>VZQC01004376.1:2882228-3101228 GCA_009823505.1 Rhizomys pruinosus
TGAAAACAAAACAAAACAAAAAAGCAGAGAATGATGCAGAAAAGTTATGGCAGAATGCATGATCTGGGATGGGTAGGGGTGGGGTGGGGGGAAGGGAAGGAGATACATGCCTGAACTGAATTGGAAAATGATGTATGAAATACACAAAGCATCAAAAAAAAAAAAACAGTACTAAGGTCACATCCCAATTTCCAAGAGCCTGTAGAAAATTGTTGTGCATACTCACTATTCCAAAATACCCTAATTTTTATTTCTCCATCCATCCTCTCTAAATAAAAAGTAGCGTGACTGCTCCATCAAGTCCTCTATGAATCATCTGTTGAGCTATGCAGGTTGACACAGGCATTCACACAGTATCCTCCTTCCTAGTCTCTCACATTGGCACCAAACAAACCATGGTTTTATACTTTCCTGTGTCACAGAGCCTCACCTGTGGAAAGTGATGAATCTGGAAGAGTGTCCCCACTGTTGCAGACGTTGTCCACCTTGGGCCTGTAAGAGCTATTGGGCATCTGTCTACATCTTCACAACTGTAATTCAGAACTATTTTCAATTGATTTGTCCACAAAATAAAAACACTTTGAAATGTCTCCATATCACCACATTCTTCATTAAGGTAGTTAAATGCCAAAGATATGTTGGGTAAAAGAAAGGGGTTCCTGTTGATTTCTTCAATGGCAAAAACCAATGTCAGAGCAAACAGGTGGTATTTTATTGGAATCCTGGAAAATGGGTACAGGCTTTATTACAGATAGGTCTCCAATGGTGATGATCTGCTGATAAAATACAATGAGTATCTTTTACCATATCATAATTTCTCCCTCCCCCAAATTCACTCTGTTGAAACTATAGAATGCTGTCTTCCGGTCATGACCTGGATGCTGTACCTATGAACACACTCAACAGTGGATTCCTGCACAAGACAGTACTCTACTATGCACAAGACAGTACTCTACTGTGGATGAAGTAGGGGCTAATAAGGCCGACCACTCCAGAAGAGCTATAGACATTTTCATTTCTGGTGTACTTGTGTCATATTCCTGAGTGGTGTGGTCACTGGTACATTGCTCTGACTCAAGTAAATAACCCCCTACGATTGTTCATGCAGGGAACTCTAATTAAATGTAGTAGGTCACTTTAAAAAGGGCCAGAAATATAGAGGATAGAGGAGAAGTGATTTGGTGTGAAGAAGGAGAAAAGGAGGATAATGTGGAGTGCTTTGATCAAAGAACACTATCCATGGGTATAAACTTGTGAAAGAATAAATACATCTAAAAAGAAGGAAGGAAGAAGAAATAAATAAAGGAAGAAAGAGAGAGGGAGCGAAGCTATACCTACTATTGTACAGCTAGGTGCACAAGAAATGTAAAAATATTTAAAGGTTTATGAAAATGAAACTCACATAAATGAGATTTGTATATTATATAAACTGCAGGATTGCATTCAGCTATCAGATAGAACAAAATTGACACCACAATTTTTATGCATAAAATGATAATAAGATATATTTGGAAAGGCAAATCACATTTGTCTATCTCATGTGATATGTACATTAATAATTAAAATACAGACCAGATGTGCTTTCTCACAACTTTAATCTCAGCACGTGGGAGGTACATGCAGGAGGATTTCTGTGAGTTCAAGATCAGCCTGGTGTGCTGTGCCCCAGGCCTTCTTTTTGCTCCCTGGGAACCATGCGTTGCAGAGAAAAGCTGTGAAAGATGGTGGCTTGTGGAGTCGGCTGGAGCTGGCTCTGGGGGAATTTGCTGGTTACCCTAATAACCTTTATAAAACATCACAGAAGTCCTGAATAGGTTTTTAAGTAGTTTTCTTTATTCTAAGGGAAAATGTATACAGCAAATTTCTTCTTAGGCAAAAATCTTCTTAGCAAATTTCTTCTTAGGCAAAACTCAAACAGGTTCTTATGGCGTAATCTCTAATTTCAGCAAAAGCCTCTACTTATAGCAAGATCTCTACAGGTTCATATGACTACAGCTTCTCATAGTAGAATCTGTACTTTTGGCAAAAGGCAGCCCAGGTAAAAAGTCTGTCACTCTCTGCTTAAAGCCAAAGCTCACACTCTAGCAAAAGTGTCTCTAGCAAAAGGTCTTTCTCTTACTTTGTTCAAGCACATTTATAAGGCAAGAGCATGTGGCCCAGAAAAAGCCCATGCAAAAGGCTAGGAATACACTTCAAACAAAGGACCTGGGGGAGGAAGCTCCAAGAGATAAGGCTTGAGTAAACTAATAACCTTGGGGAGAGGGTGCTAAGCCATTAACACCATACATAAATCCTGGTAAAAGCAAGGAGGACAGACTTGTAGTGATGTACACATGTTCTAATCCTAAAGCATGCACTAACTTGAAGAGATTGATATTAAGTCAAATGGAGACTATCCCAGGATGGCATTTCCACAGAGAAAAGGAATTTGAGGGCTAGGAGCAGCCCCTAATTCTGGTGTCCCAGAGACAGGGCTGTAGAAGATCTGGTTTCAGACTCCTGCCCTGCCAGGCTGAGCTGCCAGTTCAAAACTTCTTGAATTCCATGCTGGATCTAATTTAACCCATTCTGGGCTGCATCATTCTGGTCTACATAGAGTTCCAGGCCACCTGAAAGTATAGGGAGACTGTCTCCACCACAAGATCAATGAGTCAGCCAGAAGGGAGGTGAGGGAGGAATGGGGAGTGAATGTGAACAAAGGCAGTGTTGGAGCTGTAGAGATTACTCAGTGGTAAGAAACATTCCTGCGGTAGGCCTGGATTCAATTCCCAGCACTACATGGTGAGTAACAACCATGCATAACTCCAGTTCCAGTGGACCAAGGCCTTCATGGTATTTCACAACATGGGTGCATTTACATATGTGCAGGCAACACAGACATACACATAAAATAAACATTACAAATATTTTTTGGTCTTTTTGAGACAGGATCTCCTTGTAGCCCCAGGTGTCCTCGAACTCATTCTGTAGACCAGGCTGGCCTTGAACTCACAAAGATCCACCTGCCTTTGCCTCCCAAGTGCTAGGATTAAAGGAGTGCACCACCCCACCTGGCACATTAAAAATATTTTAAATGCAGTGACAGACATGTATCAAAATTCCATAACATAGCCCCATCATTGGTCATACTAATGAAACTAATAAAAACAAAAATACAAGAGAAAGCTATTATACATAAACCACAGAGTTAATTTTAATAAATAATTTTTGTCCTGAAAAGACATTTATGTTTACTCAAAATATTGTTGGTGAAGGCTGCTGAGAGGGATCAGAGAGCAATGGTGTTTCCTACCAACTCTGACAACCTCAGTTCAATCCTCAGCACCCACCTGGTAGAAGGATAGAACCAACTCTCACAAGCTGTTTCTGGCCCCACATTCACCACACGCATATACACAATCAACCAATCAAAGGAAAGAAAAATAAATGTATTTTTCACTGTTACTGAAACTGGCTCCTTTTATGCATACTGGTATATGCTTTCTAGAAAGTTAAGATATAAAAAGTTGGGGCTGTAGAGGTTGCTCAATAGTTATGAGCACTAGTTACTCTTGCAGGGGACCTGAGTTCAATTCCCAGCACCCACATGGTGAGTTATACCTGTTCTTAACTCCCCAGCTTTAGGGGATCTGATGCCCTCTTCTGACCTCCTTGGGCGCTGCAAACACAAGGACACTTACGCACATGTAGGCAGTAAACCTATAAACAAAAAATTAAAAAAATAAATTATTTTTAGAAAATAAATGAAAAACCTAGGACAGAGAAGTTGAAGTTGGTCCAGAGCTTAAAAATCCTTACACCATGCTTGGTGACCTATGTTCAACCCCAGGACCCGCATTGGACACAGAGAACAGACACCTGAAAATTATTCTCTGTACTTGACCCATGCATGATCATAACATAGACAGGCACACATATGCACTGGCATGTGAACAAACACATCATGCATGCATATGAAAGCTAATATATTTATTTATTTATTTATTTATTTATTTATTTATTTTTAATATTTTTTTATTTTTAAAGAAATAAAATTCTAATGCCAGCTGTGATGTAGCACGCATTTCATCCCAGCAGTCAGGAGGTAGAGGCAGGTAGATATCTGTGAGTTCAAGGCCAGACTGTTCTACATAGTGTTTCAAGACAGCTGGGGCTACAGGGTGACACTATCTCAAAAAAAGATAAAATAAAAAGAAATAAAAGTCTAAATATACAATATTTAATGGATTTCTGCAAGAGTTATTTTCTAAATCTGAGTAATAGATATTCACTATACCAGGAAATCACAGTGGAAAAAGGAAACCCATATCTTTAATTTATGAAGCTCACAAATAAAATTTGATTGAAGAGTAGGACACGGTAAGTGCACGTCTTTAATCCTAAAAGTCAACATTCAGAGGGAGGTGGATCTATTTAAGACCAAGTTTAACCTGATCTACATGGCAAATTCCAGACCACCTGGGTTTACACAGAGATGCTGTCTCAAAACAGGTTTTGAACACAGAAAAAGCATAAGTAGACTATTGAGTAAAACTATACAATCAATATATCTATATGAATATATTTATTTATTTTTCCCCAAAGCCAGTTTTTATTGAAGTTTTGTGCACTTCATACAACAATTCTTAATCAAATTTATACCCATTTCCCCTTCCTTGGCGCCCTCCCCACCAGAGCTCATGAATTCTGCCATATATGTCTTTTGTCGATGAAGAAGTTTACTTGTTTTGGGCAGTGGTTTACTGTTTCAGTCAATTCTTTGACCTAGTCTTTATTTTATTGTTATTATACATTTTCCATAAGTCATACACCATTTCTCAATAAAATCCAAAGTCACCTCCCCTTCCATGTCCCCCACCCCCACCCCACCCAAGTCGCTGCACTCTGCCCTACATGTCCTGCATCTTTTTCTGAGCCTTTCCAGAGTTTTTTCTTTCAGTTCTTTTGTTGTTCTCTCCAACTCGTATTGCTATAGTATATATACATATATACATATATATGTACATAAATGCATACATACATACACACACATATCACTTGAATTGGAGGACTTTTTTTTTCCTAATAGATGTCATGTTTTCCTTAAGGAGGTGCTCAAAGGTTCCTCCTTGGAAATCCCAAACAACCATCAATCCTGCACTTTTGATCCACACTGGGGACTTTCCCTTCCATGGTCCCCCACATGAAGTCCAGTAAGCAGGCATCCTATCTTGATACTCTTGTACTGGTCTCCATGATATAGACCAGGTAGTCCAACAATGGCTGTTTATATTCTGATGAGGCTCAAATCCCCTTAGCTGTTTAGTCCACAAGCTGGGTATCTCAATAGTCCCCATCTGGCATTGAAGATTTGGAGGATTCTTGGAGAGACATGAGTCTTCAGTCCATAATGGAAGGTTAAAAAGCTGGTAAAAAGCTGTGTCTCTGGCAGCCTCAGGGTAGATGCACTTGCCAGTAAGAATTGAAGACAGGCCAAACCACAGTAGTCTCTCTTTTTTGTTTTTGTTCTTTTACTAAGATCTCAAGTTCTATGTCTGCAGTATAGTTTCTCTGGACTTACTGATTATTTCTGGTTGTACTTTCCTTTTGGATCCTTAAGGCCACAGAGCCCAGATTAAGCAAGGTTTTTGTTTTCACTAGGTCATTTTAGGATCTGGTCCTTGGGGGTCTGTCAGGGTTTTTTGGGCGGGAGGAGGATGGGAACACCTTGCTCCTCTCAGCTTTTCACTTACCAGTTATATGAATATATTGATTTAAAAATTATGTGCGGGGGCTGGAGAGATGGCCTAGCGGTTAAGAGCACCAACCACTCTTGCAGAGGCCCCGGGTTCGATCCCCAGCACCCACATGGCAGCTGAGAACTGTCTGTAACTCCAATTCCAGGAGAACTCCAGCTCCAGGGGAATCCAACACCCTCTTCTGACCTCCGCAGCATTGCACGACACGGGTTCCCAAACCTACATGCAGACAGTACACTCATATAAATAAATAAATAAATAAATAAATAAATAAATAAATAAATAAATAAATAAATAAATAAATTTTTTTTAAAGTGAACGAAATATTTAAAAAAATAAATAAAAATAAAATTTATGTGCATGAGTATTTTCCATGCATGAGTGTAAGCGCACCAATGATGTGCAGTGTCCATAGAGGTCAAGGTGTCGGATCCCCTGGAACTGGAGTTAGTGACAATTGTTCAACACCATGCCGGGAACCAAAAACAGGTCTATGCAACAGCAGCCAGTACTCTTAAACACTGAACCATCTCCCCAGATCTTAAATATGAGTTTTTAAAGGATATTTTTAAACAATCTTTCTAAAAGTAAATAAATTAGAAGCCCTATCCTCATTCATCCATGGTTAGAGCCATCTTGTGTGATGAACACGTGAGGTGGCTTCATAATAACTTGATGAAAATATTGTTTCAAAACATGACATTACAAGATGAAAGCAACAGCTGGAGTAGTTGGTAAGAGGAAAGGAATCAATGGAGTGAGAAGGGATTAAAGAGGGGAATGGAGATTGGATGTGATCAGCATAATTTATATGCATGTATTAAAATGTCACAATTACAACTGATAGTCTATATAATTAATGCACTAATAAAAATTAAAATTGTACATAATTCTATTGAAGTAATACTCTTGACATTAATCCCTGGTTGTGTGGATAACTTTTGTAAATTATATACTAACTCCAAGTAAAACAAATCAATACAAAAGATTTTGAATCAAATCTCATTGTATTGGAATATCTGTGTCCTCATGGCACAGGCATCCTCTGGAAGACATGGTGGTTAGTTAGTAAACTACTGAGGCAGGGTCTGGATTCAGAGAATTGACTGAGTTGTTCGAACCAAGAGTCAGCCCAATATCTTCTGAGGTATTCTGATTTCCCTCAGAACTGTGTGTTCAATAAAGGACTTTTTTTCTCTTATTTATTAAACATCATAACAAGCACTGTATAGGAAAAGCAGGATCAATCTTTGATAACAATTTTTCCAATGGAGCATGTGGATTTTTCTGACCCACCAGTCAGAAGAGCATACGAAGCCACAGACAGATGTCATCAACAAGTGCCCACATCTGTGGGGCACACATTGTTTTCAACAACATCCTTGTTTTGAGCAAGATAGTCTTAGGTCTAGGGACTATATCTCATCCATCTATACATTATTCTGAGTCACAGGGCTAACTGACTAGAAATCTTGTGATAAGATTAAAGCTATGAATTTATCTTAGTACTTAAATGTAATTACATTGGGATTACAAAGTATTACAAAACTGGTTATATTGTTTTTCTTTTTTTTTCTTTTTTTAAAATTTTATTTATTTATTTTTATGTGTATGAGTGAGTACACTCATGTAGGTTTGTGCACCCGTGTCGTGCAATGCTGCAGAGCTCAGAGAGGTCATCAGATTCCCCTGTAACTGGAGCTAAAGATGGTTCTCAGCCACCATGTGGGTGCAGAGGAACAAACTCGGGTCCTCTGCAAGAGCAGTTGGAGCTCTTAACCACTAGGCTATCTCTCCAGCCCCTATATTGTTTTCATTAACAGTCAGTTCATTCTTTCCAGGCCATGGTGGTGAACTCTTCAATTGAAGCTCTCTGGAGACAGAGACAGGCGGATCTCCCAAGTTCAAGGCAAGCCTGGTATATAGAGAGAGCTTTAGACCAGCTAGGGCTACTGAGAAAACCCTGTCTCAAAAAGACAAAAAACAATAAATACATAAAAGTCAGGCCATTCTAAACAATCTGAACACAGAGTATATAAATTCTGCATAGTTCTAATTCTTTTCAGAACATATTAACTTGGTTTAAAGTCATTTCCACAGTTTACATTTTTTAGACAAATTAAGGAGATAGCTCGCAGGTCAACATCACATTTTTCATAGAAGCTGCGTTGCAATGGCAGGCACTCCCCACTCCCCATCCAGTCTGACACTGTGAACCTGGAGAGCCAATGTATTGGTCCAGTACCATCTCCTACTCCTGTCATAGGATGAAGATGCTACAGATTCTGTTAGGACAATTCCCACGAAATTAGAGCAAAATAATAATGCATGTCAGGATAGGAATTATTTATCTTTGTGTAATTCTTTTTTTTTTTTTTTTGTCTTTGAGACAGGATCTCCCTGTAGGTCCAGCTGTCTTGGAATTCCTTATGTAGACCAAGCTCACATTGAACACACAGAGTTCTGCCTGACTCTGCCTCCTGAGTGTTGGAATTAAAGGCATGAGCTACCAGACTTGGCATTTTTCAACAATTATTATGCAACTAAGTGTGTTATAAAACAGCAGACAAGAGGCTAGAGAATTGGCACACAGTTTAAATGTACTGCACACTCTTGGAAAGGATCTCAGTTCATTTCTCAGCACTAAGATGATGGCTAACAACTATGTGTAACTCTAACTCAAGAGTGTCTGCTGCCCTCTTCTCAAATCCAGAGGCAATGTACATCCCAGACATACTTACATACATGCAGTAAATAAACTCATACAGTGTTTAAGTGTATTGCACACTCTTGGAAAGGGTCTCAGTTCATTACTCAGCACTCAAATGATGGCTAACAACTATGTGTAACTCTAACTCCAGAGGGTCTGATGCCCTCTTCATCCCAGGTACACTTACATATATGCAGGGTCTGATACACTTACATATATCCATGATACACTTACATATATCCATATATGCAGGGTCAGATACACTTACATATATCCAGAGGGTCTGAGGCACTCTACATACCAGATACACTTACATATATGCAGGAAATACACTCATATACATAAAAAGATAAAATAAATTGTTTTAAAATTTGGGGGAAGTTAGTTTCCCTCATTTGTGGATGCTAACACCAAATCCCCAGTTGAAAGACACGCTGAGCAATGCTATGATTATATTTCTTTTTACTGAAAGCAATTATGCTGTTATAATGTGAATCTGTTGATGGGCTCTAGAATTGAACTACCACTTATTTTGAGACATTGTAATTACCATATATGGGTGGAAGATAAGTATTCATATTTTAGAGTAATATAAAATTAAAGGGAAAAATGTGGACACCAAACATATTTTGGAATTAACATACCATTTAGTCTCTGAGGTCAGAATTTTGATATACATGTGATGTTTATATAGGCATATTTTGGACCAATACAAAGGGGAAGAAACAACAACAACATAAAGACTGGGTCAAAGAACTGACTGATGCAGTTAAATTCTCAAACAATAAGCTTCTGCAGAGAAAAAACTTTGGAAAGACTGAGAGAAAGATGCAAGACATGTACGGCAGAATGCATGAACTAGGGTGGGATGGGAGCAGGGAGAGGGGATTGTGTCTAAATTGGACTAACAGATGATGTGCAAAATACACAAAACACTAATGAAAGTAAAGAAAAATTAAAATGTATTTATTGTATCTATATCTACATCAATATATGAATAGTATGACTGCATGTATGTTAAGTGCACTCAGGTCATGCAATGCGTGAAGTGGCCAGAAGAGGGCAGAAAATTCACTGAAAATGAAGTTACAGATGGTTTTTACCCAGCATCTGAACCCTGGGCAGAAAATTCACTGAAAATGAAGTTACAGATGGTTTTTACCCAGCATCTGAACCCTGGGCAGAAAATTCACTGAAAATGAAGTTACAGATGGTTTTTACCCAGCATCTGAACCCTGGGCAGAAAATTCACTGAAAATGAAGTTACAGATGGTTTTTACCCAGCATCTGAACCCTGGGCAGAAAATTCACTGAAAATGAAGTTACAGATGGTTTTTACCCAGCATCTGAACCCTGGGCAGAAAATTCACTGAAAATGAAGTTACAGATGGTTTTTACCCAGCATCTGAACCCTGGGCAGAAAATTCACTGAAAATGAAGTTACAGATGGTTTTTACCCAGCATCTGAACCCTGGGCAGAAAATTCACTGAAAATGAAGTTACAGATGGTTTTTACCCAGCATCTGAACCCTGGGCAGAAAATTCACTGAAAATGAAGTTACAGATGGTTTTTACCCAGCATCTGAACCCTGGGCAGAAAATTCACTGAAAATGAAGTTACAGATGGTTTTTACCCAGCATCTGAACCCTGGGCAGAAAATTCACTGAAAATGAAGTTACAGATGGTTTTTACCCAGCATCTGAACCCTGGGCAACTACAAGAGCAGGCAGTGCACTTAACCAATGAGCAATTTCTCCAGTGCCCTTAAAAAATTTTAAAGAGGTTTTAATTTGCACTTCCTTGCTTACTAACAATATTGAACAGTTTTTAAGAGGTTGCTCAACCATCTTTACTTCTTCATTTGTGAAGTCTCTGTTCAGCTCTTTGGTCCACTTTGAGGCACTTGTTTTCTTGCTCCTTGGTTTTCTGAGTAATTTGTTTACTCTGAATCTTAAACCTCTGTCAGATGTGTCACTGGTGAAGATTTCCTCGGACGCTGTGGGTTTTCTCTTAACTTCTTTGATTGTTTCTTTTGCTGTACAGAGGGTTATCTTAATGAGGTCCCATTTATCAGTTGTTGAAGTTGTTTTCTGCACAACTGCTGTCTGATTTAGAAAGTCTTTTCCTACCCCTAATCTTGTAGATTAGTGCCAAAATTTTCTTCCATCACTTTTAGAGTGTTAGTTTACACATTGAGGTTTTGATCCATTTGGAGTTGATTTTTATACAGGATGAGAGGTAAGGGTTTAGTTTTATTATTTTACAAGAGGTAATCCAGTTTTGCCAGCACCATTTGCTGAAGATACTGTCTTTCCTACATTGAGTATCCTTGATCCATTTGTCAAATGTGAGGTGGTTGAAATTGCATGTGCTCAAGTTTGGGTCTTCAGTTTTGTTCCATTGATCTACGGTTATGTTTTTGTGTCACTTCCAGGCTGTTTTATGACTATAGCTCTGTAATATACTTTGAAGGCCTGTTGAATTTTATCAAAGGCCTTTTCCCCTTTGATTGGCATAACCATGTATTTTTTTCTTTCAATCCATTTATGTGCTTTATGATATTTGTTGATTTCTGTATGTTGCAACATCCCTCCATTTCTGCTGTAAATCCAACTTGGTCATGAGGTATGACTTTTTTCATGTGTTCTGTATAAAGTTTGCTATCTTACCCTGTTAACACTGGCTATAATCAAGAAACCAAATTATACCAAATGCCAGAGAGACTGTGAGGAAAGAGGAACACTCATCCACTGCTGGTGGGAATGCCAACTCATGCAACTCCTATGATTAGCAGTGTGAACTCTTAAAAGACTCAAAATGAACTTACCACTTGACACAGCCATACCACTCTTGGGTATATACCCAAAAGAGTCATCCTATTGCAGAGCTACATGCACAACCATGTTGATTGCAGCTCTTTTCACAGTAGCAAAGAGCTGGAACCAACCAGGTGTCCCTCCACTACTGAGTGGATAATGAAAATGTGATACATCTACACAATGGAGTCCTCTGCAGTGATAAGGAAAGATGACATCATGAATATTTGCAGGTAAATGGATGGAACTAGAAAATGTTATGAAAAGTGAAGTGACACAATAAAAAATGATGTATGGCGTCCCTCATTTGTGGATTCTAGCAGCAAAACCTTATATGTATATCATGTTGGGTAATTTTTTAGTAAAAACAGTACCATATCCTCTGATGCTACTACAGATATAGCTTGAAGTTTATGTCTGTATTATCTTCAGATCTAAGATTCATGAGAAAAAATAAATCTCTTCCTTAAACTACATTAAAATATGCTTCGATTACTATGAAACTTAGGAATATAAAGTTATATTTCTGTTTGCCTGTATCCAATATTACTGTTACAATATGAGTCTCAAATATGTCTTGGAATTAACCTATATTTTATTTTCAGATTCTATCATTTTTGCTGTAAGTGTGAAGGGTAGATATGCATATTTTGAAATAATATAAAATTAAAGGGAAGAGCAACAACAAAATACTTGTTCAAAGAACTGTCTGAAACAATAAATTTTTACATCAAAAAAGTTAAAAATAAAACTAAGAAAAAAGATGCAGGACAGGACTTGACATTGATGACAGAATCCAAACATGTATTTAATGCTCTGGTAAGGAGGAAGGATGGAAGGGGAAACGGGTCTAAATGTGATTGGGAAAGGCTGTATGAAATGCACAAAAGCTCAATAAAAAGAGAACCAGTTCTAATATAGCACAGATACATTTTGAAGAGACTATGCTAAGTGAAATAAACTTGACCTAACAAAAATGTTAAAAACAGTGTGTAGAAACCATCAGAATCAATGTGTATAGAGTGCTCATGTTGATAGCAGTATCCAAATAAAATTACCGACAAATAAATGTAAATGTATATAAATGTCAGAGATCTAAAACAAAAAAATGTAGACACGCAAAAATAGAGATAGCTATTCAACAGTGGAAAAATGACCCTGTTCTCACATTTTGGCAGGAAACACAGGCAACACCTTAAACTGTAGCAAGTGACAAGGGAGGTGAGTAGTCACTACTGTCACTAATGTTACTTTTCTCACAGAAATATAGAGATTTTATTGGGAGGTCCTAAATGGCTTCGTAGTTAACTAATTAGATAGTCCATGGAGTAGAGATATGAGTTTGTAATTCCTGAAATCTGTGACTGTGCCTAGATTCAAATGAACCAGAATCCACTGGAAATATGAAAGAAAACTCCAAGGCAGCAAATCTCAGGGTCCTGCCTTCAACTGCAGGTTCATAAGCCATGAACTGATCTTCCTCAAAATATTTGAGAATAACAAAATATCTATGTCACCTTGACCCAACTAAGAGCCATGCAAAGATCTTTAATGTCCTGTATAGGCATAATGGAATCCCATGCAGGTGGAGGAAACATTAGCAGATCCTTGCAGGGACACTGAGCCTGTTAGCATTGACCTCATTACATAGATTTGGGGTTTGGCTAACTGGAGTATCACAGGACAACATGCCTTGCTACATGTCATGAGGATGCTGAAAGGCTATATAGCTCAGTGTCCCTACAAGGATCTGCTAATGTTTCCTCTATCTACGTGGGATTCCTTAATGCCTAATTAAGGCATTAAAGATCTTTGCATGGCTCTTAGTTGGGTCTACATAGCCTGTGCTGGATCAGAGTAGAGTGCTGTCTTCACTCAGTTTCCAGCCTTGTCAGTGAGAAGTTAAGAGGAAGACAAACAAAGTACTCTGGACCATTTCAATCAAGGTGTGTGAAAATGGCACTAAAAGGTGAATGATTTGGATTGCTTCTACCTGCTGAGATGGGGAGAATGTAACAGAAAACAGTACAACACACAGACTGCTGATCTTCTATGTACAAACCTCTTTTTGTACCTTTAGTGATGATAATCAGACAGAAATTGAAGAAATAAAAAAGGCACTTACTTATCAATTTTACGGTTGATAATCTCTTTTGTCGTAGAATAATCAAGAGCATAGATGAGGGGAACACAGTCATTGAGCACATCCCCATCTGGATCTTCCTTCTGCTTCATTCTCCAAAAGCATCTGGGTTCAATGAAACTGGATACAAGGACATGAATCTTCAGGAAGTAGAAGAACAATACCAAAGTAAATGACATTTTCATGTCTGCAAAACTCTATGTTTGAGCAGTGCTCAAGTCTGAATTTGTGTAGAGCAAAGCATCAAACGGGCATGTATGTATCCACATGTATCTGCTTTTATCACTGCTGCGGAGTGGAGGCTGCCCACCCTCCCCCTGGTTTCTTTCCAGGTGGGTCCAGTTCCCTGGAGGAATCTGGGACACTCTCTACCCTGGGGCTCTGCAGCTGAGGTCTTCAGTCTTTTGATAAACACATGATCGAAAAATATTTTTGTGAATCAGCTCAGCCTGGGGTGCCATGATGTCACTCTAATCCATGGACAATCAAGCCCCTGAGAGGAAGCCTTGTTGGACAGATTCAGTCCAGTGTCAACAAGCTGTTTGTAGGCACACCATTTGGAATGATGTAAGTGGATTGATTCAGGAGATAAAAAGTAAGATGTGAAATCCTGGAAGGACCAAGGCCTGTCAGATATGATATGGATTCATGTCGTATTCTATCCCCACAGTCCACATTAGAGAGAGGTAGCCTCACATGTACACCATTCCACCATCTACAGAATATTTAATGTGTGGCCCAAGCACTACTGTTCTCCACTCTAATGTACAGAATACACATCTAAGATCTGTGTTTCCAATTGTGTGGAAAACCAATAGCCATTACAACATTGGAAGTGCTACAAATCATGTGAACTCAACAATTACCCAGTCACTCCCCTGTGAGTTCTAAAGCATGGCCTCCCTCCACTTTCTTCAGTTTCCATGGATCAATATCTTCATCATTTATTCACATATATCATTGGTTTCTTCTAGTGCTTGTGCTTAATATAGAACCTGATAGCCCCTGAGAATCAGCTCTAGTTTCTATTTCAACTTTCTGATAAGAAGAATTATTTTCTTATTGCTGTTATAGACTATTCATTGTCAGCAGAGGAGCATAAAAATTTGTGTGGTTGATAACTCTCCTTATCTTGATAAAGACTGCAGATACCATGGCACACATGTAGGGCAGGTCTCTTGGGGAGAGTGGTGATGTATCTCATCAGCAGGGATGAAGTGAAGAGTCTCGTTCCAAATCTGGTGTAACTTTGTAAACTAATACCAACTGCACAATTTTCAGTGCTGTGATGTACTTACCTATAGAGTTATTAGAGTCAAGTATAGAGCTACTTTCTAGAAAGAATCAGAACAAAGGAGATTTTTGAACTTCCAAGACTTATCTTGAAGGACAATTCATTTTCTAAGGCTGGAAACACATCTCGGTGTTAATATTCTTTTATTTATTTAATTGAGGCAATACCTGACATTAGTTTCATGACTGCTAAAGGTTTCCTGCATCATTACATATATTTTTTTTTCACAGTCTTTGCTCCATCTGGAATTAATTATTACACAACGTGAGTCATAAGGACCTAGGTGGAATTGATTGTCATACAAGGTGTGTCATAAGGTCCTAGCTGGAATTGATTGTCACACAAGGTGTGTCATAAGAACCGAGCTTTATTATTCTTTTAATAATAATATTAATTTTATATGAGTGCTTGCCTGCATTGATTTTAATGCACCACAAGGGTGCAGTACCCATGGAAATAAAACAAAGTATTGGATCCCCTGCACCTGAAGTTACAAGTGGTTGTCAGTTGCCATGTGGTGCCTGGAAATAAATGCAGGTCCCCTGCAGGAGCTGCAAGAACAATTAGTGCTCTTAACCACTGAGCCATCTCTTCAGACGCTCTAGGTTCATTCTTTTAAAAGCCATTAGCCCATTTTCTTAGTACCATTTTTGAAGAAGTTGACATTTCCCAGTGTGTGTTTTTTACACTTTTGTTGCAGATTAGGTGCCTTGGGGATAGACAGCTCAGAGCTTAAGAGGATTGGCTATTCATGCAAAGGACCTGGTCTTGGTTCCCAGCCCCTACAGGGTGGCTAGCATCCATTCATAACTACAGTTTCAAGGAATGCAATTACTTCTGGACTCCATTGGCATGGCACAGTATGGGTGCACTTACATACATGCAGACAAAACACTCACATGCATAAGGAAATAAAATGGCCAGCACTGTGTGGGGTTATTTCTTCACCTCTTCACCTCACTCTGTAGCTACAAAACTTTTCTGTTACAACCATCCTGTTTGGTTTACTGAAGTATAATTTAAGATCAGATATTGTGTTATTTCCTGCTTTCTTTTACTCCTTAGGATTGGTTTGGCTATTCAAGATATTTGGTACTCGTATATGAATTTTAGGATTTTTTTTCCTAGTTCTGTTAAGAATGTAATGGGGGCCTAGTGTGATACTGCACCCTTTAATCCCAGCATTCAGGAGCAGAGGCAGGCTGATGACTGTGAGTTCGAGGCCAGAACGGTCTACAAAGCAAGCTCCAGGACTCTGTCTCCAAATTAGCAAAAAGAAAAACAGAATGAAGAATGTCATGGGAATTGTGGAATTTGAATTTAATCCAAAGATTGTGATACTATAGTCATTTTTCTTTTTATCAGCACCTTTGGTCTTTTTTGTTTGTTTGTTTTGAGACAGAGGTTCCCTGTAGTCCCAGCTGGTCTGGAATTCATTATTGTAGACCAGAATGGCCTGGAATTCTGGCAGAGATCTGCCTGCCTCTTCCCCTCTACTGCTGGGCTTAAAGGTATGTAACATCACACCAGGCTATGGACATATTTCTTTAGTTATTCATTGTAACTATTGGTTGCATTAACCTGGGAGCTTGTGGGGATACAGGCTGACCCAGTGTCTGTGTCTTACTTAAGGAAACATCACATTTCTTACCTTATAGGATAAGACATACATCATTAGATAATTTTCCCAAGGCAGTGAACTATTAAGAAAGAGCAAGCTTAGATGGGGTAGAATTTGAAAGTTCCTTTTCCAGGTGTGATTTGGCAGGAGGAGCAACAAACCTGTTCTATGATCTAGGTGGAAAACCAATGACAATGTCCATAAATCCATTCTCTCCTGACCCTGTGAATTCTCAGGATGAAACTGACTTCCTCAGGCTTGCATGGTAGGTGGTTTTACCCCCTGAGCCATCCCACCACCCAGTATAGACACTACTGAGAGTTACTAATTCTGGCTACCTCCCCACAATGCATTCTGACTCTGTATATGGTGACAAGGTACTGGCTCCCGATAAATGTGATCCTCCTTTGTTGACACTGAGATGCTGCTAAGTTTTAATATTATAATGAGGATAATGCAGGACTACAGAAAAAAGAATTAATTAGAAGCTAGGGAGCTGATATGAACATCAGATCAGGCTGTATGGAATAGACCTGTAACCTCAGCCACTCAGGAAGCTGTCTTAGTAGGATTGCAGGTTCAAGGCCTGCCTGGAAAATTTATTGAGACCTTTCTCAGTAGAAAAAGTGACAACGAAGGGCTGAGGGCATACCTAGGTATGGACTGATGGCCTCAAAAATGTAAAACCCATGCTTCAGCAACAAAACAAAACACAAAAGAGTCAAAATTATCTACAGTATCACCATCATGAATCTTTTTTATATTTTCCTATCATGTCCATGCTTCCACTCCTCTAAACATGACTATTTCTAGAATATTAAGTCTTGTTAGTGTTATGGACTTGAAAGACACTCATACCTACATCAAATATGAATCATTCAATTGTCTAAAAAAGAAAACAGCACTACTGACAAACAGTCTCAGTTTCCTAATTATGACCATTTCCCTGGAATAGTTTGAGCCATAATATCTATTGGAATTTTAGACTTTATTGTCTGAGCCCACCACATATTTCCTGTGGGCCTTGACATTGATACCCGAGCTCTGACATGTAGTCTTGCCATTCTATCTGCAGCCCCAAGTAAGTTAGGAGGTTACCTTTCAAAGGGGAGGCCTAAAAGGCAAAGTTGTTTCCACTTTTGGCCCACTTACAAAAGGTCAGTGTGACTTTAAGCAGGGTAAGTGACTTTTAGAAGCAAAAAATCAACAGGGAATTTGGGGTCAGGTCACTCTGTCTTCTTCAGTGCTCAACCAGGACAAAGTGTGTGACCACTGGGTTACCCTTCAGTGCATTTATCAAAAAGATGCCCCAAAGTATAGCTATAAAGAAGAGAATGCCCTTGACTGATGCCTATGAAGTAGAATTTCACACATACAATTAAAAAGTCCATTAGAATATCTTGATGAGGGTTTCCAAATGTATATATTTATCACAGGACTGGATATGCAGTACACAGGATCTGCTTTTCAGACATTTTGATATTTGTTGGAATGGCTAGACTCAACGTGTGAGTTCTTTCTTAAATGGTTTCTAGGCAGAGAGAGAACAAATTTAGTCATCACTTCCTTTTGACAACTGTGGGTTTGTCCTTTTTGGTGCATGTTGCCCCACATTGTTGTAGAAGGCTGACATCTGAAGTTTTATACCTGCTAAACAAGATTTTTTTTTCTTTTTTCTTTTTTTTTTTTCACTTCCAGGGTTCACTGCTATTTTATTTAATGTACATTTTCAGTGCTAGGGTATTTCTCCAAGAAGAACAAAAACTGATTTCACGAGGCCCAACCTGGATATCCTAGTGATTTCTAACCCTCCAAACCTAAGTCCTACCCACCACATAAACACAGACAATGTATCCACAGATTTAACATATCATGGAGGATGGAAGTAATTAGAGAAAAATGTCTAAAAGCTCTCATTAGTGGGGAAATAATGAAAAGAATTAAAAGTTGGAGGAATCATATTTAACGCCTATGCTCAAACAACACACCTACAAAACAAGTAAATACAGTCTTTGATATTGTAGCTCTGTATGACCAAGCTGAACCGGATAATATTAATCTCTTTCCCAGACTATCAAGATTGGTGATCAGAGAGGTTACTTTTTGACCATATGACTTTGATGGCAAAACCCCACCCCAGCATAACCATAGTTTATAAGAAGTTCAAGCACTACTGACATTTGGAAGACATAATTCTTTATATGTCCTGTGGAGTGTGGGATTTTCAGCAGGACTCTCTGGTCTACCCACTAGATCCCAGAAGCAGCTCTCCATGATCCCAGGTGGTTTCAAATACTGTCAAATATCTCCTTTGGGGAGGAGGGTGCTATGATTGAATATGAAATATCCCCCACAGGTTCAAGGGTCATATGCTTGGTACCAGCCAATAGTGCTATTTGGGGCACTGGTAGGAATTTTAGGAATGGGGCCCACCTGGAGGGAGTATCTCGCTGGAGCATCCATGTCCTCTGCATCTCCATTGTTCCTTGCTTCTTCCTCCCTCTTTCAGGCTGCCTTGAGTTGATCAGCTCTGCTTCCACAGGCTTTTCCTCCAGGATGGACTGCATCTTCTGGGGATCCAGAGGAGAGATGTCAGACTGACTGGAGAGAGAGAGACTGATTAATTGTTTATTAATCCCTTTACTTCTTTCTCTGGGCACCAAAGCTAGACACGGCTCCCAGCATAACTTGCATCTGGGATGGCTTCACAAGCAGAGGCCCTCGGCAGTCTCGGTTCTATCCTTGATGAAGCTGGGATTTCACTTTTCTCCCAGTGTCCTTGATTTTTTTCCTGAGGGATTAAAAGCAGCTGTATCCCTGGAAAGCCTTGCAACTCATAAAGCGGTGTTCCTTGAGCTCAACTATAGCCAGCTCCCTGCCCAACTTGTAGCCAGTTCTTTTGTCCAGCACTTGCTTGCTGTTATATACCCTTTGGAACGAACCTCATGAACATTGTAACTTTTGTGAGTGTCCTAAGGCTACAAAGTTTCATTCGCTTCCCCAGTTCTATGAGCTTCGGTTGTCTCTCCAGAAGGTATGTCCCCAGTAGCAAACAGGCCAGTCTGCACATTTCCTCTATTTAGTGCCAGACTTTTCTTACAGCACACTTTAAAACAACAACTCTGATGGAATGGCAACTAATCACCCAGATAAGAAAATACAACAAAAAATTTAGAAACCCCTTTTCAACAGGAATTTGAGCACATGCTACCCATTTATCTGTATGTGCTGGCCAACTTCTGCCAATACTATGCAAATACTAGGGCAAACTAATTGTGCAGTATTAGATTTAAAGTAAATGTCAGCTTAACTTTAGTCTTCCCTGGAGTCAGCAAGTGTCTTGTGCCAAAACAAGATTTTTTATGAACCATAGTTATAATGTCTAGGAAACACACTTTTTCTGGCTTTAATGAAATATACTGATTAATCTTTGGTTTTACTTTCCTTTGGGTGTTAAAGATCATAGAGTTGGCACAGTTTAAACAAATTTTGTTTTTGTCAAGGTCAGAGCATCTTCTCCTGAGGGGTCACTCAGATTTTGTGGAGTGAGTCCTTGGTTCTTTTGACATTTTTTCACCTGTTCCATTACATGAGGATCAGTCAGGTCTTGCTTGACCAACGTTTTATTTCAGAATATGAGGAGACTTCCCTCTGTATTGACTCTCCTCCTTACTGCACAGTGGTTTGATTCCCTCTGGTGCCTCCCTGATGCCTCTGAACAAGAAGACAGGGCACTCACAGTTTCAGGACATTTCAGGAGATGCCCCCATAGACAATTATGACTTCCTTGACCTTGGAGGGAAAGGAAGTAATCTGTCCCTTTTGAACCTTTGGCCAAATTAGGGTGGGCATCCATTATGCTTATCAACCATCTAGGAAGGTTAGTTGCACCAGCCTGATATGTTTAATTACTAAGTACTACGTAGATAAAAATTGAACAAAAATGGAAGCAGCCTTTAAATAAACATTGATAAATTTACGTTTATCTTAAATGAAGACTGTTTTCCTACAAACAGAAGCAGTATTTTAGACCCCCATATTTGATTTATAGTCTTTAGAAGGGCAGATTCACATCACATACCCATAAATAGGCTATAAGCTAAACAGAATTCAGACCAGACTCACTGAAACTGTCTCCTTGTCCACTGTATACTTCTGGTTCAAGGTGATAAAAATCTACATTCTCTTGAACCCAATTGTCTTGTTGTTGAAAAAAGAAATATTAAAAGTGACACTTGTATAATACAAAGAATCATAAATGCCATTTTAGTAGCCAAACGTAATCTGATATTTTTAATGTCCAGTTCATTTAAAACTGTTACTAGGTGTGTAGTATAAGCCAGAATAGTAGACAGAAAATTTTGACTATAACGATAATAATCTGAATCTCTATAATCTTATTTAGACTTTTAACACACTTTCTTAGACATTTCATACACTTTTTCGGACCATTTGATTATCTATTTTAATTTGGAAATATTCAGCTGTCTTAATGTTTATACATAATTTTTACCAAACATTTAACTCTCTTTATATTAATACCAAAAGACATTCCCTTACTATTAGACATAAGCTTATATATTTACAATACTTTTAAATCAGGATGCACTGTCTTTATAGTAACAGATTTTGCTGTCTTTAAAAACAAACAAAAATAACTCTGTTTACTTTTCCTTTCTCTGGGTATTGTGGGGGTCCCCAGGCCCAGCCCTTGCTCCCCAGGACCTGTGAGTTGCAAGCAAAAGCTGCAAGAGATAGTGGTGTGCAGAGCCAGCTTCTGAAGGCTCTGGGAGAATTGGCTGGTTACTGTAATAACCTCTTTATAAGCACATTGAACAAGTCCTGGGTGAGGTTTCAAGTAAGTTTCTTTATTCAAAGAAAACCTTATACAGCAAAGTTTTTCTTAGGGAAAATTCTCATCTTAGGCAAAAGTCATACAGGTTCTTATGGCAACATCTCTACTTACAGCAAAAGTCTCTACTTATAGCAAGATCTCTACACGTTCTTATAGCTACAGCTTCTCATGACAGAATCTCTGCTCATAGCAAAAATCTTTCCTGAACAGTATCTTCATCATTTTTCATATATATCATTGGTTTCTTCTAGGGCTTATGCTTAATATATAACCCAATAGACACTAGAAATCAACTGTAGATTCTATATGTGAAGTCGTCTTGTTTCAACTTTCCAAAACAAAGAATCGTTTTCTTATTGTCATTCTAGCCTATTCATTGTAAGCCTAAGGAGTATACAAAGTGGATGAGTGTGGATGAGAACTCTCATAATGTTGGTACAGACTTCAGATAATGTTTCACACATGTAGGGCAGTTCTTTGGGGCAGACTGGTAATGGATCTCAGCCACTGGGATGAGGGGCACATGTCTTGGTTGTCCCAAATCTGCTGTAACATTTTTAACTTAGTACTTATCATCTAGTCAAACCCAGTTATGTAATGTGCTTTCCTATAGTGTTGTAAAAAGCAGGTACAAAGCTACTTGATAGGAAGAATCACATCTAGAAGAAAGGAGATACGTTATCTTTCAATACTTATCGTGAAAGGCATTCCAGTTGGTGAAGCTGGAAATGTAGCTCAGTGTTATTATTCTTCTTCATGATTATTTAGTTGAGGGAGCACTGACACGATTAGTTTCATGACCCGATCTTCAGTCATGTATAATGAGTTCTGCTAATAGTTGCTCCCCATCATGATTTTGTCTCTTCAAAACCATTTAATTTTATACAATTCCACATGTCATTTCTGATATTTATTTTCTGTTCTTGCATTGCTTCTTACAAACCTTTGTTTGTCTTGAAGTGTTTTGCCTAAGTTTTCCTACAGCAATTCTGAGTTTCATATCTAATGTTACAGTCTTTGTTACATTTTTATAAAGGATGAGTGCTATGGATCTAGTTTCATTATTTTTAATATTGTGTTTATTTTTATTTTATGTGTATGAGTGCTTGCCTGCATATTTTACATTCACCACATGGGTGCAGTTGCCACTGAGGACAAAGAGTTATTGGTTCTCCTGGAACTTAAATTAAATGTGGTTGTTAGCTGCCATGTAGGTGCTGGTAATAAACAAACTTGGGTCCTCTTCAGGAGTCAGTGCTCTTAACCACTTAACCATCTTTATAGCCCATCTAGGTTCATTCTCTTTTATTGTTATTAAACATTTTCATACATCACACGTAATTTCTCATTCCAATTTAGACTCATTTCCCTTTCCATGGCCCCCACCCCAGCCAAGTTCATGCATTCCACGATGCATGTCTAGCATTGATTTTTGAGACATTCCAGAGTTTTCCAAAAGAGAGAATGATTGGAGAAATTCGCTGTTTCAGTCTTTTTTGTCCTAGATTATTTGTTGTTCTTTCCCTCCAACTTGTGTTGCTTCAATATATATATATATATATTTTTTTTTTTAATATAGACAACAAAATTTTAGTATAGGTGTGACATATACATATATATATGTATATATATGTCACACCTATACTAAAATATATATATATATACAAATATATATATATATATCACACCTATACTAAAATTTTGTTGTCTGAATACAAACAGTTTGTTATTTCCAAATCATCTCCAGGACGGATCAGAGAGCAAAGGACACATCTCCAGGACAGATCAGAGAGTAAAGGACCCATCTCAAGGAAGGAACAGAGAGTAAAGGACGCATCTCGAGGACAGATCAGAGAGCAAAGGACCCATCTCCAGGACGGATCAGAGAGTAAAGGACCCATCTCCAGAACAGATCAGAGAGCAAAGGACCCATCTCCAGTATGGAACAGAGAGTAACTACCCATCTCCAGGATGGATCAGAGACTAAAGGACCCATCTCCAGGACGGATCAGAGAGCAAAGGACGCATCTCCAGGACGGATTAGAGAGTGAAGGACCCATCTCCAGGATGGATCAGAGAGTAAAGGACCCATCTCCAGGATGGATCAGAGAGTAAAGGACCCATATCCAGGACGGATCAGGGAGTAAAGGACCCATCTCCAGGACGTATCAGAGAGCAAAGGACCCATCTCCAGGATGGATCAGAGAGTAAATGACCCCTCTCCAGGACAGATCAGGGAGTAAAGGACCCATCTCCAGGACGGATCTGAGAGCATAGGACCCATCTCCAGGATGGATCAGAGAGTAAAGGACCCATCTCCAGGATGGATCAGAGAGTAAAGGATCCATCTCCAGGACGGATCAGAGAGCAAAGGACACATCTCCAGGACGTATCAGAGAGTAAAGGACCCGTCTCCAGGATGGATCAGAGAGTAAAGGATCCATCTCCAGAACAGATGAAAGAGTGAAGGACCCATCTCCAGGATGGAAGAGAGAGCAAAGGACCCATCTCCAGGACAGATCAGAGAGTAAAGGACCCATCTCCAGGATGGATCAGAGAGTAAAGGAAACGTCTGCAGGATGGAACAGAGAGTAAAGGACCCATCCCCAAAGCGGATCAGAGAGTAAAGGACCAATATCCAGGATGGATCAGAGAGCGAAGGACCCGCCTCCAGGATGGATCAGAGAGCAAAGGACCCATCTCCAGATGGATCAGAGAGTAAAGGACCATCTTCAGGATGGATCAGAGAGCAAAGGACCCATCTCCAGGATGGATCAGAGAGTAAAGGACGCATCTCCTGGACAGATCAGAGAGCAAAGGACCCATCTCCAGGACGGATCAGAGAGTAAAGGACCCATCTCCAGAACAGATCAGAGAGCAAAGAACCCATCTCCAGTATGGAACAGAGAGTAAACTACCCATCTCAAGGATGGATCAGAGAGTAAAGGACCCATCTCCAGGACGGATCACAGAGTAAAGGACCCATCTCCAGGATGGAACAGAGAGCAAAGGACCCATCTCCAGGACGGATCAGGGAGTAAGGGACACATATCCAGGACGTATCAGAGAGCATAGGACCCATCTCCAGGATGGATCAGAGAGTAAATGACCGCTCTCCAGGACAGATCACGGAGTAAAGGAAACATCTCCAGGACGGATCGGAGAGCATAGGACCCATCTCCAGGATGGATCAGAGAGTAAAGGACCCATCTCCAGGATGGATCAGAGAGTAAAGGACCCATCTCCAGGATGGATCAGAGAGCAAAGGACCCATCTCCAGGATGGATCAGAGAGCAAAGGACCCATCTCCAGCATGGATCAGAGAGTAAAGGACCCATCTCCAGGATGGATCAGAGAGTAAAGGACCCATCTCCAGGATGGATCAGAGAGTAAAGGACCCATCTCCAGGATGGATCAGAGAGTAAAGGACCCATCTCCAGGATGGATCAGAGAGTAAAGGACCCATCTCCAGGATGGATCAGAGAGTAAAGGACCCATCTCCAGGATGGATCAGAGAGTAAAGGACCCATCTCCAGGATGGATCAGAGAGTAAAGGACCCATCTCCAGGATGGATCAGAGAGTAAAGGACCCATCTCCAGGATGGATCAGAGAGTAAAGGACCCATCTCCAGGATGGATCAGAGAGTAAAGGACCCATCTCCAGGATGGATCAGAGAGTAAAGGACCCATCTCCAGGATGGATCAGAGAGTAAAGGACCCATCTCCAGGATGGATCAGAGAGTAAAGGACCCATCTCCAGGATGGATCAGAGAGTAAAGGACCCATCTCCAGGATGGATCAGAGAGTAAAGGACCCATCTCCAGGATGGATCAGAGAGTAAAGGACCCATCTCCAGGATGGATCAGAGAGTAAAGGACCCATCTCCAGGATGGATCAGAGAGTAAAGGACCCATCTCCAGGATGGATCAGAGAGTAAAGGACCCATCTCCAGGATGGATCAGAGAGTAAAGGACCCATCTCCAGGATGGATCAGAGAGTAAAGGACCCATCTCCAGGATGGATCAGAGAGTAAAGGACCCATCTCCAGGATGGATCAGAGAGTAAAGGACCCATCTCCAGGATGGATCAGAGAGTAAAGGACCCATCTCCAGGATGGATCAGAGAGTAAAGGACCCATCTCCAGGATGGATCAGAGAGTAAAGGACCCATCTCCAGGATGGATCAGAGAGTAAAGGACCCATCTCCAGGATGGATCAGAGAGTAAAGGACCCATCTCCAGGATGGATCAGAGAGTAAAGGACCCATCTCCAGGATGGATCAGAGAGTAAAGGACCCATCTCCAGGATGGATCAGAGAGTAAAGGACCCATCTCCAGGATGGATCAGAGAGTAAAGGACCCATCTCCAGGATGGATCAGAGAGTAAAGGACCCATCTCCAGGATGGATCAGAGAGTAAAGGACCCATCTCCAGGATGGATCAGAGAGTAAAGGACCCATCTCCAGGATGGATCAGAGAGTAAAGGACCCATCTCCAGGATGGATCAGAGAGTAAAGGACCCATCTCCAGGATGGATCAGAGAGTAAAGGACCCATCTCCAGGATGGATCAGAGAGTAAAGGACCCATCTCCAGGATGGATCAGAGAGTAAAGGACCCATCTCCAGGATGGATCAGAGAGTAAAGGACCCATCTCCAGGATGGATCAGAGAGTAAAGGACCCATCTCCAGGATGGATCAGAGAGTAAAGGACCCATCTCCAGGATGGATCAGAGAGTAAAGGACCCATCTCCAGGATGGATCAGAGAGTAAAGGACCCATCTCCAGGATGGATCAGAGAGTAAAGGACCCATCTCCAGGATGGATCAGAGAGTAAAGGACCCATCTCCAGGATGGATCAGAGAGTAAAGGACCCATCTCCAGGATGGATCAGAGAGTAAAGGACCCATCTCCAGGATGGATCAGAGAGTAAAGGACCCATCTCCAGGATGGATCAGAGAGTAAAGGACCCATCTCCAGGATGGATCAGAGAGTAAAGGACCCATCTCCAGGATGGATCAGAGAGTAAAGGACCCATCTCCAGGATGGATCAGAGAGTAAAGGACCCATCTCCAGGATGGATCAGAGAGTAAAGGACCCATCTCCAGGATGGATCAGAGAGTAAAGGACCCATCTCCAGGATGGATCAGAGAGTAAAGGACCCATCTCCAGGATGGATCAGAGAGTAAAGGACCCATCTCCAGGATGGATCAGAGAGTAAAGGACCCATCTCCAGGATGGATCAGAGAGTAAAGGACCCATCTCCAGGATGGATCAGAGAGTAAAGGACCCATCTCCAGGATGGATCAGAGAGTAAAGGACCCATCTCCAGGATGGATCAGAGAGTAAAGGACCCATCTCCAGGATGGATCAGAGAGTAAAGGACCCATCTCCAGGATGGATCAGAGAGTAAAGGACCCATCTCCAGGATGGATCAGAGAGTAAAGGACCCATCTCCAGGATGGATCAGAGAGTAAAGGACCCATCTCCAGGATGGATCAGAGAGTAAAGGACCCATCTCCAGGATGGATCAGAGAGTAAAGGACCCATCTCCAGGATGGATCAGAGAGTAAAGGACCCATCTCCAGGATGGATCAGAGAGTAAAGGACCCATCTCCAGGATGGATCAGAGAGTAAAGGACCCATCTCCAGGATGGATCAGAGAGTAAAGGACCCATCTCCAGGATGGAACAGAGAGCAAAGGACCCATCTCCAGGATGGAACAGAGAGCAAAGGACCCATCTCCAGGATGGAACAGAGAGCAAAGGACCCATCTCCAGGATGGAACAGAGAGCAAAGTACCCATCTCCAGGATGGAACAGAGAGCAAAGTACCCATCTCCAGGACGTATCAGAGAGCAAATGACCCATCTCCAGGATGGAACAGAGAGCAAAGGACCCATCTCCAGGATGGATCATAGAGTAAAGAACCCATCTCCAGGATGGAACAGAGAGCAAAGGATCCATCTCCAGGACGTATCAGAGAGTAAAGACCCATCTTCAGGATGGATCAGATAGTAAAGGACCCATCTCCATGACGTATCAGAGAGTAAAGGACCCATCTCCAGGATGGAACAGAGAGCAAATTCCCCATCTCCAGGATGGAACAGTTAGCAAAGGACCCATCTCCAGGATGTATAAGAGTAAAGGACCCATCTTCAGGATGGATCAGAGAGTAAAGAAGCCATCTCCAGGACGTATCAGAGAGTAAAGGACCCATCTCCAGGATGGATCAGGGAGTAAATGACCCATCTCCAGGACGTATACGAGAGTAAAGGACCCATCTTCAGCATGGATCAGAGAGCGAAGGACCCGCCTCCAGGATGGATCAGAGAGCAAAGGACCCGTCTCCAGGATGCACCAGAGAGTAAAGGACCTATCTTCAGGATGGATAAGAGAGAAAAGGACTCACCTCCAGGATGGAGCAGAGAGCAAAGTACCCATCTCCAGGATGCAAAAGTGAGTAAAGGACCCATCTCCAGGACATATCAGAGAGCAAATGACCGATCTCCAGGACGGATCAGAGAGTAAAGCACCCATCTTCAGGACGGATCAGAGAATAAAGGACCTGTCTCCAGGATGGATCAGAGACTGAAGGACCCATCTCAAGGATGGATAGGAGAGTAAAGGACCCATCTCCAGGACAGATCAGAGAGTAAAGGACCGATCTCCAGAACGTATCAGAGAGTAAAGGACCCATCTTCAGGATGGGTCAGAGTGTAAAGCCCCATCTCCAGGACGGATCAGAGAGTAAAGGACCCATCTCCAGTATGGAACAGAGAGTAAAGGACCCATCTCCAGGACGGATCAGAGATTAAATAACCGGTCTCCAGGATGGATCACAGAGTAAAAGACCTTTCTCCTGGACGGATCAGTGAGGAAAGGACCCATCTCCAGGATGGATCAGAGAGCAAAGTACCCATCTCCAGAATGGAACAGATAGAAATATACGCATATCCAGGATGGAACAGAGAGCAAAGGACCCATCTCCCGGATGCATCAGAGAGCAAAGTACCCGTCTCCAGGATGGAGCAGAGAGCAAAGGACCCATCCACAGGATGGATCAGAGAGTAAAGGACCCATCTCCAGGATGGATCAGAGAGTAAAGCACCTATCTCCAGGATGGAACAGAGAGCAAATTACCCATCTACAGGATGGAACAGAGAGCAAAGGACCCATCTCCAGGATGCATCAGAGAGTAAAGGACCCATCTCCAGGATGGAACAGAGAGCAAAGGACCCATCTCCAGGATGGATCAGAGAGTAAAGGACCCATCTCCAGGATGGATCAGAGAGTAAAGGACCCATCTCCAGGATGGATCAGAGAGCAAAGGACCCATCTCCAGGATGGATCAGAGAGCAAAGGACCCATCTCCAGGATGGATCAGAGAGCAAAGGACCCATCTCCAGGATGGATCAGAGAGCAAAGGACCCATCTCCAGGATGGATCAGAGAGCAAAGGACCCATCTCCAGGATGGATCAGAGAGCAAAGGACCCATCTCCAGGATGGATCAGAGAGCAAAGGACCCATCTCCAGGATGGATCAGAGAGCAAAGGACCCATCTCCAGGATGGATCAGAGAGCAAAGGACCCATCTCCAGGATGGATCAGAGAGCAAAGGACCCATCTCCAGGATGGATCAGAGAGCAAAGGACCCATCTCCAGGATGGATCAGAGAGCAAAGGACCCATCTCCAGGATGGATCAGAGAGCAAAGGACCCATCTCCAGGATGGATCAGAGAGCAAAGGACCCATCTCCAGGATGGATCAGAGAGCAAAGGACCCATCTCCAGGATGGATCAGAGAGCAAAGGACCCATCTCCAGGATGGATCAGAGAGCAAAGGACCCATCTCCAGGATGGATCAGAGAGCAAAGGACCCATCTCCAGGATGGATCAGAGAGCAAAGGACCCATCTCCAGGATGGATCAGAGAGCAAAGGACCCATCTCCAGGATGGATCAGAGAGCAAAGGACCCATCTCCAGGATGGATCAGAGAGCAAAGGACCCATCTCCAGGATGGATCAGAGAGCAAAGGACCCATCTCCAGGATGGATCAGAGAGTAAAGGACCCATCTCCAGGATGGATCAGAGAGTAAAGGACCCATCTCCAGGATGGATCAGAGAGTAAAGGACCCATCTCCAGGATGGATCAGAGAGTAAAGGACCCATCTCCAGGATGGATCAGAGAGTAAAGGACCCATCTCCAGGATGGATCAGAGAGTAAAGGACCCATCTCCAGGATGGATCAGAGAGTAAAGGACCCATCTCCAGGATGGATCAGAGAGTAAAGGACCCATCTCCAGGATGGATCAGAGAGTAAAGGACCCATCTCCAGGATGGATCAGAGAGTAAAGGACCCATCTCCAGGATGGATCAGAGAGTAAAGGACCCATCTCCAGGATGGATCAGAGAGTAAAGGACCCATCTCCAGGATGGATCAGAGAGTAAAGGACCCATCTCCAGGATGGATCAGAGAGTAAAGGACCCATCTCCAGGATGGATCAGAGAGTAAAGGACCCATCTCCAGGATGGATCAGAGAGTAAAGGACCCATCTCCAGGATGGATCAGAGAGTAAAGGACCCATCTCCAGGATGGATCAGAGAGTAAAGGACCCATCTCCAGGATGGATCAGAGAGTAAAGGACCCATCTCCAGGATGGATCAGAGAGTAAAGGACCCATCTCCAGGACGGATCAGAGATTAAATGACTGGTTTCCAGGATGGATCAGAGAGTAAAAGACCATTCTCCTGGACGGATCAGAGAGGAAAGGACCCATCTCCAGGATGGATCAGAGAGTAAAGGACCCATCTTCAGGATGGATCAGAGAGTAAAGGACCCATCTCCAGGACGGATTATAGAGTCAAGGACCCATCTCCAGGATGGATCAGAGAGTAAAGGACCCATCTGAAGGATGGAACAGAGAGCAAAGTCCCAATCTCCTGGATAGAACAGAGAGCAAAGGACCCATCTCCAGGATGCATCATAGAGTAAAGGACCCATCTTCAGGATGGAACAAAGAGCAAAGGACCCATCTCCAGGACGTATCAGAGAGTAAAGACCCATCTTCAGGATGGATCAGAGAGTAAAGGACCCATCTCCAGGACGTATCAGAGAGTAAAGGACCCATCTCCAGGATGGAACAGAGAGTAAAGGACCCATCTCCAGGATGGAACAGAGAGCAAAGTACCCATCTCCAGGATGGAACAGATAGCAAAGTACCCATCTCCAGGATGAAACAGAGAGCAAAGGACCCATCTCAAGGATGCATCAAAGAGCAAAGGACCCATCTCCAGGATGGAACAGAGAGCAAAGGACCCATCTCCAGGATGGAACAGAGAGCAAAGGACCCATTTCCAGTATGCATCAGAGAGTAAAGGTCCCATCTCTACGATGGAACAGAGAGCAAACGACCCTTCTCCAGGATGGATCAGAGAGTAAATGACCTATCTCCAGGATGGAACAGAGAGCAAAAGACCCATCTCCATGATGGATCAGAGAGTAAAGGACCCACCTTCAGGATGGATCAGCGAATAAAGGACCCATCTCCAGGACGGATTAGAGAGTCAAGGACCCATCTCCAGGATGGATCAGAGAGTAAAGGACCCATCTCCAGGATGGAACAGAGAGCAAAGGACCAATCTCCAGGATGGATCAGAGAGTAAAGGACCCATCTCCAGGATGGAACAGAGAGCAAAGGACCCATCTCCAGGATGGAACAGAGAGCAAAGTACCCATCTCCAGGATGGAACAGAGAGCAAAGGACCCATCTCCAGGATGGATCACAGAGTAAAGGACCCATCTCCAAGACGGAACAGAGAGTAAACGACCGGTCTCCAGGATGGATCAGAGAGTAAAAGACCGGTCTCCAGGACGGATCAGAGAGTAAAGGACCCATCTCCAGGATGGATCAGAGAGTAAAGGACCCATCTTCTGGATGGATCAGAGAGTAAAGGACACACCTCCAGGACGGATTAGAGAGTCAGGGACCCATCTCCCAGATGGATCAGTGAGTAAAGGACCCATCTCCACGATGGAACAGAGAGCAAGGGACCCATCTCCAGGATGGAACAGAGAGCAAAGGACCCATCTCCAGGTTGGAACAGAGAGCAAAGGACCCATCTCCAGGATGCATCAGAGAGTAAAGGTCCCATCTCCAGGTTGGAACAGAGAGCAAGGGACCCATCTCCAGGATGGAACAGAGAGCAAAGGACCCATCTCCAGGATGGAACAGAGAGCAAAGGACCCATCTCCAGGATGGAACAGAGAGCAAAGGACCCATCTCCAGGATGGAACAGAGAGCAAAGGACCCATCTCCAGGATGGATCAGAGAGCAAAGGACCCATCTCCAGGATGGATCAGAGAGCAAAGGACCCATCTCCAGGATGGATCAGAGAGCAAAGGACCCATCTCCAGGATGGATCAGAGAGCAAAGGACCCATCTCCAGGATGGATCAGAGAGCAAAGGACCCATCTCCAGGATGGATCAGAGAGCAAAGGACCCATCTCCAGGATGGATCAGAGAGCAAAGGACCCATCTCCAGGATGGATCAGAGAGCAAAGGACCCATCTCCAGGATGGATCAGAGAGCAAAGGACCCATCTCCAGGATGGATCAGAGAGCAAAGGACCCATCTCCAGGATGGATCAGAGAGCAAAGGACCCATCTCCAGGATGGATCAGAGAGCAAAGGACCCATCTCCAGGATGGATCAGAGAGCAAAGGACCCATCTCCAGGATGGATCAGAGAGCAAAGGACCCATCTCCAGGATGGATCAGAGAGCAAAGGACCCATCTCCAGGATGGATCAGAGAGCAAAGGACCCATCTCCAGGATGGATCAGAGAGCAAAGGACCCATCTCCAGGATGGATCAGAGAGCAAAGGACCCATCTCCAGGATGGATCAGAGAGCAAAGGACCCATCTCCAGGATGGATCAGAGAGCAAAGGACCCATCTCCAGGATGGATCAGAGAGCAAAGGACCCATCTCCAGGATGGATCAGAGAGCAAAGGACCCATCTCCAGGATGGATCAGAGAGCAAAGGACCCATCTCCAGGATGGATCAGAGAGCAAAGGACCCATCTCCAGGATGGATCAGAGAGCAAAGGACCCATCTCCAGGATGGATCAGAGAGCAAAGGACCCATCTCCAGGATGGATCAGAGAGCAAAGGACCCATCTCCAGGATGGATCAGAGAGCAAAGGACCCATCTCCAGGATGGATCAGAGAGCAAAGGACCCATCTCCAGGATGGATCAGAGAGCAAAGGACCCATCTCCAGGATGGATCAGAGAGCAAAGGACCCATCTCCAGGATGGATCAGAGAGCAAAGGACCCATCTCCAGGATGGATCAGAGAGCAAAGGACCCATCTCCAGGATGGATCAGAGAGCAAAGGACCCATCTCCAGGATGGATCAGAGAGCAAAGGACCCATCTCCAGGATGGATCAGAGAGCAAAGGACCCATCTCCAGGATGGATCAGAGAGCAAAGGACCCATCTCCAGGATGGATCAGAGAGCAAAGGACCCATCTCCAGGATGGATCAGAGAGCAAAGGACCCATCTCCAGGATGGATCAGAGAGCAAAGGACCCATCTCCAGGATGGATCAGAGAGCAAAGGACCCATCTCCAGGATGGATCAGAGAGCAAAGGACCCATCTCCAGGATGGATCAGAGAGCAAAGGACCCATCTCCAGGATGGATCAGAGAGCAAAGGACCCATCTCCAGGATGGATCAGAGAGCAAAGGACCCATCTCCAGGATGGATCAGAGAGCAAAGGACCCATCTCCAGGATGGATCAGAGAGCAAAGGACCCATCTCCAGGATGGATCAGAGAGCAAAGGACCCATCTCCAGGATGGATCAGAGAGCAAAGGACCCATCTCCAGGATGGATCAGAGAGCAAAGGACCCATCTCCAGGATGGATCAGAGAGCAAAGGACCCATCTCCAGGATGGATCAGAGAGCAAAGGACCCATCTCCAGGATGGATCAGAGAGCAAAGGACCCATCTCCAGGATGGAACAGAGAGCAAAGGACCCAACTCCAGGATGGATCAGAGAGTAAAGGACCCATCTCCAGGATGGAACTGAGAGCAAAGGACCCATCTCCAGGACGGATCAGAGTGTAAAGGACCCATCTCCAGGATGGATCAGAGTTTTAAGGACTCATCTCTCAGATGGATCAGAGAGTAAAGGACCCATCTCCCGGACGGATCAGAGAGTAAAGGTCTCATCTCCAGGATGGATCAGAGAGTAAAGTACCCATCTCCAGGACGGTGAGAGAGTAAAAGACCCATCTGCAGAATGGATTAGAGAGTTAAGGACCCATCTCTCAGATGGATCAGAGAGTAAAGGACCCATTTCCAGGACGGATCAGAGAGTAAAGGCCCCGTCTCCAGGATGGATCAGAGAGTAAAGGACCCATCTCCCGGACGGATCAGAGAGTAAAGGCCCCGTCTCCAGCATGGATCAGAGAGTAAAGGACCCATCTCCAGTACAGATCAGTGAGTAAAGGACCCATCTCCAGGATGGATCAGAGAGTTAAGGACCCATCTCTTAGGTGGATCAGAGAGTAAAGGACCCATTTCCAGGACGGATCAGAGAGTAAAGGCCCCATCTCCAGGATGGATCAGAGAGTAAAGGACCCATCTCCAGGATGGATCAGAGAGTAAAGGACCCATCTCCAGGACGTATCAGAGAGTAAAGGACCCATCTCCAGGATGGATCAGAGAGTAAAGGACCCATCTCCAGGACATATCAGAGAGTAAAGGACCTATCTCCAGGATGGATCAGAGAGTAAAGGACCCATCTCCAGGACATATCAGAGAGTAAATGACCCATCTCCAGGATGGATCAGAGAGTAAAGGACCCATCTCCAGGACATATCAGAGAGTAAAGGACCCATCTTCAGAATGGATCAGAGAGCGAAGGACCTGCCTCCAGGATGGATCAGAGAGCAAAGGACCCATCTCCACGACATATCAGAGAGTAAAGACCCATCTTCAGAATGGATCAGAGAGCAAAGGACCCATGTCCAGGATGGAACATAGAGTAAAGGACCCATCTCCAAGAAGCATCAGAGAGTAAAGGACCCGTCTCCAGGTTGTATCATAGAATAATGTACCCATCTTCAGGATGGACCAGAGAGCAAAGGACCCACATCCAGAATGGATCAGAGAGTAAACAACCCATATCCACGACCGATCAGAGAGCAAAGGACCCACCTCCAAGATGGATCAGAGAGTAAACACCCATATCCAGGACAGATCAGAGATCCAAAGACCAGCCTCCAGGATAGACCAGAAACCAAAGGACCCGCCTCCAGGATGGATCAGAAAGCAAAGCACCCATCTCCAGGAATGATGAGAGAGAGAGAGAGAGAGAGAGAGAGAGAAGGGAGAGATAGAACGCAAAATACCTTCTCTCTCTTCTCCGCGCTTCTCTCTTCTCTCTCTATATTAGTTAATATATATATATTATTTATATATATATTAGTATATATAAATATTATAGTATATATCTCCTGGAATACCTCCAGAGAGACCTCTTTTTTTGGAGTCCTCTATGGGCTGATAGTGTTTGGTGGGGATTTCTTATTTGTTTTTCCCATATTGTTGATTTTTCTTTGTGCTTTTGGCATGTGGATTTGATTCCTTTTTTTTTTGCGATCTGACATGAAATTCAAGTGCTTTTTCTTGCGGAAAAAAAAAAACAATAAAAAATTTACAAAGAAATCCATGCCTGCTGGCACTGGCCTTTAATCCCAGCACTTAGGAAGCAGAGTAGAGGCAAGGGGATCTCTGTGAGATCTAGGCCAGCCTGATCTCTGTGGTAAGTTCCAGGCCAGCCTCAAAAAGAAATTTATCAACCAGACAAAGGGATTGAACATTCAAAATTTCACCACTTTGTAATGTTGTCTTTACCAAGGTTGTATAGGTAAAAATATAGCTGATTTCTGGCTTGGCTGAAAGAAGATTTGAATCTTGGCAAGGAGTCAAGTATTGTGCAGGAGTTCTCATGGTGGCTGATGGCCACCAAAACTCTCCAGTGAGGAGAGACCATGTGAGGACAAGATTGGTTTTACATGAAGGATGCTTGTACTCACAAATTATCACCTATTGTTAAAAAAATGAAAACAAAACAAAACAAAAAAGCAGAGAAAGATGCAGAAAACTTACGGCAGAATGCACGATCTGCGATGGGTGGGGGAAGGGGGGAGGGAAGGGGATATATGCCTGAACTAAATTGGAAAATGATGTATGAAATACACAAAGCATTAATAAAAATAAATTAAAAAAAAAGAATATAGTTGTGTGGAGTACAAGGCCAGAATCACAAGCAGGCTGAAGGGTGGGCATGTCTATCTGTACTGTCAGGATTCCTTCTAGAACATGACCTCTGAAGGGAATAAAAGCTCATGGGGTTCTATTTAACGCACCCACCCTATATCTCCAATCAAGAGGACTCAGCATCACTGAAGTTATGTGTTCCCCAAGCAAACAGAATCTTCACAGATGTCTGTGAACTCAGTGCTATGTAGGACAAGGGGATGTAAGATGATGTGCTATGTAGGACCTGAGGATGTAGGATGTGCCATGTAGCACAGGAGGATGTAGGATGTGCCAATAGCATAGGAGGATGGAAGATTGAATCAAGAAAGAAGCCCAACATTTGCTCATATCATCTAGTATGTTACTCTGTTTTATTTTATTTGTGCATGTGTGGTGTGTGTGTGTGTGTGTGTGTGTGTGTGTGTGTGTGTGTAGGTAAAAATCCTGGCAGTGACTGCATTGGACTAGATTCTAATTTTATTGTTATTTACTCAAAATTCATGATGTTCTTTTTGAAACTAAATATGATTTCTTCTATTCATTGCTATCCTATTTTGCAGAAAATGGGAGTATATCTGAATTCTAAAAACACCACCTATTACAGGAGGATACCAAAAGTCTTCCTTTCGGCTTAAGATTGTATGATTTAAGAAGGAAAATGTGGAAGACTTGTAAAGAGCACCATTTGAAGCATTGATAGTAACCCTTCTGTTATGATCTGTGTGTGAAAGTGTCTTCTTACAACCCCCAACTGATAGCCTTCTCAAATGTAGAGAATGAGTGTCTGTGATATGTCCACCCCAAAGACACATCCACAATTCAATTTCCACATCTATGTCTCAGGGAAAATGGTGGAGCAAGGGGAAGAAAGAATATTAATGCATCTCTCAACTCTCATCAGCAAAGCATATTCATGCAACAGATAGTAACTGACTCAGAAGGTCACCACATAACAAAGTACAAATATTGCATAGTGCTTGTCCTTGGGTAGGACTTATCTATCTATCTTCTGACACCTAAGGCTCAGGGACCATTGCAGAAGAGGGGACAGAAGGACTATAAGAGCCAGGGGTGGTGGAAGATCACAAGGAAGCAGAGATTTCCAAGTGGCTGGAGCTGGAACTCGCTCATATGAATTACAATGGTGACAGCATGCACAAGAGGCATGCAAGGTCAAACCAGACAAAAACAACATAGAAGTGGGAAAGTGGGTAAGAAACCGCAAACTTACTTGAGGAAGTATTGGCAACCAACTTGTACTGGAGACAGAGAGTTGGTTTTCTTTACAGAAGGAATTCTAGATCATTAGATCACATTCCAGTTCACACCCAAATGTCGTATTTGGGGACCCACACTGGACTTGATGGGACTGAAAATATATAACAGAATGGAAGAATCCACTGGGGATTATCATTGAGGGAAGTCTATATAGAAGACAAGACCCAAATATGATCAAGATGTATGAAATCCTATGAAAATCGTTTTAAAATGCTTGATTTTGCAGTATGGTGGCACATGCCTTTAATCCCAGCATTCAGCAGGCAGATGCAGGTGGGTCACTGTGAGTTCAAGGCTGTCGTGATCTATGTAGTGAGTTCTGTACCAGCAGGGGGAAAGGAGGATCCTGTCTCAAAAAAGACCAAAAAGAAAAAAAAAAAGCTTCCTACTGGCCTGCACTATTGCTCTAAACATAAAGTTTTAATAAATAGAGACCTAAGAGTTTAAATATATCCCCATGCACATGGTTATGCATTAGTGTTTTATTTTTATACTTTTTTTCATTTAGATCCTATTTGAACTAGTAGTTTCCATGTGGCATTTTCACACAAGGACAGCAATGAACATTGCTCAGAATTGCTCTTCCTTACCCTTCTTTGTTGCTCATCTTCTCACTATGGATTCCCATCCTCACTTTATGTAGCCAAGTCCTAACTTCATGTCATATGTATGTACATTCCCATATGAGAGGAAATGTGACCCAGGCTTCTGATGCATTCTTCCTGTTAGGATCACACGGTCCCTCTACCACTATAGGCTTTTCATGCCATTGGTGTACGTAACAAATGCAGGCAAAATATTCATTCTCTTAAATGTAAATTAAAAATCAGTATAAGATTAAAAAAATTCCAAAACTATACAACAATCATACACCCTTATCAAAGCATAAGACATTATCATAAACTTTTAGACTATGTCATTTTTATTATTGATTGATCTACTGGTGGCAATATACTATGGTTCCACATCTTGAATATTCTAAAAAAATGGAAAAACGAAGCCAGATATGGTGTCACATGCCTTTAATCCCAGCACTTGGGAGGCAGAGGCAGGTAGATCTCTGTGAGTTCAAGGCCATCCTGGTCTACACAGTGAGTTCCAGGACAGCTGGCCCTACCGGGAGACTCTGTCTAAAAAAAAAAAAAAAAAAAGACAAAAACAAAATGGAACAAGGAACATGGATTTGCAAGTGTCTTTATGGTTTGCTGACTTATGTATAACTTTTACTGACATCGGCATAATCCCAGAAATGGTATGGATTGATCATCTGATAGATCTCTTTTTACTGACTGAAACAGATGTATACTGTACTCACACTATATCTCTGCATGGGATTTTCCTCTCCTATATGCTCAATGTTTCATAGTTTTCAAATGATATCAATTTTTGGATGACAGAATTTCAAAAAAGATTTTAAATATTTATTTTATTTTTTGTGTTCTTTTCAGACACGGTCTCCCAGTATCCCCAGCTGACCTGGAACAAAGTATGCAGACCAGGCTGTACTTGAACTCAGAGAGGTCCACCTGCCTTTTGGGAACAAAGTATGCAGATCAGGCTGTACTTGAACTCAGAGAGGTCCACCTGCCTTTTGGGAACAAAGTATGCAGACCAGGCTGTACTTGAACTCAGAGAGGTCCACCTGCCTTTTTCTCCTGAGTGCAAAGGTGAAATTTTTGGGCCACCAAGCCTGGCTTAAATATTTATTTTATTTTTATTTCATGTGTATATGTGAATATCTGCATGCATGTATGTGCAACATGTTCATGCAGGGTGCAGACAGGACAGAAGTGGGTGTCACTTGTCTTTAAGTATAGTTACAGGTTATTGTGAGCTGTCATGTGTTTGCTAGGAGCTGAACCTGGGGTCATCTGTAAGAACAAGGAGCACTCTTACTCACTGAGCCATGTCTCCAGGTATCTCAGTGTAATTAATTTTGGTTTCCATTTTCCTGATAGCTGGATACGGAATATGATTAGACATAAGACTAGAACTCTTTGTGGGAAAAGAATGATGCAATAATGGAAGGACAAGTGATGGCCAATGTCTCAGCAAAGTTTTTCTTCCTGGGGCAGCAGCACAGGCTTTGGTATTGGCCATTTTGGCACCCCTTCTCCACGCCCACCCTCTTCAGAAACTGAAAGACAGACAGAGGATCAGACTCTCAGAAATCTTTAGTTAGTCATTTGCCAGTAAATTTAATGGGATTTTTTTCCCAAAGAGAGAGTGAGTGAAACTCCACTTACAATGCCTCTTAGATAGTCCTCTCATGTTTACCCCAGGCAGGGACTCCCATCCGTCCAGGAAAACATGGCTTAGGCAGGATCCCAGAGCACTGTTTCCTGCTTCCTGGGCTCATGACTTTTCAGGTTCTTATCCCCTCACCCCCAAACAAGCTGGCTGGGATGGGGAGGTCCCTGGATATGTAGCCCTACCTTTCCTCAGAAGAACTTCTTCTCTGGGAGGCATCTACTATTTGGTATCTGAAAGCCAGATCATTCAAAACAAAGTCTAATTTATCCTACAGCCACCTATACCTTGATGGTCCTGCCACTTCAGTACTCTCACAATAAGAAGCAAGCCTCCAAATTATGGATACTTGGACAATGAGTGGCACCTCATCTTTGAATCTGATGCCCAGAAAAATTAACAGGGTCCAGGGAACATTTAAACCTTTCATTGCAAGGCATTAGCACCAACTTGTGAGGAAGATATGTTTTAGAGCAATTACAACTGTCCATCACTTCAACCCTTGTAAGGAGGTTTCAGAGCAGCAATCTGTTTCTAACAATCCTTTTTTACAGCACCCCCAATTCTAACTGCCATTGCTCCAACATTAAAGCCTATTAAACTCCAATGGACAAATGGTGGCCCTGTTTGGGTGGATCAATGGCCTATTTCTAGCAAAATTACCTCATTCCCAGGTTCTAATACAAGAAACACTAAATAAAGGGCATCTAGAACCATCAAAGAGCCCATGGAATACTCTTATTTTTAAAGTTCAAAGAAAGTTCAAGGAAAGTGGGGTTTTTTTTTTACAAGATTTAAGAAGAATAAATAGACCAAAAAAAGAAATCTGGTGTGGTGGTGCATGCCTTTAATCCTAGCACTCAGGAAGCAGAGGAAGCTAGATCTTTCTGAGTTCAAGGCCACCCTGGTCTACAGAGTGAGTTCCAGGACAGCTGGGGCAACAGGGAGACCCTGTCTCAAAAACACCAAAAAAAGAAAAATTTAAAGAAGTAAATAGTACTATGAAAAGAAGGGTTCTTTTCAACCAGGCCTCCCATCTGCTGCAGTGATCCCTGCAGGACATGCTATTGTAATTTTAGGTATATAGCATTTTTTTATCCATCCTTTTACACCCTAGTGACTGGAAGAGTTTTGCTTTTACTGTTCCAGTAAGTAACCTTTCTGTGCCCACTCAAAGATATCAGTGGAAAGTTTTACCCCAGGGAATGAAAAATGGCCCACCTGTTTGTAAATATTTCATGTATAAGACAATTGGTCCAATACTTAGGTAATATCCCTCTGTTCATATTATCCATTACATGGATCATATCCTACTTTGCCATCTTTCTTTTCAATTACTAGAAAACTATGCTTCACAAATTAACTAATACTTTAGGTCAAAATGGGCTTCTTAACTCTATAGAAAAAATTCAAATACACTCTCCTTATATTTAATTAGGTTATGCTATTTTAGATAATCAATTGTATCCTGCCACTCCTGTTATAGAGTTACCAAACCCTTTTACTTTAAATCAATCACAACAATTTATGGGTCATCTAAACTGGTGCAGATCATCCATGCATTCTGCTACTATGCAGATAAGCACCCTTTTCTGTTCATTAGAAGGGGTTTCAGACCCTAACTCACTCAGGTATTTAAAATGATGATGCAAAAGTGACTTTAACATTAGTAGACAAGGCCCTCCATCAAGTAAGAACAAATAGGGTCAACTTTCAGAAAGATATCCAAATCCTTATAATTCCAAATGTAAATCAACCTTTTGCCGTTGCATTCCAAGAGCCAGATTGTTTTTTTTTTAATTCATCTAACCCCCTTATGATCTTAACAAAAGAATTACACCTTCTTATGCTATGATAATACTGTTAATTTACAGAGTCCAATTGCACACGCTCCCTGTTTTTGGCAGGGGCCCTAATAAAATAATCTTGCCATTCACATGGGAGGTAAGTGACTATGCTTCTTCAATCTCATCCTCATGACAGCTTGCCTTTGCAGATTATACTGGAGAAATTAAAATACATTATCTTTCTTGGAAACTTTTAAAATTATTTCAAATTAATAAGCTTATCTTTCCTACAAATACCTCTCACTCCCCTCTTCCAGGTGCAGATATATGGTTTACAGATGGGACTAACAAAGGAAAAGCTGCTGCAGTTTTACTCCAACTGCAAACATATCAAAGTTTCTCCCACACTTGGTGGAATCGCTGCCCCAGCTACTGCACAGTATCTGGAATTGTATGCTATTTTACAAAGCTTTATGGTTTTTCAACAGCCTTTAAACATTTATACAGATTCACAATATGCTGCTCAGGCTCTCTCTAAGCTAGAAACAGCCTTCCTTCAATATAAATCAGTAGAACCTATAGGAATGTTCCTTTTGTCCCTAAAGGCTAAAATTCACCAGCAAACCAACCCATTTTGTGTAACTCATCTATGCTCTCATACAGAACTCTCTGGTCCCCTATCATCTATTAATGAAAAGGCAGATAACTTAACTTTGCAAACACATTATGACTCCCCTAAATAGGGACAAAGTCCTTCATCAGCCAGCAAAAGTTAAAAGCCCTGTACCCTACCCTCACTAAGCAACAAACTAAATTTATAATCAAACAATGTCCTCAATGTGAACCTCTTCTTCCCTTAGGGCCTATGACTGGGGTAAATCCTTGGAGCCTGTATTCAAATATGATTTGACAAACCAATATAATTCATATATCTGAATTTGGGAGACTGAAATATGCTCATTGTACTTTGGACACTTACTCTTTAGCTCTGAGTGCCATACAGGAGAAAAGGTTAAAGATGTACTCATCCATAGGCGTCTACTTAAAAAAAAGATGTACTCAAACACTTTATACAAACTTTTTTTCTATTTTAGGCATTCCACTTCAAATAACAACTGAAAATGGGCCTTCATATACCAGAAGAAATTTTTTTTAACAGTTCTACCAGACTTGGGGAATTACCCCATAATACTGGCATTCCTGATCCTACAGGTTAAGCAATAATATAAAGACAACACAAATGTCTCAAATATCAAATAACAATAATAAAAGAAGGGGAGTCACCCATATCTGGAATAAAAATACAAAATCCTCATTTTTTGCTATCTAGGTCCTTATTAACCTTAATTTTTTTACATTAAGCAATCAAGGAATTTTTCTGATGGCTAAACATTGGCAAAGACTTATAGTCAGTCCCACAACCCTTGACACAAGTGGTCTGGAGAGACCCAGAATCTGGACTCTGGAGGGAAACTCCAGCCATTTTGCTAAGTATGCAAATAGGATAATGTATGCTTGTGTCTTTCCAGAAAATGAATCCTCCCCAAGATGGGTGCCACGGATTCATCACACCACTCAATTGAGACCCCCCCACGGTGAAAATGGCATTGCTGACTTTGGAAAAGAGGAAAAGGAGACCCCAGAAGAAGAAGCCACAGATCCATATGACCTAGGGAATGGTCAAAGCCTTGTTGAATAGCACGGTAGTAATGGGAAAGAGCCTAAGCAGAGATACAATTCAGCCTGAAGTTCTCCTTGTTTGTATGCTAGCCATGTTAACGTTAAACTGTAAAAGCAGAAAAAATGTGTAATTACTACTTCTACACAGGGACACCTTTTGTGGGATGAAACCTGCAACTGAAATGCATTGCTCACAGTTGTAATGGTCTATCTGGATCCATTGTCAGCAAAAGAAAAGAAAGGGTGACATACACTCAAAACAAGCAAGGAAATTTCAATAGGAAAAATACCACTGATCAAAGTTTAAAAAATCAAAACGATTTTAGCATTTTAAGGCCACAATAAATTTTGAGTACACAGGCAATTATAGCTGTAAAAATTGTAAAATTTTAAATTGTAAAAAAGCAATATCATTTTCCTGCGGAAAGAAATGTGTAGGGTGGGGGACACAGGTCTAGATTTGATAATCTTGTACAAAATATATATTAAAAAAATAAAAAAAGAATTGTGGTCCACTCCACTGTATCTTCAAAAGTTAGATCATCCAGGTCTGCACTCAGGGAAAATCTATGGATTCACCTCATGCAACAAGGATATAATACTTCAAGTTTCTTTTTTTTAATTTTCATTTTTTATTGATGCTTTGTGTATTTCATACATCATTTTCCAATTCAGTTCAGGCATATTTCCCTTTCCCACCCCACCCCACCACATCCCAGATCATGCAATCTACCGTAACTGTCCCGCATCTTTCTCTCAGTTTTTTTTCATTTTTAACAATAACTGATAATTTATGAGCACAAGCATCCTTCATGTAAAACCAATTTGCAAGCAGCTGTGTCCAAACCCACAGAGCCCATGGGTCCCACCATCCAGCAGGGGGGGGGTGGCTTGTATGTTCAATCAAGTTGATCAAATGAGTGTCCAGACTATATTGCTGCAATTTCACCATTCACCCCAATCGCAACCCTTACATTCTACCGTACACCCTCTTCCGCAGATTGCTCCCTAGGCTTAGAAAAGGGGCACAGGTGGATGAGAAGCAAAACAGTCTACTGGAGCTGTTTTCTTGGACTCTGTTCAATTCTGGCTGTTTCCTTTCATGGGCTGACAGTTTGTCCAGGAATAACCTTTCAATCCTACTAATGAAGCACAATCAATTAGATATATAGGTATTTAAACAGTACTAAGTGTTATGGTAGGTTACTTTGGTATAGACACATACGTTTGGATGGTATGTTAATCCATGAATTACGTTTTTTTTTTTCTGTTAAATATGACAGGGTCTTCCTGTGGCTTATAACATCTCCTAACCATTAGAGGATGTAAGCTTGTGACATCAGCCATGGGTTATTCCTCCAAGGAGAAAGCTAATACCCAATTAGATTTGGGATCTACAGGCATATGGCTGCCTCTGCTGCACAGTATTTCCAGGCAGTTGAGGTGTAGCTGGTGCTGATGGAGGAGTCTTGCTTGACTCAAGAAGACCCATATTTGCTTTATTGGTTTAGTGGCCTTTGGTAACACTCTCTGGTATTCCAGAGACCATCAGTACACTTGCATGTGTGGTCTCAATACATCTTTCCCATGTTAATGTCAGGTCTTTGACAGCAGGGCCTTATAGCCTCCCTTCTTGCAGGTATCCCAGTTTAGAGGCAAGGAGCCTTTACCTTTTGTGGGAGCTTGGATCCCCTGGCCAACATCTCCTTGGTAGAATAATCCATTGATGATGTCAGAGCTCCTATATTAATATATTTTGCTTAAGTGCATAGCTTAAGGGGACTTTAGTATTATATTTGGTTGTGAATAGAGAATAATCCTTTTCACAGTTCTTAGGTCTATTAATCAATTAAAGAAGGCAGTTTTACCGGTTTTATAAGAGATTACCTTTATAACAGTTGTCTACAATTTACAGTTGGAGAATGACCTCATCATCATCATATTTCTCTTTGTTCTATGGGGGGCAGGTAAGAAAGTCTTTCGTATTAAAACCTTTGTGTCACGTAGAAGGTAAGTTTCATTAGGTAGGACTCATTATACATAGTTCTTACAAGGTAGGATCCACAGAGGGGTTTAATGTTTGTAGCAATCTGAGGCTTTTCTTCCTTTCAATGTTCAGACAGGCCAACCTTTCTGTTGGCACTTTCTGGTACATCCTACTCAATGCAAAGCTGTATCTTTTCTTTCTCAGCCATTAAGTTGGTGACATTTTGACCTGTTGGAACATACAAATCTTTCCCCATATTTAGTTTTAAGATTTGAATTGCAAGGTTTTTGACAAAAAGGTTTCATATCTATCTGTATCCCTCCCCCTTTTTTTAGGTGTTTGTTTTTGGATCCATGAGTCTCCAGAAGGCAGTTGTATTATACATACTTATAGGGTGGAATCAAGGCACAGATTTCATCAAATTCACCCATGCTGTTTTGGGTGACTGTGTGTGATTAACTTGAGAAGCAAACTTAATTTTTAAGTTAAATCATTCTATGGGTGAAAGAGAATGCTACAAGGTGATACTCTACAACAGAAAAAATATAGAGAACATTTGTATGTGCCAATCCCAAAGTTATTGTTATACAGATTTTATGTAAAACAAATGTGGACAATAGCAATTTATATCTCCATTTAACTCAGATGCATTACCGTTTTTATCAGATCCTTTAAACCAATGTTGTTTAATATACACATATTTACTTTTACTAAGTCCTAAAACACCATGTAACCTGTAGACATTATCTGGGAAAAACTGGATACTTGTTGAACTCACATCAATTAAATATGCATTAATCGAATATACACCCATGTCCCTCTCCTGCACCTCCCACCCTTCCAAATTCACCATTTCATTCAGTTTTCTGATTCAGTCTTTCTGTTGTTGTTCTTTTAATATGCATCCCTCTCCACAAGAAATATTTATAACTGGGTTATTGGCACTAGCATCCACATATGAGGGACACTATTTGTCGTTTGTTTATCTGGGACTGTGTTACTTCACTTAACATAATGTCTTCTAGCTCCATCCATTTACCTGCAAAGTTCATGATGTTGTCCCTCTTTACTCCTGCATAGAACTCCATTGTGTACATGTACCACATTTTCTCTATCCACTCATCAGTTGAGGGGCACCTGGGCTGGTTCCAGCTTTTTGATATTGTGAACAGAGCTGCAATAAACATAGCTGTGCATGTATCTCTGCAGTAAGATGAGTCTTGTGGGTATATACCCAGGAGTGGTATGACTGGGTCAAATGGCAGGCTCATTTTGAGTCTTCTAAGGGTTCTCCACTCTGCTTTCCATAGTGGCTGTACAAGTTTACATTCCCACCAGCAGTGGATGAGTGTTCCCCTTTCCCCACAACCTCTCCAGCACTTGGTATCATTCATTTCCCTGATCCTAGCCAGTCTTATTGGAGTAAGATGATATCTCAAAGTGGTTTTAATTTGATTTGCATTTCCTTAATTACTAGCGATGTTGAGCACTTGTTAAGATGTTTCTCGGCCATCTCTAATTCCTCCTCTGTGAAGTCTCTATTCAGATCTTTGCTCCATCTTTTGAGTGATGCATTTGTTTTTCTTTCTTCTTTGTTTTTTGAGTAGCTTGTATACTCTGGAAATGAATGCTTTGTCAGATGTATCTGCAGTGAAGGTTTCCTCCCACTCTGTGGGTTTTCTCTTCACTTCTTTATTGTTTCTTTTGATGTACAGAAGCTTTTGAGTTTAATGAGGTCCCATTTGTCAACTGTCAATCTTATTTCTTGTGCCTATGGATCCACCTTACACAACAAAGAAACCTTACTTCAGGTTTCTATGTCTGGGACCCCACAATACTAGGACTGTTAAAGAAAATTTTAAATGGTGTAGATGTGCACATTAACTCTTATAAACAAATAACTAAATATAATATGCATGTCAAGACAGAACATATTTTAATGCATTTGGAGATATACCTGTGACTTATGAGTTTGCTAATCATCGTTTATATTTTGATTGTAAATTTATACCACCACTTTGTGCTTCCAGTTCTAATCATTCCTTAAGCAATGGTAAAAGCTTACCAATAGGGTGGACAATCTTTTGTAACAACAAGACCTTTAGGACTCTGCCCATTGTTTATGAAGGAATTTGTCATGTGGGGCATATAGTACCTTGGTTGTTCATCTTCACCTAAGAATAACTTCAACTTGCAGATCTCTTTTGGAAAATTGTAATGGTTCATTTAAATTGTTGGATCCAGTAGCAGTAGCAGCAGTTTTGGCCTCTCTGATTCCCCTACCTCGTGTAGCAATTGAGACCCATAGAGAAAGTTCTCAACTTGCTTGTATAACTAGTAAAATTACCAGTAGGACAGCTAAAATATTGGGTGAGATGAACCCAAGAGATGGATGAGTTAAAAACTGCAGTCTTGGAACACTCATCCACTGCTGGTAGGAATGTAAACTCGTGCAGCCACTATGGAAAGCAGTGTGTAGAACCCTTGGAAGACTTGGAATGAACTTGCCACCTGACCCAGCCATACCACTCCTGGGCATGTACCCCCAAGACTCACCCCACCGCAGAGATACATGCACAACCATGTTTATTTCAGCTCTCTTCACAATAGCAAAGAGCTGGAACCAATCCAAATGCCCCTCAACTGATGAGTGGATAGAGAAAATGTGGTACATCTACACAATGGAGTTCTATGCAGCAGTAAAGAAAGATGACATCATGAGCTTTGCAGGAAAATGGCTGAAGCTAGAGGAAATCATGCTGAGTGAAGTAACACAGTCCCAGAAAAACAAACGATGAGTGGTATCCCTCATCTGTGGATGTTAGTGCCAATTACCCAGTTGTAAGTATTTCCTGTGCAAGGCCCCTTGAGCTTTTTTGTCCAAAGCAGTTGGGAGTGATGCATATTGGAAACAACAACAACAGAAAGGACTGCATCAAAGAACTGACTGAAACAGTGAACTTCTGCTCAAAACAGTCAACTTCCCCATGGAGAATATTGAGAAAGACTGAGAAAGAGATGAATAGCATGTTTGGCAGAATGCATGAGCTCTGGTGGGGTGGGAGATGGGGGGGACACAGGTCTAGATTTGATAAAAAAATATATATATATATAAATAAAAAAATCAGAAAAACTGCAGTCTTACAAAATAGAGCTACAATTGATTAACTACTGTTAAAGGATTATTCAGATTATAAACAATTTCCTGGTATGTGCTATATAATATATCTGACATCTCCCATACCACAGATAATCAGATTAGTGAACTGCCAAAGGAAATTGACAAAGTTTCTTACTCTTCAATGCCCTGGAATAAATGGCTTTTATGGATCACTCCTTTTGGGGAATCCATACTGCTTGGCTTAGTTCTTATTAGAGCACCAATTCTCATACAATGTGTCTTTAGATCATGAGAAGAGGCCATGATTTCTATGACATTTTCATTTTTTTCATTTGAAAGAAAAGACAAAAAGAGAGGAGATTCTGCAGCCCAGATTTTGATTTAACATGGAATTTAGGAATTCTTGAGCTGGCACTGCAGCCCTGGCAGCGCTGGAGGTCTGAAATCAGATCTGCTTATACAGGCCCTGTCTCTGAGACACCAGAATTAGGGGTCACTGCTATGCTCAAATTCCTTTGCTCTATGGAAAAACCATCCTGGGACAGTTTCCATTTGATGTAATATCTACCTTTCCTCCTAGTTAGTGCATGCTTTAGGATTAGAACTTGAGTATATTGTTACTAGACTGTCTTCATTGCTTTTACCAGGATTTATGCATGCTGCTAATGGTCAAGTGACCCCCCCACCCCCCATCAAGGTTGTTAGTTCACTCAAGCCTTAGCTCTTGGAGCTGTCTCTCCCCTAGATCCTTTGTGTGAAGCACATTCCTAGACTTTGGTGGGCTTTCAGAGCCACGTGCTCTTGGCATATAAAGGAAGCTTGAACAAAGCCAGAGAGACCATTACCATTTGCCATAACCTGGACAGAGCCATCAACCATTTACCTTAAGCTGGGCAGGACAGACTTTTGCCATAAGCAGAGATTCTGCCATGAAAAGTTGTAGCCATAAGAACCAAAATAGATCTCGCTATAAGTAGACTTTTGCTGTAATAGAGATTTTTGCCATAAGAACCTGTATGTGTTTTGCCTAAGAGATATGCTTGCCTAAGAAGAATTTGCTGTAGAAGAGTTTTCCTGCAGAGTAAGAAACTTACTTAAAATCTCATCCAGGACTTCTGTGATGAGCTTTTAACGAGTGGGCAATGCCCACAGAAGAGAGGCATTGGATCTCCTGTAACTTGAGTTACAATATGGTTGCTGGCAAGCAAACCTGTTTCCTTTGGAATTGCAACCAGCTCTCTTAACCACTGACCTCTCTCTCCATGCCCAGTGATGGCCCTTTGTGATAAAAGATCCTGCACAATGAATTAAGTGTGATTGCTGCCATCAAAGCCTGGTAGGGATCAGATAACATGGTTCTTAGATTCTGTGTGACTTTCATTTTGGTTGTTTAATATTACTCTTTATTGAACTTTTGTGATTTTCTTTTTTTTAAACTTTTTTTTACTGAATATTTGTGCATTTCCCACAATACATCTTAATCATACTTACACACTCTCCCCTATCTGCACACTGCCAACAGCTCCCTGCCCCTGGGTTTCATGACTTCTGTCATATTTGTTAAGGCATATCAAGCCAAGGTCGTGTTCCCACATATGCATCACTGTGAGTTTATACACTGGAACCTGAGCAGTTAACTAGTGACAGTCCCTTAAAACTCTCCCTCACCCTGCAGTGATCAGTTCCCAGTAGTTCCTCAGCTAAGATTGAGTCCTACTACTCATTTCCCCCATTCTTTTTTTTTTTTTTTGCTTAACAATTTTCTAAATATGTGTCACTTGTTGTTTTTCTCTTGTGGCTTTAAGGATTTTGTCTTCGTTTTGGGTGTCTAGCATTTTAACTATGATGTGGCGTGGAGAATTTCTTTTCTGATCTTGTCTGTTTGGAGTTCTATGTGCTTCTTGTATTGGTATTGGTTTGTCCTTTTTTAGTTTGAGGAAGTTTTCATCTATTATTCTGTTGAAGATCTGATCGATACCATTCTCTTGGGATTCTTCTCCTTCCTCTATTCCTATGATGCAGAGGTTTGATCTTTTCATAGTGTCCTACAGTTCCTGGTTGTTCCACTTTTGTGTATTTTAAAATTGTTCATAATCTTTGCTTGAGGTTTTTAGTTGTTCTGTGTTATCTTCCAGGTCTGATATTTTTTGTTCTGCTTCCTCCATTCTGCTTCTGAGGCTTTTTCCATTCCTTTCCTCTTGATTGGATGTTTGATTTCCTTTTTCATTTCCGCTTCTGATTTCTTTAGTATTTCTACTTCCTTTTGGAGCTTCTCTTCCTGTAGCTCTTGCTTCGCTGGTTTCCTTATCTTTTTCAGCATGGGATCTTTTCAGTGTTTCCAATTCCTTCTGGAGTTTGTCATTCTCTTTCTCTAGGTCCTTCTTTAGTTCTTCATTCTCTTTTCTTAGTTCTTTGATTAGCTTTTGATAATCTTGTAGTTCTTTAAATATATTCCCAATTGTGTTTCTGATATCTGTGTCCTGGGCCATCCCCAGGGGGATCCCACTGTAGGAATCTTCCATAGGGTTGGTAGAATTTGATGTGGGATTATCCCGCCCCTTTCCCGTGTTGTCTCTTCTTCGTGTTCCTGGCATATGGGCTTCTCCTTGCCTGTATTCCAATGTAAGTCCTAAATGCCTCTTCACTGTGTTGAAGGCTTGCTTTGTTTATTTTCTTCAGATGCCTTCGTAATCCCAGTTGGCGGGGGGGGGGGTACCTGTGCTTGCCTCAGCTAGTCTCAGGAGATCTCAGATCTCAAGACTCATACAACCCTACCTTTTATACCAGCTGGGAGGATAACTCTGCCCCCACAGCCACAAAAGCCAATTAAGCCAAAGACAAGTGGATTAATGGATTAACTATATTAAGTCAATCAACAATCAGCCTTGCTTAAGCACCCAGCTGCTGCCTACCTACCTGCGCTTGCCTCAGCTGCTCTCCGGAGATCTCCGTTAGTTACCATTTTTGTGCTGCTAATTGAACCCTGGTCTTCTGCAATAATAGCCTGTGCCCTTACCCCCTGTATCATCTCTCTAGCCCCTGAGGTTCTTTTTAAACTGAGGCATATCTTTGAGTTTTTGTCTGTCCCTAACTTGTTAAATTGTATTAACAGCATGAATCTTATCATGTCAACATATGCAGCATAGATACTTCATGACTCTCAGTGCCTGAAACTTTCTCATTCTCCACCATCCTTGAATTGATGTCTAATAACTCAGAATAGATTTACAGAAACCTGCTGATCTCATTTTGCCAGAAACACCTGGTACACTTCCTACTTTCTAATCATTTTCTTTTTTTTTTTTTTTTTTGGTCTTTTCGAGACAGGGTTTCCATGTAGCCCCAGCTGTCCTGGAACTCACTTTGTAGACCAGGCTGTCCTTGAACGCATAAAGATCCGCCTGCCTCTACCTCCCAAGGGCTAGGATTAAAGGCGTGCACCAACATGCCCGGCCATTTTCTTATAAGTCATGAGTCCCAAACTTGATCCTTTATTTAAACTTCTATTTGCACATGACACATTCAATGTTCAAAAAAGTCTGGCATTCCAGCTAGGAAATTACACTGCACAACACTAGTACCTGTATTGTCTTCAGACACCTCTTGAGTACTCTTTATGACTCTCTCTAAAGTGTCTCTGAGAACTTCCAGAACATACACCAGGAGGTTGAGACCAGAGCTTCTGCAAATCAAATACCTAATTTTTCACATCAGACAATGAAAGGAACTGGAGAGATGGCTAAGCACTTAAGAGCACTGGCTGTTCTTGCAGAGTACCTGAGTTCAATTCTCAGCAACCACATGAGAGATAATAACTATTCATAACTACACTTCCCAGAGATGTAGCACCCTCTTATGGCCTCTGTAACCATTGTATACATGTGGAGTATCTTGCACACATGGAGGCAAAGCACTCCTACACAAAATACATACATAAATACATATATATATGCATATGTGTGTGTGTTAAATTTTAGGTGCTAGAGAGAGGGTTCATTGGTTAAGACCTCTGGTTGCTCTTGCAAAGGACCTGGTTCAGTTCTCAGAACCCCCATGGTGGCTAAGAGTCATCACTAACTCTAGTTGCAAGGATCTGACAAGTTCTTCTCACATCTGCAGGCGTTGCACAACACAAGTGCACTTATATGCATGCAGTCAATACACTCATATACATAAAATAAAGATAAAAATAAAATGGTTTCCAAATTTCTGTATACATTTTAAAATTTGTTTATTTTATATGTATGAATATTTTGCCTACATGTATGTAAATGCACTCATGTCATGCAGTGCCCCAGGAGGCCAGAAGAGGTTGTCAGATCCACTGGAACTGGAGTTAAAGACAGTTGTCAGCAACTATGTAGGTACTGGAATTCAAACTCTGGTCCTCTGCAAGAATAGCCAGTGTTCTTAACTACTGAGCTATCTTCCCAGCCCCCTAAAAATTGATTAAAAAAGAATGTATAGATACTACCAGAATCAATGTGTATATTGCTCATGTTGATAGCTATATACGAATATGTTTAATAAAGTTACTGAAAAAGGAAAGAGAGATAAATGTAGTAAAAATGTCAGATACAAAAAAAAACAAACCTGTAGACGTGAAAAAAGTAGAGATAGATATCGTTAACAGTAGCAAAATGACCCAGGTTCTAAACATTTCATGCCTGCTCTTAAGTGTTGCCAGCAACCCCAGGGAACACCAGTCACTCTAGCAAGTGAGAAGGGAGGTGAGCAGTCACTACTGTGAGTGATATTACCTCTTCTCACATGACTACAAAGATCCCATTGTAATGCAATAAATAATTACTTAGTTAACTAATTAGATCGAGCATGGGGGAAAGATTTGATATTTGTAATTCTTAAAATCTGTGGCTGTGCACTGTGATCCAAGTGACCAGAGTCAACTGGATTGTGAGAAAAACTCAAAATTAGCAGATTTCTGTGCCCTTCAATGGAAGCTTCAGAAGCCATGAACTGATCCTCCTCAGAATATATGAGAATGGCTAAATATCTGTGACATCTTCATCCAACTAGGAGCCATCAAAGACCCATTGGCCCTGTGTAGGCATTAAGGAATCCCACTCTGATAGAGAAAACATTAGGAGAAACTTGCAGGAAAACTGAGCTATAGCCTGTCAGCACTGAATTCATTCTACAGGTTTGGAGTTTAACTGGAGTATCAGGCCATGCTACATCTCATGAGGAGGGATGGCTGTGATGGATCAAGGTAGAGTGCTATCTTCACTCAGTTTCCAGCCTTGTCAGTGGAAATTAAGAAGAAAAACAAAACACTCTCTGGACAACTTGACAGTTGGGGTAAACACATGAAAAGTCAAAATGACCTTTGGATGGCTTCCACATGGAGAGATAGGGAGAATCTAACATTAAAGACTTTGCTCCACTTAAAGTGACTTTTGCACAGGGTGAGTGATATGGATCTATTTTCATTATCTTTTAAATATATTATTTAATGTGTATGAGTGCTTGCTTGCATGTATGTAAATATAACACACATGTGCAGTGCCCTCAGAGGCCAGAAGAGGGTATTGGTTTTTGGTCACCATCCTGGGAAATGAACCCAGGTCTTTTGCAAGAGCAGCCAGTGCTTTTATCCATTGAATGATCTCTCTGTCTCTCAAAGACTTGTATTTTTAAAAAGGACAATTCATATCAAACTTTCTGAATGTAAATAATTTGTAGTGCTATATTCACCAAATTAATTTCTGTGTTTTTTGAGTGCTTTTTACAAAGACCTTGTTTGTCTTTATGAGATATTTCCCTAGTTGTCCTATGCCATTTCAGGGTTTCATATCTAATGTTGCAGACTTCGTTCTATCTTGAATTGATTTCTGTACACAGTGAGTCATATGGATCTAGGTTCATTATTCTTTTTAATACTTTATTTTTATTTTATGTGTATGTGTGTTTGCTGTCGTGTATTTAAATAAACCACATGTCTGCAGTGCCACCAGAGGGCAGAAGACTGTATTCAGGATCCCCCTGAAACTGTAGTTGTAGATGACTGTTAGCTGCCATGTGGGTACGGAAAACCAAACACAGGTCCTCTGCAAGAGCGGCAAGGGAAGTCAGGGCCCTAAACTGCTGAAGCTATTAAATATATTTACTTTGTTTTTATGTGTATATAGGAGTAGCTGCATGTACTTATGTGCACTGTGTATATATTGTGTCAACAGAGGACAGAAGAGGGTGACAGATCTATTTTTGTGGAGTAATAGGTGGTACAGGTATTTGTGAGTTGGCATCTGGCTGCTAGGAGCTGAACCTGGATACTTTGTAAGAAAAACAAGCACCATTAAAATCTGTGCCATCTCTCCATTCATCTCCAGGTAGTTCATTTAAGTTTGCATTTCCCTGATAAGATACTGAATAGGGTTTGATATGAAGAAACAACTCTTTGTGGGAAAAGAATGATGCAAGAAAAGAAGGACAAGTGACATTCATCTGTATCATGATGGTCCCTCCACTTCAGCACTCTCACACTAAGGAGAAAGCCTCAAAAATTTGAAATCTTGGGCAATGGGTGGCATCTAACCTTGAAACAGGGCCCAGAAACATTTATATTATGCTGCCACACAAAATCATCTTTACTCTTTCTTATTTTAATAAAGATTTAATGAAGAACAACCAGTTTCTTTCAAGAGAAATGTTACACCTTCCAAAGATGTTTACAGTCTCCAGTTGACTAAAAGTCAAGTTTCTCTAATGTGATCATTTTCACATGTGTGTTCCCTTTATTTTGAAGGCAGCCCTTATCTTATATGTAAAGTTCAAAATCTTCTGTGATGCACACACTGAGACCTGGTCATCTCTGCTTGCACCCGACTCCTCCTCTGTAGTTCACAGAAACTTAGACATTTTCAATGCACATTGACAGATTCCAATTGCAGGCTCCTTGTAATATTCTTCTTTCTACCTTCTTATCAGGCCCACCTCTTACTCCTCAATTCCACTTTTCTAATTTCTATTAATGCATCAGGATTCTGCTGTATTCCAGAGCACGGGGAACTGCCTTTTCCCTTCAGCTGCAAACATTAGGTTATTTTCCACAAAGCATCCTGCATTTCCTCTCAGTACTCAACTGCAAACAAGATCACCTTTTCATCGGGTTGTCTAAACACAATATTCTTTGCACTTATTATGAGCCCTTTTGTATTCCACAGGACTAAACATTTCCTCTATCCAGTAATGGCCAGTAGCAGGGTCTTGCTAAACGGGTGAGTGGAGACATCACAGGAGAAGATGCAGAGACAGCAGTGGGCTTCACGGGCCAAAGAGCATTAAAGACAACAGTCCCCAGAGGATGAAGGCATATTTTATATTACAACCTAGTATTTTGTAGTCATGTAATACTAGATAATTTGTTAAAAATGAATGAATTTTGTGCATGCGAAATTATGAAGGTTATTTCTCCCTGAAATTTTGAAGACAGTTTCTATCTGGTCTCAACAAAATGATGTAGCACTTTGGGCCAAAGATGCACCCCATTAACCCTGCACTGGAGGCCAAGATGGAGAAGACCTCCACAGCCACCATGACCTTCCCCTTGGTGCTGTGGTAGACAGGGAGGAAGGTGACCCAGACACTGCAGAACACCAGCATGCTGAATGTCAGGAACTTGGCTTCATTGAATGTGTCAGGCAGGTTCCTCACCATGAAAGCCACAGTGAATGTTCCAAAGGCCAGAGTCCCCAGGTATCCCAAGACACAGTAGAAGAGAGTCACTGAGCCTTTGTTACACACAATGATGATGTGGCCATGCTCAGATTGTACATCTCTTTCAATCAAGGGGGGAGAAGTTCCCATCCAGACTCCACAGAGAATAAGCTGGATCAGAATGCAGATGGGAATGATGTAGTTAGGTGCCCCTGACAACAGAAACTCCCTCATCTTTCTTCCTGGAACAGTGACCTTGAAGGCCATGACTACAGTAATAGTTTTGGCCAGGACAGTGGAAAGAGCCATTGTGAATGCAACTCCAAATGTGGTCTGCTGCAGGATGCAGGTGGCTGTGTTGGGATGGCCAATGAAGAGCAAGGAGCAGAGAAAACAGAAAATGAGGGAGAGGAGCAGGATGTAGCTGAGAGTACGGTTATTGGCTTTCACAATGGGAGTGTCTCTGTGCTTCACAAAGATCCCAAATACTAGAGCTGTGAATGCAGAGAAGCACAGGGCCATGCAGGCCAGAGCCATCCCCAAGGGATCTTCATAAGTCAGGTAGGTCACAGCTCTCTGGAGACAGTGTTTCCTGTCTGTGTTTGCATACTGGTCATCTGGACACTTAATGCACTGTTCCATGTCTGATGGAGAAAGGAAAGCATGACCCAGCTTTAGTAACTCTTATTGAAAGGCCATTTCCTATAAGTGTGGTGGGAGCTTTACAAATTTTAGATTGTTTGTAGCTATAGATGAAAATATAGATGACAGTTGTATACAATGTTTCTAGTTTAAAATACTGATCAGCTTTGGGGTAAAAAAATAAATTATTTATTCTTATTCATCTTATATATTTATGATATATTATTATCTTGCATGAAATCAATATAGATCACATTAGTATATTCAAGGTATTATGATTAAATAGCTTAGAATTGGTGATTCATTGAAGCATAAGTTTATTAATTTCAGTTCTGTTGACTGTACAGTTCAACCTCACATAGCTCATGGATTCAAATCCAATGAATTCTTTCTGCCTCAGGAATGGTACCTCATAGCCATGTCCTCATGTGTCAGTAGGAACATACAAATTACCCTGGATCCTTGTTCAACGTGGACAGTAATCTTATTAACAAAGAGGAAGACTTGACATCATAATGAGCAACAAAAATCTCTATATCATAAACCTTGGGGTTTATGTTGTAATATATGAATTTAGAGTAAGGAAGTATAACCCCTACCTACTCTACTAAATTCCACTATGAGAGTTCTAGCTTTTCTTTTTATTAATTTTATTCATTTGTTTTACATGTATGAATATACTGTCTTCATGCAGGTTTGTGTGCCCTTGTTGTGCAATGCCTCAGAGGTCAGAAGAGTGTGTCGGATTCCCCTGGAACTGGAGTTAAAGACGGTTCTCAGCTGACATGTTGGTACTGTAGATTGAACCCGGGTCCCCTGCAAGAGCAGTCGGCACTCTTAAATGCTAGGCCATCTCTCCAGCCCCTGAGAGTTATAGCTTTTCTTAGTACACATAAGGATTGCATTACTTTCCTCATCGCTATGATAAAGTACTCTGACAATGCAACTGAAGTGAGAAGATGTCAGTTTTGTCTCACAGTTCAAGGGTACAGTCCATCATGGGAGGGTAGTGAAGGCAGTGAAAGCATGTAGAATTAGTCACATCATACCCACAATCAAGAAGGAGAGAGTGATGAGTGCATGCTGCTGGTCAGCACCCCTTCTTCATTTATACAATCCATGATCCCAGCCAGGGAGCGGTGTCATCCACAGTGGGTAGGCATCCCATCTCAACTAACATAATCAAGATAAACCCCCACAGACCTTCCCAGAGACTTTCCTCCCAGCTGATTCTATGTTCACACATGTGGACTATTAATACTACCACAATGATCAAGGATTCACTGAGAAAATAGCATGATCAAGATAAGTTTCCAACATCCCAGGGAATAAACTGGTATAGGATACTTGACATGATGAGTAAATTCTTTTACCCATAAGGTGTCTTTTTCATGGTATGAAAATAATTGACTGAAATTACAGTAAACCATGATAAAATTAAGTCTTTCCAAGATGATGTCTTTCCATCCAGGAAGATACCTCTTTTTGTGCTTGTTGAAGTACTTTTGTTTTACTTTTCTAAACTATGTTCCTTAGATTCAGAGACATTTTAACCACAAGTTACTTTATTTTTTACTTTTTTGTATCAATGTGTGTGCCCTTTGAGGCCAGAAGAGGGCATTGGCTCCCCTGGTCCTACATTACATGCAGATATGAGCTGACTGAATTGGGTATTGGGAACCCAACTTCATTCATCTCAAAAATCAGCATGGGCTTTAAACCTCCCGTCTGTCAAGCTCTGTAATTTTCTTTAATTACAGCTTGGTAGAATTTTTCCTAGGTGTGTCATCATATTAAAATGTCATATATCTCCTCTTTTCATAGTACTTTTTATCCAACAGGATTATCAAGTAAATTGGAAATAATTCTTTGAGTCCACCCTATATTTGGCTACCAATAAAGTAAATAACTGAAGATTAATGTGGATTATGTATTTATGGAATAGTATGACATGAACAATTTTGATAACTTTTCAGTAATATACTGTTTTATCTATTTTATTCTGATATTATCCAGTTTGGATTTTAATAAAAAACGTTTCAATATAAGGACTCTCAAGATGGCTTATTTACCCAGTAAGACATTTGCTGTCAGTCCTGACAACCTGTATTTGATCCATAGAACTGAAGTGGTGGAAGAAGTAAACAGACTATTCCAAGATGCCCTCTGACTCTACATGCATGGCCAGGTCAAGGAGTTAATCCATATACCTAGAATCACACACACACACACACACACACACACACACACACAATGAAGTACAAATGTCTAACAAACATTAAAATGTTCAACATTCTTAACCACCAGCAAAATACAAATTAAACTGAACTTTCATCTTACCCCAATCAGAAGGCCTAAAATAAAATAAAAAACAAATGGCAACAGAGGTTTATGTGGATATAGAGGAAAAGGATAATTTATTAACTGCCTGTTGGAGTGTACATTAGAACAGCCACTGTAAAAGTCTGTGTATAAGGTCCTCAAAATCTACAAATAGATCTACTGTATGACCCAGCTATACCACTCCTGGGGATATAACCAAAGCACTCTATATCTTACTACAGAAATACTTGGTCATCCAAGTCCATGACTGCTCTATTCAATATAACCAGGAAATTAAAAAAAAAACCCTAGATGTCAATCAACTGATGAATGGTCCATGAAAGAGTCACACACACACACACACACACACACACACACACACACACACACACACACACATACACATACAAACAAAATGGAATGCTATTCTGCTGTAAGGAAAAATGAAATAATGAAATTCATTGGATAATCATATGGTATATCTCACATGCTGATGCAAATTTTGAATCTTTAGATGTATATGCAAAAATGGCAGTCCCTTAAAAGTCAGGGAACTAGTAAGGAGTTTGGGGAGGATTTGTGGAGAAGAGGATAGAATGAAGTACTATGAAGAAGGAAAGAAGAATACTGGAAGAGGAGGTGTTAAATGGGTGGTGATTGTGAGAGCTGGTTAGAGGAGAGAGAATGAATGGGCTGGAGAGATAGCTTAGCGGTTAAGAGCACCGACTGCTCTTGCAGAGGACCCGGGTTCGATCCCCAGCACCCACATGGCAGCTAAGAACCTTCTGTAACTCCAATTCCAGGATAACTCCAGTTCCAGGAGAATCCGAGACCCTCTTCTGACCTCCGCGGCATTGCACGACATGGGTGCACAGCATTGCACGACATGGGTGCACAGACCTACATGCAGGCAGTACACTCACACACATACAAAAATAAATAAAATTTAAAAAAAATTTTAAAAAAGAGAATGAAGAGGAATCTAACAAGAAAGATCTTTGAAAACCTCTATGTCAAAGATTCTTACTAAATATATATATGTATATATGTGTGTGTGTGTGTTTGTGTGTGTGTGTGTGTGTGTGTGTAAAATGAATTAAAATGCAGTTACTGTATAATGGTAACAATGCCTCTTCCAGAGCTGTTGGTAGATATGGCTTTACCTCTTTTTGCAATGATGGTCAGGGGGGTTGGCAGTCTCCACTGACAATACAGGTGATTGCCATTGCTCTTAGTTACCCTGAAGAACTTGGTAATAAGACTCTATTGCCAAAGAAACCACATACTTGAATCAAAGAACATGGAGAAATTGAGCCGATAGTTAGCCTGAGCTTCATCTTGATGGCTAGCTTTCATAGTGTTGAGAGGTTCTATGCATGCTCCCAGGGGAGAATTAACACCAACATGTTAATTAACACCAACATGTAAATCCTATGAGCCACACCAACAACTGGCCTGGAAAACTATGCTCATAGGGGCCTTAGTGTTGTGAATGTTATGGAAGAGACCAATCCCTTCCTGAGTGAATTTAAGGCACAGTCCACAAGGCAGAATTCATGCATTATGCCATTAACTGATCCAAACACTGAAGACTAGCTTGGTCATAGGTCTTAGGAGTGAAATTAATACTGTTATTCTGCTATATGGGAAGTATTACATGACTTCCAAAGATGATCATTATACTCAAAAATTAGTGTTTCTCTACCCTCATCAGAGAAGCTTTGTTTCAATACCTAGTACCTCTGAGAAAGACCCATAACTGGTCAACATGCTGAAAATAAGAGATGGTAGAGGGTTCAGATCTACATGGGACATCTCTTACTACATCTGCTCATCCCAAGACACATGGATCTTCTATTACCTGTTATACTATCATTAAAATTAGTTTACAAAAACCTATGGGAGCATTCTAAACACAATGATAACGACACTTACATCCTCTCACAGGTCTCTTTGCATGGTATTAGTTCATCCTTGTGTACTACCCTACCCTGAATTCTCACCTTTATGTTGTCTATACTTCTCACCTGTGAAGTACATGATGATAAAAAATATCAGGTTCAACTGTTGTACCATGAGCATGTCCAACACCATAAAAACACATATTTAGCCAGACATGGTGCTGCATGCCTTTTTAATACCAGCAGTTGGGAAGCAAAGGTAGGCAGCAAGCATCCTGTGAGGTTGAGGCCAGAGTGGTCTACATATTGAGTTCCAGACAGCCTGGGGACAGAGATACCTTGTCTCAAACACATAGAGACAAACAAACAATCACAAACATACACACACACACACACACACACACACAAACACAAATACACATTTATTCAACAAAACAGCATATTTAAGCATCCACTCTTTCTGGGCAGGGGCAAGATGGAGCTGTGTAAGATTTAGAACTTCAAAATGAAATGTATGGAACTTTTGAGAAAATTAGAAATCGTTATACATCAGGATATGTTTGGCATTTCCTCAGGAGGATATACTATTGTTGATTGGTCCCTAAAGAAGATTCCTGGGGAAAATAATATCTGATTTATTTCTAGAAGGAACAAAAGATATAGTTTGAGAAACAGAGTGAGTACTGTTCCCAGAAATTATTATTGATCCCATCTGTTAAATGATTACATTAAGGAAATAGTCAAGGGGGCTGGAGAAGAGGCTCAACAGTTAAGACCACTGGTTTCCCTTCCAAAGCACCCATCTTCAGTGCATAGCACCCACATGGTGGCTGACAATCATCTGCAACTCCACATCTCAAGGCTCAAATGCCTTCTTATGACCTCTCCCAACACTGAACACATGCTGTACATGAATACAGGCAAAATATTCACTAATTATTTAAAGAAAAAACTGATATAATCTCCACAGTTCCTTTCAAGTCCTAGTCGTGGGGCTGGTTAGCAATAAATCTCAAGAATTTCTCTCTGCAGCATATACTCACTTGTCTCATTGGAAATCTCATTCTCTGGACAGGGGATACATTCAAAACAACAGATTGCCTTTCCCTCCTGTTGGGATTTTCTAAATCCAGGAGTGCAAGGAACACTACATGCAGAGGGTGGAGTCTAAGGAAAATAAGAAACATGCTTGTAACAGACAGGAATTTTTCATATTTCATGTCTATATTTTTAGTGTATTGAGAAAATAATAAACTTATTTTCTATATTCCTATATCTCAATTGAATTGTAATATCCCAATCCACTATATGAGGTCAAATATATGAACATTTTGAGCAAATTTATGAAAATTTATGTTGAAGAAGAGCTTGAAATGTATCCCTCTATTTCCTACTCCTCACACAGTGTCTGAGGAGAAACCCATTATTCATATTGATTTGCTTGAATATGTGACTTCTCCGTTGCACCTTTCACTGTCATTTTGCTACACTATGTATTTAAAATTTGACCCTAATATGACCTGAATAAGTTTATTCTAATGTTGTCTTTTGATCATTGTAAATGCCTCCAATATCTGTGTGATATTTCGTTTCCCATGATTTGTGAAAATTTTCCTATGCATTACATTTGTTTCTTAGCATTCTTCTGAACCCATGATGTGGAAAGTTGTATGTGTGTGTATGCATACACACACACACACACACACACACACACACAAAGGTGCCATACCACTGTGTGTGGAGGTCAGAAGACAATCTGAAGGAATCAGTTTTCTTCCACCATGTGAGTCCCCGAGATTCAACTCAGTTCTTCAGACTTGGAGGAACTGCTTAATGTCTTTTATAAACTACAATTACTCCATGATCTTTCCACACATCTTTCCCTTTGGAGTCACATCAGGATTCCTCCAGATCCCTAGGGGCAGTGCTGTTATCCTAATGTACAGTAATGTATACTTAACTGTTATGCAAGAGACCATTCTGATTTTTTAGGCTGGATTTGTGTGTGCTAAATAAAATAACTATACATGGGACAAAATTTATATCATTACCAACTAGCTCTCCACACAGAAAAGAAAACTGAACAAATGCTTGTGTGGTTTGATGAGGTAAGCAAAATGTATAAGGACAATTAAAGGTTACTCCAGCAAACCAATCTTTTCCACAAAGTTGAAATCTGTGCAGTAAAACATGAGGATTCTTGGAATACACACAATGGCTCATAAATATGCTACTGTTAACTTAGAGATATTGGTAATTTCGGATTCTCTTGTAGGAACACAAGAACAAAATGTTCCAATATAAATTAATGGCCTGCAGAGTTGGAGAGATGGCTTAGTGTTTAAGACAACTGGTTGCTTTTACCTAGGACCTAGTTTTAGTTCCCAGCACCCATGTGATGGTCAGCAATCATCTGTAACATGCTCTTCTGAACTCCATGGTCAGTGACACAAGTGCACTTGCATAGATGCAGGGAAAATACTGCTCATACATATAAAAATAATAAATAAATAAATTAAATATTTCTAAAATATAAATAACACATTGCCTGCTTCACTTTGCCCAAAATAAACCCTTGCATGAATTTCAATATTTCCATTATTTGAGTTCCTAGAAGAATCCAGGAAAATAACATTGTAATAATCAGAATGTTATCTGACTATACTTTCTTCAGGGTGTTACACATAACAGGGAAATAAGCCAGTGTACACTTTTGTATCCATTTTTTTAAAAGTACAATTCAGGGGACTAGAGAGATAGTTCAGCAGATAAGAGCATTGGTGGCTCTTGCAAAAGACCCTGGTGAATTTTCCAGCACACATATGTCACCTAACAACCATTTGGAAGGGATATGGCACCCTCTTCCCACTTCCATGTGTATGGTTAATGTTTACAATATTTCTTAATAAAATTTAGATCCCCTCTCACATCCAGGTCCCTGAATACTCCACCCTCCACACCTCATGCACTCCATCATACTTGTTAAGTTCCATGGTGTGTAATTATGATTGACAACTTGAGTGGATCTAAATGAGACTTTCTTGATTGGATGACATAGGCTAGAAGACCTATCCCCTAAATGTAGGTGATAACTTCTCATGGGAGCCTATATATCTTTTCTCTTCTCTTCTCTTCTCTTCTCTTCTCTTCTCTTCTCTTCTCTTCTCTTCTCTTCTCTTCTCCTCTCTCTCTCTCTCTCTCTCTCTCTCTCTCTCTCTTTCTCTCTCTCTCTCTCTCTCCTCCCTCTCCTCTCCTCTTCTGTTTCCTTCTTTATCTCTCTCTGTCTCATGGAAAAGGGAAATTTTTGGCTGCTTGCCTTGTCTCACCGGTGAGTTCATCTTGCTGCTGTAGCATATTTCTGCTGATAGTAGAACTAAGGTCTTTGGGTTCCAACCTAGGCTGAAGAGTCTATCCTGTAAGCTCATACAATAAATCCCTTTATACATATTTATTTTATCAGTTCTATTTCTTTAAAAATTATTTTGGGCCAGGCATGGTGGTGCATGCCTTTAATCCCAGCACTCAGGAGGCAGAGCCAGGAAGATCTCTGTGAGTTCAATGCCATCCTGCTGTATAGAACAAGCTCCAGACCAGCTGGAAATAAAGTGAGACCCTGTCTAAAAAGAGCAAAAATTAATTTTATTTATTATTTTTATTTTATGTATATGAGTATATTTTCTTCATGTGGGTGAATGTATACATGTCTTGCAACACCTGATAGTTCAGAAGAAGGCATGAAATGTCCTGGAACTGGAGTTCCAGAAGCTACTTGGCAAACCTGAGTGCTGGGAATTGAACCTGGGTACTGTATAGGAGCATTCAGTGGTCTTAATCTCTGAGCCATCTCTGAGGAACCCAATTCTGTTTTGAGAGATCATTGACTAAATACAGCAGGCATTGCACAACATGTGCACTTACACACATACAAGCAATAAGCACACACATATAAAAAATAAAAGCAGCCAGGCGTGGTGGTGCACGCCTTTAATCCTAACACTTGGGAGGCAGAGACAGGCAGATCTTTGTGAGTTAAGGCCAGCCTGGTCTACAGAGTGAGTTTCAGGACAGCTGGGACTACAGGGAGACCCTGTCTCAAAAATACCAAAAAAAAATAATAAAAGCAATACTAAAATAATTTTATGTAAAACTAAGCCTGGATAGATGGCTGAATGGTTAAATGCACAGTCTGCTCTTGGACAAGACCTGGGTTTGGTTCTCAGCACCCACATAGCAGCTAACAACTGCCAGTGACTCCAGGTCTAAGGGAACCACTTCCCTCTTCTGTCCTTCAAAGGTGTTGCACAACACATCTGCACCTGCATACATGCAAGCAAAACACTCATATGCAAAAATGAAAATAAATCCATGCCCAAAAGTTAAAACTAAAGAAACAGAATCTAAAAATCAGGAAAGTGAATAATTAACTGATAAAGTATTTTTTAGTTTCCTAAGTGATGAGAAGACACACACAGCAAGTGTAGGTTTGGATTATTTATATAAGGTATAGAACATTACATGACCATTAGGTCCCACCCACCCTTCTACTGCCTGTAGTCCACTCCATCACATCTTCAGATAAATCCAACTGTTGACCATGTGGAAAATATGGGTTAAAGTTTCCTATTTTCACCTTAAGTCCAAGACCTTGTGGGAAATTCCAAATGCTAAAAATGTCATATTCTGCCTGCAATTTTTCTTTCTGATTCATAGTCACAGTGTCTCCAACAGGATTAGTGAACTGGATCTTCCTCAGAAAGGGATATAGCTGAAAGACAGACATTTTACAAATGCAGTTCTTTACACAGAAAAATCTAAATTCATTATCTCACCTGATTTTATTTCATCTATTCTTCAAAACTGCAGCTTTATTGAAGGTACTCAGTGGAAAAAAATTAATAAACAAAATTGTCATCTTGTTACTAAAACACCAGTTCCCTCAAAAGTATCTGACAAAGCATATCCAACAAAAAATAGGACCAATACTGAGCAAAGTCTCAACAGCATTTCCTCTATGATCATTCTCAGGGCATCAAGAACAGACGTTCTCAAATCTTATAGTTGAGCAGAATCACTGAAAACACTCATGCAAACTGTCCACGAGATTGAACAGCACCTTTTTTGGCAGTGAAAAATCAAGATCTCTTGTGATCATGATTTAAGGAATTCAGGAGAAAAGAGGGCCTACATGTCAATACCGAGAACAGGTGAGTGTGATGTTGAGGCCTTCTAAATAAAAATCACGGACCTTCCTTGAAAAATACCTTATTTCATTCCACTGTCTTTTCATTCATGCTGTATACTCACATCTAGTTTCACCTCCTAGGCAGGAAAATAAAGTACAGAAATCTGTATAGCTGGGGAAGTTTGTCCAAGGATACTTGATCCATGCATTGGAGGACTCTGTCTGGACAGGGTCTCACTATACAGCCCTGGTGTGGGATAAATCATTTCTTTTTGAAATGGGCTTATAGTCCAGACAAGCTGGGTACTTAGAAGAGCTAAGATGGCAGCGTAACTACACTGCAATCTCCTCCCCTCCCCACATGCCGGTGCTGACTTTCGCATGCTGATGGAGTTCCCATGGAAGGTTCACAAGACTGGGAATTCTGGGACTTTGAAGGTACTTGAGGGGGAGATATATAAAAGGCCTAACACATGAGGCTGAACTCTCTCTCTCTCTCTCTCTCTCTCTCTCTCTCTCTCTCTCTCTCACCATTTTACCAGCAAGGGCAGAGGGCATGGAGTTGGGCTTGGGTGGGTGGCCACATTGAAAGAGAGAGAGAGAGCCAGCAGTGCTGTGCTGCTCACCTGAGGATGTGTTTCCCACCAGGACTGGCTACAGTGCACAGTTCCTGGAATGTATGCTTCCTGCCATCGTTTTGTAAGCAAGCCCAACCCAATAAAATCTTTAGTGTGAGATAGAACTCTCTCCTGCTTTGCCTAACAAGCAGGGATGGGAAACTGGCAGAGGTGGGAGGAGATGCCTGGTGCTGCATGCATGGCTGTGAAGCTGTGGGCACCACCTCCCTTGGGAGGAAATTTCTTCTGCTACAGTTTGGCATAGTCAAGCAGGATTAGGCAAAAGCAAGCTCATACAGGAATGGAATGGCAGAGCACCTTTTATGGGGAAAGCCAGAGGAAAGTGAACAGGGCACAGTGGTGCGATGGATTGCTTGCAAAAGATTGGCAACTTCCCTCTGTTATGCCTAGCTGGCCTGGAACTCACAGACATCCTCTTGCCTCTGCCACCCAAACACTGGGATTAAAGTCGTACATCACCATGAACACTTTATCTGAGGACCTATTAAAGACTGGCAATTTTCAATGGGCTGCTAAGATGCCACAGTGGTTAAGAGAACTCGCTGCTCTTGTAGAGCACCTGGGTTCAGTTCCCAGCAACCACATGCTACATATTAAGAGTTCCAAAGCTCCACTTCCAAAGGAGCCAGCACTCTCTTCTAGCTTCTCATTGCACTGCATGCACTTGATTGCATGTAGAATAACACGCATATAAATAAAAAAAGAAGTTAATGAATTATTTTTTTAAAAACTCACAGTAAACAAACATAAATATACCTTTGAATGTATACACGTACTTGTAATAATTTAAAAAAAAAGACTGTCACATTTAGGACCAAAATTTCCATCCAGTAGAAGACACAGTACCTTCCTGCAGTAGTCCTTTACTCCGGCCGACCTTGTCTCTGGCAGGAAATGTATTTTTTGAAGAAGCATCTCATGGAAGGAGTGGGCCAACACATACACAGCATTGTATAGATCATAACACCCATCAATGACAGCCAGCTCAGAACTCTGCAGAGTTAACCATTTCAAAGCATCTGTGGATGAACAGTTCTTCAGCGTCTTAGATGCTGAAGTTTCACAGTTAAAGTGCATCCATCCAAGTCTTGCGAGGAAAATGTCTTCTGCGTACTTAGAAGCATTCAGTGTCTGGGCAAAAAATTTAAAACCAGAAATCTTACCATGGTGATGTGCAAAAGTAATAATCCCATGGAAGGAATCCAGGGTGAAGTCTCTCTTGCTTGTGGTTACCTCCCACTGTGAAGTGGTGACCCAGATTCTCTGTAAACCCAGAGAGATCCAAATTCTGAAGCTCACAGCTAGGGTAGAGTTCATGTCACCATAAATGACAACAGCATTGGCTGATGATGTCATGATTTTGTCATAATATACTTCAGCTCTGGTCATGTATAACTCCATGCTTATTGGCATCATGTTCACAAAGGCTAAGCAGACTCTGTTTTCTTGCATCTCTCTTCTCAAGTCTGAGAGAAATTGAACACCTTCATCATCATCTGAGATGGCCAGCCCCACCCAGTTCCAGCTGAAATGAAGCATCAGAGACACCATGGCAAGGGGCAGAGATGTGTCCTTGGGAGCCATCTGGTACACATAAGGAAATAGTTCACGGTCACTCAGGATAGGATGAAAAGGCCCATAGGTGAGCTAAAGAAAATTCAACATAGGAAGTAACAAAAAGATAGTCATTAATCTCAGTCTAAGACCAGAAATGTAGTCATCAGCACCTGAGGTGGAAGGAAGGAGAATTTCTTTTGTTTAATTTTATTTATTTATTTTCTATGTGTATGAATGTACTGTCTGCATGCAGGTTTGTGCACCCGTGTCGTGCAATGCCACAGAGGTCAGAAGAGGGTCTCGGATTCCCCTGGAGCTGGAGTTCCCCTGGAATTGGAGTAAAAAACGTTTCTCAGCCGCCGTGTTGGTGCTGGGGATCGAACCTGGGTCCTCTGCAAGAGCAGTCGGCGCGCTTAACAGCTAGGCTATCTCTCCAGCCCCAAAGGAGAATTTCTTAAACCCAGTACTAAAGTCACGTCCCACTTTCCAAGACCTTGTAGAAAATGGTTTAATATACACATATTTACTTTTACTGAGTCCTAAACCACCATGTAACCTGTATATAGTGTCTGGGCAAAACTGGATACTTGTTGAACTCACGTCAATTAAATATGCATTAATCGAATATACACCCGTGTCCCTCTCCTGCCCCTCCCGCCCTTCCCAATTCACCATTTCAGTCAGTTTTCTGATGCAGTCTTTCTGGTGTTGTTCTTTTAATATGCATCCCTCTCCATGAGAAATATTTATATCTGGGCTATTGGCACTATCCACATATGAGGGACACCATTTGTCATTTGTTTTTCTGGGACTGTGTTATTTCACTTAACATAATGTTTTCTAGCTACATCCATTTACTTGCAAAGTTCATGATGTTGTCCCTCTTTACCGCAGCATAGAACTCCATTGTATACATGTACCACATTTTCTCTATCCACTCATCAGTTGAGGGGCACCTGGGCTGGTTCCAGCTTTTTGCTATTGTGAACAGAGCTGCAATAAACATAGCTGTGCATGTATCTCTGCAGTAAGATGAGTCTTGTGGGTATATACCCAGGAGTGCAATGACTGGGTCAAATGGCAGGCTCATTTTGAGTCTTCTAAGGGTTCCCCCACTGCTTTCCATAGCGGCTGTACAAGTTTACATTCCCACCAGCAGTGGATGAGTGTTCCCCTTGATTGAACATACAAGCCCCCACTGCTGGATGGTGGGACCAAGGGGCTGTGTGGGTTTGGACACAACTGCTTGCAAGTTGGTTTTTCATGAAGGATGCTTGTACTCATAAACTATCACTTATTGCTAAAAAATAGGAAAAAAACTGAGAGAAAGATGCAGGACAGTTATGGCAGAATGCATGATCTGGGATGGGTTGGGGTGGGATGGGGGAAGGGAAGGGGAAATATGCCTGAACTGAATTGGAAAATGATGTATGAAATACACAAAGCATCAATAAAAAAAAAAGAAAATGGTTGTGCATACTCACTATCCCAAAATACCCAATTTTTTATTTCTCCATTCATCCTCCCTAAATAAAAAAAAAAAGAAGTGTGACTGACTGCCCCATCAATTCTCCTTTGAATCATCTGTTGAGCTATGCAGATTTAAACAGGCATTCACCCAGTATCCTCCTTCCTGGCCTATCACATTGGCACCAAACAAAACATGCTTTTATACTTTCCTGTGTCACAGAGCCTCACCTGTGGAAAGTGATTAAGCTGGAAGAGTGTCCCCACTGTCGCAGATGTTGTCCACCTTGGGCCTGTAAGAAGTACTGGGCATCTGTCTACATCTTTACAATTGTAATTCGGAATTATAATTTTCTGCTTTATCCACGAAGCAAATGAGATTTGAAATGCCCCCATATCAGCACACTTCTCATTAATGTAGTTAAAACCAAAAGTTATATTGGGTAAAAGAATGGGGTTCATATTGATTTCTTCAATGGCAAAACCCAATGTCAGAGCAAACAGGTGGTAATTTGTTGGCATCCTGAAAAAAGGGTATAAGCTTTTTTACAGATAGGGATCCAATGGTGATGATCTGCTAGTAAAATATAATGACTATCTTTTACCATATCATAATTCCCCCTTCCCTGAATTCACTGTTGAAATTATACAGTGGTGTCTTTTGGACATGACCTGGATACTGTACCTATGAACACACTCAGCAGTGGATTCTTGCACAAGACAGGCCATCAGTACTCTACTAAGGATGAGGCAGAGGCTAATAAGGCCCACCAGTACAGAAGAGCTATAGACATTTACATTTTTCAGTGTAATTGAGTCATATTCCTGAGTGGTGTGGTCACTGGTACATTGCTCTAACTCAAGTAAATAACTTCCTACCATTGTTCATGCAAGGAACTCTAACTAAATGAAGTAGGTCACTTTTAAAGGGGCCAGAAATATAGGGGATAGAGGAGAAGTGATTCAGTGTGAAGAAGAAAAGGAGGAAAATGTGGAGTGCTTTAAACAAAGAAAATTATCCATGGGTATGAACTTATGAAAGAATAAATGAATTTAAAAAGAAGGAAGGAAGAAGAAAGCAAGCAAGCAAGCCAGAAAGAAAGAAAGGAGGAAAGAAACAAGAAAGAAACTATATCTACTGTTGTACAGCTAGGCAAGCATGAGATGTAAAAAGTATTTATGAAGATGAAACTCACATCAGTGAGATTTGTGTATTAAATAAACTGCAGAATTGTATTCAGCTATCAGAAAAAAAACAAATTGTCACCACAATTATCATGCATGGAATGATAATAAGATATATTCAAAAAGGCAAATCGCATTTGTCTATCTCATGTGGTGTGTACATTAAAAATTAAAATACAGAGTGAGATTCATATGAGTCAACACAGACCTGCCTTGTCCCTTGGGGCCATGCCACATGCCCCCAGAATTGCCATCTTGGACTCCAGACACCCTCCCAGAGTCAGAGAGGTTCCAGTGAGTCAAGGCGGATGTGCCTTGACGCTTGGAGGCCTACCAGCACGTGGGGCCAAAGTAACAACCCAACCCAATGCGACCCATTGCGCCAGCCCTCCCCCCCGTCATCCTGGTGGAGCTCTGGTGCAGAGGACCTAACAGGTGGAGCATTGTTGATTATAGTCTGTGCAGCCAACAATGAAGTGCCAGAATTCACAGAAACATATAAACAGACAAATCCACATACCAAAGACACAAAGAAAAAAACAACATGGGAAAAACTCAGAATATATCCCCACTGAAATCTACCAACCCTACAGAACATCCCTACAATGAGATCTCCAATGAAAGAAAGCAAGACACTGACTTTAGAAGAACAACTGTAGACACATCCAAAGAAATCAGAGAACTAATGGAAGAGAAGGAAAAACTCAGGAAGGACCTAGAGTGAGATAATGACAAATGGTGGAAAGAACTATTGGGAGAGACTGTAAAACTCAAGAAGGACCTAGAGGGAGAAAATGACAAATTCCGGAAAGAAGTCAAAACTCTGAAAAGATCCCAGACAAAAATGAAAAAAGAAAATGACCAAGAAACCAAGGAGCTACAAGATGAGAATGGCAGGCTCCAGAGGGAAGCGGAAAATCTAAAGAAATCACAAGATGAAATGAAAAAGGATATTGAACATTCATCCAACCACCAGGAAAGGATGGGAAAAAGCCTAAGAAGCAGAATGGAAGAAGCAGAAAAAAGAATATCAGACCTGCAGGATAATATATATAAAACTAGAAAGCTCAAATAAAGATTACAAAAAATTTAAAAAACACAAGAGTGGAACAACCAGGAAATGTGGGACACTATGAAAAGTCCAAACCTCCACAACATAGGGCTAGAGGAGGGAGAGGATTCCCAAGACAACATTATTGACCAGATCTTCAACAGAATAATAGAAGAAAATTTCCTCAAACTGAGAAAAGACCATCCCACATGAATACAAGAAACATATAGAACACCATATAGACAGGATCAGAACAGAAATTCCCCACACCATACAATTGTTAAAACACTAGATGGTCAAAACAAAGACAAAATACTGAAAGCCACAAGAGAAAAAAAACAGAAAGTTAAGTATAAGGGGAAACCCATCAGAATCACAGCTGATTTCTCAGTCCAAAGGATGAAAGCTAGAAGAACGTGGCCCAAAGTATTCCCCGTGATAAACGACTTTAGATGCCAACCCGGACTACTATATCCAGCAAAACTGTCAATTACAGTTGAAGGAGAAAGAAAAATCTTTCACAACATAAACAAGATGAAAGAAGACATGTCTAAGAAACCAAAAGTTCAGAAAATCCTCGAAGTAATTCAAAGAACAGAGGAAAGAAGCAACTATCCCTAAGCAATTAGAGAAAGCAACAAAATCATAACAGAGTAAATATAAACCTAGACCAAGAATGCAAACAAAAATAAGGTGAAAGGAAGCAACACACATTTCTCAATAATAACCTTAAATGCTAAATGGTCTAAACTCCCCAATCAAAAGGCATAGACTGGGAGGATGGATTAGGTAACTGGGCCCTTCCATATGCTGTCTACAAGAAACCCATCTTACCCTCAAGGACAGACACCACCTTAGAGTGAAAGGATGGAAAAAATATTGCAAGCAAATGGTACTAAGAAACAAGCTGGATTGGCTATTCTAATATTAGACAACATAGACCTCAAAGTAAAATTAATCAGAATAGACAAAGAGGGGCATCACATCCTTGTCAAAGGAACAATGAACCATGAAGATTTCACAATCCTAAATGTCTATGCACCAAACTCTGGTGCACCTAACTTTATAAACACAACTCTGCCAGACCTCAAGACACAGATTAATCCTAACACGCTAATAGTGGGAGAGTTCAACACTCCACTAAGCACCTTTGATATATCAACAGGGCAAAAAATAAATAGAGAGACATCACAACTGAACAATACAATACACCAAATGGACCTCACAGTCATCTACAAAATATTCCACCCAAATACCAGAGAATATACTTTCTACTCAGCACCTTATGGAACATTCTCCAAAATCGACCACATACGGGGTCAGAAAAGGAACCTCAACAAATACAAAAGGATAGAAAATATTCCATGTGAATTTCTATCAAACCACAGTGCAATAAAGCTCCATATTAGCACCAGAATAAGTCCAACTAGCTACAAGACCACATGGAGACTAAACAATCCTGAATAATGAATGGGTCAGGGAAGAAATAAAAAAAAAATGAAAAAAAAAAACTGAGAGAAAGATGCAGGACAGTTATGGCAGAATGCATGATCTGGGATGGGGTGGGGGTGGGGGGTAAGGGAAAGGGAAATAAGCCTGAACTGAATTGGAAAAAATGTATGAAATGCACAAAGCATCAATAAAAACTAATTTAATTAAAAAAAAAAGAATGAAATAAAAGTACTCATGGAACTGAAAGAAAAAGACAATACATCACAACAAAACAAGTGGGATACTTTAAAAGCAGTCTAGAGAGGGAATTTTATATCCCTAAGTGTCCACCTAAAAAACAAAAACCAGAAAGGGAAAAAATAAATGATCTAACATTGCAGTTAAAACACTTGAGAGACAATAATAAATGAACCCTAAACACAACAGACCGGAAGAAATAACAAAAATCAGAGCAGAAATCAATGAAATAGAAACAAAGAAAACAATACATAAAATCAATGAATCCAAAATCTGGTTCTTTGAAAAAATAAAGAAAATATACAGAAATCTAGCCCAGTTAAAGAAAAATAAGATAGAGCTACTCCAAATCAATAGTATTTGGGATGAAAGGGGAAATATCACAACAAAGAAAAGATCCAGACAATCATATGGGAATACTTCAAAAATCTATACTCCACTAAATTTGAAAACCTAAGAGAAGTGGATGAATATCTGAATTCCTGGGAACCAACAAAGCTTAACCAAGAAGAGACTGACATTTTCAACAGACCCATAATATTTGAGAAAATTGAAGATGTAATTAAAAACCTCCAAAGTAAAAAAAAAAAAAAAAACAACAAAAAAAAAACCCAGTCTAGATTGTTTCACGGCAGAATTCTTCAAAACACTTAAAGAGGTCCTACAATCATTGCTCCTCAAACTGTTTAGAAGGATACAGAGGGAATTCTCCCAAACTCCTTCTATGAAGCCAGTATCACTCTAATACAAAAACCAGGCAAAGACACAAGCAAAAAAAAAAAAGAAAGAAAGAAAGCTATAGACCCATCTCACTAATGAACATAGATGCAAAAATTCTCAACAAAATACTTGCACATCGCATACAGACCCACATCAAAAAGATCATCCATCCTGATCAAGTTGGATTCATACCAGAGATGCAGGGATGGTTCAACATACGTAAATCAATAAATATCATAGAACACATAAATGGACTGAAAGACAACACACGATCGTTGATGCAGAAAAAGCCTTTGGCAAGATCCAGCATCCCTTCATGTTTAAAGCCCTAGAGGGAATAGGACTGAAATGAACATTCCACAACATGATCAAAGCCATATATAGCAAACCCACAGGCAACATCATCCTAAATGGAGAAAAATTGGAACAATTTCCCTTAAAGGCAGGAACCCGGCAAGGCTGCCCCCGTATCACCACTCCTCTTCAACATAGTGCTTGAGATGCTTGCTAGGGCAATGAGAAAGGAGAAGGAAATTAAAGGAGTACTAATCAGAAAAGAAGAAGGTAAGCTATCCCTTTTTGCAGATGATATGATAGTTTACCTAAGGAATGATAAAAACTCCACCAGAAAACTTCCAGAAATGATTAAGAGCTTTACTAAAGTGTCAGGCTACAAAATTAACCTAGAAAAATCAGTATCCTTTCTTTACACCAACAATAAACAAGTGGGGAAGGAATATAAGAAGATCTTCCCACTCACAGTAGCCTCAAAAATAATAAGATACCTGGGAACAAACCTAACCAAAGATACAAATGACCTCTACAAAAAAAATAAAATAAAATAAAATAACTTTTAAACCCCTGAAGAAGGAGATTGAACAATGACATCAAAAGATGGAAATACCTCCCACGCTCGTGGTTTGGGAAAACCAATATAGTAAAAATGTCCATTGTACCCAAATTGATATACGGATTCATCACAATCCCAATGAAAATCCCTATGAGCTTCTTCACAGAATTGGGAAAAAAAACCAAAAACTTAAATTCATACGGAAAACCAAAAGACCCAGAACAGCTAAAGCAACCCTGAGTGAAAATTGCAATACAGGGGGGATTGCCATACCAGACTTCCAACTATATTATAGGGTCATAGTCATAAAGACAGCTTTGGTACTGGCACAAAAACAAACCTGTTGACCAATGGAACAAAATTGAAGGTCCAAATTGAGCTCATACAATTTCAGCCACCTCATATTTGACAAGGAGGCAAAAAACCCTCAGTGAAGGAAGGGTAAAATCTTCACTAAATGGCGCTGGAGAAATTGGATCATCATCTGTAGAAGAACAAAAATTAAACACCTACCTCTCACCCTGTACAAAAATCAACACCAAGTGGATCAAAGATCTCAATGTTAAGCTGGAACCCCTGAAGGTGATAGAAGAAAAAGTTGGCAACAACCTACAAGACATAGGCATAGGAAAAGACTTTCTTTTTAAGTTTTATTTATTTTTTATGTGTATGAATGTACTGTCTGCATTTAGGTTTGTGCACCCGTGTCATGCAATGCCACGGAGGTCAGAAGAGGGTCTTGGATTCCCCTGGAACTGGAGTTAAAGACAGTTCTTAGCCACCATGTGGGTGCTGGGGATCAAACCTAGGTCCTCTGCAAGAGCAGTCAGTGCACTTAACCACTAGGCCATCTCTCCAGCCCCAGAAAAGACTTTCCAAATCAGACTGGAGCTGCACAGGAAGTAAGGTCAACAGTTGACAAATGGGACCTCATAAAACTCAAAAGCTTCTGTACAGCAAAAGAAACAATCAAGGAGGTGAAGAGAAAACCCAGAGTGGGAGGAAATCTTTAATAGTGATACATCTGACAGAGCATCAACATCAAGAATATATAAACTACTCAAAAAACAAAGAAGAAGACAAATGACCCACTCAAAAGACGGAATAAAGAGCTAATCAGAGACTTCAACAGTGTGGAATTAAAGATGGCTGAGAAACATCTTAAAAAGTGTTCAACATCATTAATAATTAAGGAAATGCGAATTAAAACCACTCTCAGGTATCATCTCACTCCAATATGACTAGCTAAGATCAAGAAAACAAAAGACAACAGATGCTGGAGAGGTGGTGGGGAAAAGGCAACACTCATCCACTGCTGGTGGGAATGTAAACTTGTACAACCATTATGGAAATCAGTGTGGAGAACCCTTAAAAATTTCAAAATGAGCCTACCACCTGACCCAGTCATACCACTCCTGGGTATATACCCCAAAGATTCATCCTACCACAAAGATGCATGCACATCTATGTTTATTGCAGCTCTCTTCACAATAGCAAAGAGCTGGAACCAACCCAAATGCCCCTCAACAGATGACTACATGACAAAAATGTGGTACATCTACACAATGGAGTACTATTGAGCAGTAAGGAAATATGGCATTATGAAATTTTCAGGTAAATGGATGGAGCTTGAAGCCATTATGCTGAGTCAAGTAACACAGTCCAGAAAGACAAATGGTGAATGGTTTTCCTCATATGTGGATGTTAACACCAAATCCCCCAGACGAAGGGCAAGCTCAATGACAATATTGTTATATTTCTGTTTATCTTAAAGCAACTGTGTTGTTATAATATGAATCTCTCAATGGGCTCTAAAACCCACCCACCAATTATTCTCAGATTCTGTAATTACTGTATATGGGTGAAGAGTATATATCCCTATTTTAGAGTGATATAAAACTAATGGAGGAAATGTGAATTCCTAAGCATAAAAAAAGACTGAGAGAAAGATGCAGGACAGTTATGGGAGAATGCATGATCTGGGGTGGGGTCAGAGGAAGGGAAAGATAAATATGCCTGTACTGAATTGAAAAATGGTGTATGAAATAAAAAATAATTAAAATATAGACCAGATGTGCTTTCTCACAACTTTAATCCCATCACTTGGGAGGTACATGCAGGAGGATTTCTGTGAGTTCAAGATCAGCCTGGTGTGCTGTGCCCCAGGCCTTCTTCTTGCTCCCAGGGAAGCATGTGTTGCAGAGAAAAGCTGTGAGTGATGGTGGCTCGTGGAGTTGGCTGGAGCTGGCTCTGGGGGAATTTGTTGGTTACCTTAGTACCCTCTATAGAACTGCATCACAGGAATCCCAAATAGGTTTTTAAATAAGTGTCTTTATTCTAAGAGAAAATTTATACAGCAAATTTCTTCTTAGGCAAAAATCTCTCTTCTTAGGCAAAACTCTTATAGGTTCTTATGGCATAATCTCTACTTTCAGCAAAAGTCTCTACTTAAAGCAACATCTCCATAGGTCCTCAGGACCTAGCTGGTGGAAGGAGAGAACCAACAGGAAGGAGAGAACCACGTCCCACAAGCTGTCTCTGGCCTCACGTTCACCAAACACATCTACACAATCAACCAATCAAAGGAAAGAAAAATAAAAGTATTTTTTTAACTGTTACTGAAACTGGATCCTTTTATACATAGTGATATATGCTTTCTAAAAAGTTAAGATATAAAATTTGGGTGAGGTGGAGAGGTGGCCCAATAGTTATGAGCACTAGTTACTCTTGCAGGGGACCTGAGTTCAATTTCCAGCACCTACATGCTGACTTACACCTGTTCTTAACTCCCCAGCTTCATGGGATCTGATGCCCTCTTCTGACCTCCTTGTGTACTGCAAAGACAAGGGCACTTACACACATGTAGGCAATACACCTATAAACATAAAATAAACATAATAAATTATTTTAGAAAAGAAATGAAAAACAGGACAGACAAGTTGGTCCAGTGCATAAAAATCCTTACACCGTGCTTGGTGACCTACGTTCGACCCCAGGACCTACATTATAGACAGAGAGAACAGACACCTGAAAATTACTCTCTGTACTTGACTCATGTATCATCATAACACAGACAGGCATACAATATTTTTTTATTTTTAAAAGGAATAAAATCTAATGCCAGCTGTGATGGGGCATGCATTTAATCCCAGCAGTCAGGAAGTAGAGGCAGGCAGGTATCTGTGAGTTCAAGGCCAGACTTTTCTACATTGAGTTTCAAGACAGCTGAGGCTACAGGTTGACACTATCTTAAAAAAAGATAAAATAAAAAGAAACAAAAATCCAAATATACAATATTTAATGGATTTTTGCAAGAGTTATTTCTAAATCTGAGTAATAGATACTCACTATACCAGGAAAGCACAATGGGAAAAGGAAACCCATATCTGTAATTTATGAAGCTCACAAATAAAATTTAATTGAAGAGTAGGGCGTGGTAAGTGAACGTCTTTAATCCTAGAAGTCAAGAGTCAGAGGCAGGTGGGTCTATTTAAGACCAAGCTCAACCTGATCTACATGGAAAATTCCAGAGCACCTGGGCTCACACAGAGATGCTGTCTCAAAACAAGTTTTGAACACAGAAAAAACACAAGTAGACTATTGAGTAAAACAACACAAGCAATTTATCTATATGAATGTGTTTATTTAAAAATTATGTGCATGAGTATTTTCTCCGCATGAGTGTAAGTGCACCCATGTTGTGCATTACCCATAGAGATCAAGGTGTGGGATCCCCTGGAACTGGAGTTAGTGATGGTAGTTCAACACCACTCTGGGAACCAAACACAGGTCTATGCAACAGCAGCCAGTACTCTTAAACATTGAATCATCCCTCCAGACCTCAAATGTTAGTTTTTTAAAGGACATTTTTAAACAATCTTTCTAAAACTAAATAAATTAGTAGCCCTATACCCTATACCCATTTATCAACGGTGAGAGCCATCTTGTGTGGTGAACAGGCTAGTTGCTTCATAATCAATAGGTGAAAATATTATTTCAAAACATGACATTACAAGGTGAAAGCAACAGTTGGACTAATTGGTAAGAGGAAAGTAATCAATGGGAGTGAGAAAGGATTAATGAGGGGAATGGAGAGTGGATATGATCAGCATAATTTATATGCATGGATTAAAATGTCACAATTATAACTAATATATAATTAATGTGTTAATAAAATTAAAATTGAACATTATTTTTATTGAAGTAATACTCTTTACATTAACCCCCAGTGGTGTGGATAACTTTTGCAAACTGTACATTAACTCCAAGAAAAACAAATCAAAGGAAAAGATTTTGAATCAAATCTCATGACAACAATGACATCATATTGGCATATCTGTGTCCTCATGGTACAGGCATCCTCTGAAAGACATGGTGGTTAATTAGTAAACTACTGAGGCAGGGTCTGGATTCAAGAGACTTGACTCTGAGTTGTTTGTACCAAGAGTCAGCCGAATCTCTTCTGAGGTATTTTGATTTCTCTCAGAACTGCCTGTTCAATAAAGGGCTTTCTCTCCTATTTGTTAAACATCACAATAAGCATGGTATAGGAAAAGTGGTGCATGCCTTTAATCCCAGCACTCTGAAGGCAGAGGCAGGCAGATCTCTGTGAGTTCAAGGTGACCCTGGTCTACAGAGCAAGCTCCAGGCCAACTGGGACTAAAGGGAGACCTTGTCTCAAAAATACCAAAAAAAAAAAAAAAGGAAAAGCATGATCAATCTTTGATAACAATTTTTCCAATGGAGTATGTGGATTTTTCTGACCCATCAGACTCAGAAGAACATACAGAGCCACAGACAGATGTCATCAACCAGTGCCCACATTTGTGGGGCACACATTGTTTTCAACAGCATCCTTGCTTTCAGCAAGATGGTCTTAGGTCTAGGGACTATATCTCATCCATCTATACATTGTTCTGAGTCACAGGGCTAACTGCCTCACAAAGGAGAACTAGACAACTTGTGATAAGATTAAAGCTATGCATTTATCTTACTACTTAAGTATAATTACATTGGGATTACAAAGTATTACAACACTGGTTATATTGTTTTTATTAAAAGTCAGTTCATTCTTTTCTAGGCATGGTGTTGCACCCTTCAATTGAAGCACTCTGGATACAGAGACAGGCAGATATCCTGAGTTCAATGCAGGACTGGTCTACATATAGTGTTTTAGACCAGCTGGGGATACTGGGAAACCCTGTCTCAAAAAGACAAAAAATAATAAATGCATAAAAGTCAGTGCATTCTAAACAAGCTGAACACAGAGTATGTAAATTCTACATGGTTCTAATTCTTTTCAAAACATATTAACTTGGTTTACAATGTACTACAGAAATTCAGTTCATAAAGCCTTAGTATTAGATGCATTCCCAGGAAAGTCATTTCCACAATTTATGTTTTTTAGACAAATTAAGGAGATGGCTTGCAGGTCAACATCACACTCCCCATAGAAGCTGCGTTGCAATGGCAGGCACTCCCCACTCCCCATCCAGTCTGACACTGTGACCCTGGAGAACCAATGTATTGGTCCAGTGCCATCTCCTACTCCTGTCATAGGATGAAGATGCTACAGATTCTGTTAGGACAATTCCCAGGAAATTAGACCAAAATAATAATGCATGCATGTCAGCATAGAAACTACCTATTATCGTTGTGTAATTCTTTTTTTTCTTTTTTTTTTTTGTGAGACAGGGTCTCTATGTAGGTCCAGATGTCCTATGTAGACCAAGCCATCATTGAACACACAGAGTTCTGCCTGCCTTTGCCTCCTGAGTGCTGGAATTAAAGGCATGAGTCACCAGATTTGACATCTTTCAGCAATTCTTATGCAACTAAGTATGTAAGAGGCTACAGAAGTAGCACAGAGTTTAAGGGTACTGTGTGCTCTTGGAAAGGATCTCAGTTTATTTCTCAGCACTCAAATGATGGCTAACAACTATGTGTAACTCTAACTCCAGAGGGTCTGATGCCCTCTTCTCAAATCCAGAGGCACTGTACATCCCAGATGTGGTTACATACATGCAGGAAATACACTCATATACGTAAAAAATTAAAAATAAATTGTTTTAAAATCTTGGGGCAATTGGTTTCTCTCATTTGTGGATGCTAACACCAAATCCCCAGTTGAAAGGCAGGCTGAGCAATATTATTATTATGTCTTTTTATCTGAAAGTAACTGTGCTGTTATGTGACTCTCTTAATGGGCTCAAGAATTGACCTACTACTTATTTTGAGACATTGTAATTACCATATAGGGGAGAAGATAAATATTCACATTTTGGAGTAATATAAAATTAAAGGGAAAATGTGAACACACATATTTTGGAATTAACATACAGTTTATTCTCTGAGATCATAATTTTGATATATGTGTGATGTTTATAGAGACAAATTTTGGACCAATAAAAAGGGGAGGGAACAACAACAACAGCATAATGAGTCAAAGAATTGCCTGATACAGTTAAATTCTGCCCCAAACTATAAACCTCTGCAGAAATAAAACTTTGGAAAAACTGAGAGAAAAATGCAAGACATGTTTGGCAGAATGCATGAACTGGAGCGGGGCTGGGGGTAGGGAGAGGGGAATGTGTCTAAATTGGACTAACAGATGATGTATGAAATACATAAAACACCAATGAAAGTAAAGAATAATTAAAATGAATTTAGTGTATCAATATCTATATATGAATAGTGTGACTGCATGTATATAAGTGCACTCAAGTCATGTAGTGTGTGAGGTGGCCAGAAGAGGGCAGAAAGTCCACTGAAAATGGAGTTACAGATGGGTGTTGTCCAGTATGTGAGTCCTATAGCATTTGAACCCTGGGCAACTACAAGAGCAGCCAGTGGACCTAACCAATGAGGATGAGCAATTCCTCCAGTGCCCTTAAAATTTTTTAAAGAGGTTTTAATTTGCATTTCCTCAATTACTGACAATGTTGAACTGCTTTAAGATGTTTCTCAACCATCTTTACTTCTTCATTTGTGAAGTCTCGGTTCAGTTCTTTGATCAATCTTTTGATTGAGTCACTTGTTTCCTTGCTCCCTTGTTTTCTGAGTAATTTGTATACTCTGGACCCTAAACCTCTGTCAGATGTGTCACTGGTGAAGATTTCCTCCAACTCTGTGGGTTTTCTCTTAACGTCTTTGACTGTTTCTTTGGCTGTACAGAAAGTCTTTAGATTAATGAGGTCCCATTTGTCAATTGTTGAAGGTATTTCCAGCACAACTGCTGTCTGATTTAAAAAGTCTTTTCCTACCTCTACTCCTTGTAGATTAGTGCCAACATTTTCTTCTATAACTTTTAGAGTTTCAGATTCCACATTGAGGTCTTTGATCCATTTGGAGTTGATTTTTATACAGGGTGAGAGGTAAGGGTTTAGCTTTATTATTTCACAAGTGGTAATCCAGTTTTCCCAGCACCATTTGCTGAAGATACTGTCTTTCTTAAATTGAGTCTTCTTGATCCCTTTGTCAAATATGAAGTGGCTGAAATTGCATTTGTTCAAGTTTGGATCTTTAATTTTGTTCCATTGAGCTACAGTTCTATTTTTGTGCCACTTCCAGGTTGTTTTATGACTATAGCTCTGTAGTATACTTTGAAGTCTGGTATGGCAATCCTACCTTGCATTGTTCTTTTTGCTCAGGGCTGCTTTAGCTATCTGGGTTCTTTTGTTTTTCCATATGAATTTTAGGATTGTTTTTAGTCTGTGAAGAAAGTCATGGGAATTTTGATTGAGATTGAACTGAATCTAAATTGTTTGGGTAGGATGGTTATTTTTACTATATTGATTCTTCTAATCCATGAGTATGAGAGGTCTTTCCATCTCCTGGTGTCCTCTTCAATCTTCTTCAAGGATTTAAACTTTCATCGTAGCAATGTTTAGTGTCTTTGGTCAGGTTTGTACTGAGATATTTTTTGAGGATACTGTGACTGGAAAGCTCTCCCTGTATCCCTTCTCCAATTGCTTGTTATTGGAATAAAGAAAGGCTACCGATTTTTCTAGATTAATTTTGTATCCTGCCACTTTTCTGAAACTGTTACTCATTACTAGGAGTTTTCTGCTGGAATTTTTGGACTGTTTTAGGTGTACTCTCATGTTATCTGCAAAAAGGTATAATAGACCTCCTCATTTTCAGTTCGTACTCCTTTAATTTACTTTTCCTGTCTTATTGTTCTAACAAAAATTTCAGAAGGAGTGGAGATAAAGGGCAGCCTTGTCGGGTTCCTGACTTTAAAGGGGAATGCTTCTAATTTTTCCCAGTTTAAAATGCTTTGTCATATATGGATTTAATTATTTTGAGTAATGTTCCCTCCAGTTCAATTACCTTTAGGTAATTGAATTTTATCAAAGGCCTTTTCCACTTTGATTGACATAACCATGTATTTTTTTTTATCGTTCAGTCCATTTATGTGCTTAATGTCATTTATTGAGTTCTGTGTGTTGAAACATCCCTGTATTTCTGGTGTAAATCCAACTAGGTCATGATGTATAACTTTTTGGTATATGCCTGTATAAAGTTTGCCATCTTACCCTGTTAAGACTGGCTAGATCAAGAAAACTAATTATACCAAATTCCAGAGAGGCTGTGGGGAAAGAGGAACACTCATTCACGACTGGTGGGAATACAAACTCATGCAACCCCTATGGATAGCAGTGCGAACTCTGAAAAGACTCAAAATGAGCATACCTCTTGACACACCCAAACCACTCCTGGGTATATAGCCAAGATAGTCAACCTATTGCAGACCTAAGTGCACAACCATGTTTATTGCAGCTCTTTTCACAGTAGCAAAGAGCTGGAACCAACCCAGGTGTACCTCCACTAATGAGTGGATAATGAAAATGTGATACATCTACACAATGGAGTCCTCTGCAGTGATAAGGAAAAATGACATCGTGAAATTTTCAGGTAAATAAATGGAACGAGAAGCTGTTATGAAACGTGAATTTACACAAGCACAAAAAAAACCCAAATGATGTATGGTGTCTCTCATTTGTGGAATATAGCACCAACCACTTATATATAAACCATATTGGGTAATTTTTTAGTAAAAACAGTACCATATCCTCTGATGCTACAACAGATACAGCTTGAAGTTTATGTCTGTATTATCATAAGATCTAAGTTTTATGAGAAACAATAAATCTCTTCTTTAAACTATACTAAAACATACTTCAACCTGCTATGTAACTTAGGAATTTAAAGTTATATTTCTGTTTGCCTATATGCAATATTACTGTTACAATGTGAGTCTCAAATATGTCTTGGAATTAACCTACAGTTTATTTTCACATTCTGTCATTTTACTGTAAGTGTGGAGGGTAGATATGCATCTTTTGAAGTAATATAAAATTAAAGGGAAGAGCAACAACAAAATACTTGTTCAAAGAACTGACCAAAGCAGTAAACTTCTACATCAAAAAAGTTAAAAAACAAAACTAAGAAAAAGGTGCAAGACAGAACTTGACATGTATGACAGAAAGTAAACATGCCAATGCTCTGGTAAGGAGGCGGCATGGAAGGAGAAAGAGCTCTAAATGTGATTGGGAAAGGCTGTATGAAATGCACAAAAGCTCAATAAAAAGAAAACCAAATATATACAGCACAGATAAATTTTAAAGAGACTATGCTAAATGAAATAATCTTGACCTAACCAAAAAATTAAAAACAATGTGTAGAGACCACCAGAATCAATATGTATAGAATGCTCATGTTGATAGCAGTGTCCAAATAAGGTTAATAAAATTACTGACAAATAGAGGTAAATGTACATAAATGTCAGAGATATAAAACAAAAAATGTAGACATGTGAAAATAAAGGTAGCTATTCAACAGTGGAAAAATGACCCTGCTCTCACATGTTGGCAGGAAACACAGGCAACAACTTCAACTGTAGCAAGTGAAAAGGGAGGTGAGCAGTCAATACTGTTACTAATATAACTTTTCTCACAAGACTATAGCAATTCTGTTGCGAGGTCTTAAATGGCTTCCTAGCTAACTAGATAGTCTATGGAGTAGAGATACTAATTTGTAATTCCTAAAATCTGTGACTGTGCCTAGATTCAAATGAACCAGAATACACTGGAAATATGAAGGAAAACTCAAAGGCAGCAGATCTCATGGTCTTCCCTTCAACTAATGAACTGATCTTCCTCAGAATATTTGAGAGTAACAAAATATTTACAACACCTTAATCTAAACAAGAGCCATGCAAAGATCTGTAATGTCCTGTATTAAGGAATCCCAGGCAAATGGAGGAAACATTAGTGGATCCTTGTAGGGACACTGAGCTATATAGCCTGTTAGCATTGACCTCATTCCATAGATTTGGGTTTTAGCTAACTGGAGTATCACAGGACAACATTCCATGCTCCAGGTCATGAGGATGCTAACAGGCTATATAGCTCAGTGTCCATACAAGGATCTGCTAATGTTTCCGCCATTTGCACAGGATTCCTTAATGCATATATAGGACATTAAAGATCTTTGCATGGCTCTTTAGTTGGGTCTACATATCCTGTGATGGATCAGAGTAGAGTGCTGTCTTCACTCAGTTTCCAGCCTTGTCAGTGAGAAGTTAAGAGGAAGACAAACAAAATACTCTGGACCAGTTCAATCAAGGTGTATGAAAATGACACTAAAAGGTGAATGATTTGGATTGCTTCTACCTGCTGAGATGGGGAGAATGTAACAGAAAACAGTACAACACACAGACTGCTGATCTTCTATGTACAGACCTCTTTTTGTACCTTTAGTGATGATAATCAGAAAGAAATTGAAGAAATGAAAAAAACACTTACTTATCAAGGGCACGGTTGATAATCTCTTTTGCCAGAGAGAAATTAAATGCATAGATGAGGAGAACACAGTCATTGAGCACATCCCCATCTGGGGCTTCATTCTGCTTCATTCTCCAAAAGCATCTGGGTTCAGTGAAACTGGGTACAAGGACATGAATCTTCAGGAAGTAGAAGAACAAAATCAAAGTAAACAAATTTTTCATGTCTGCAAAACTATGTTTGAGCAGTTATCAAGTGTGAATTTGTGTAGAGCAAAGCATCAAACGGGCATGCATGTATACACATGTATCTGCTTTTATCACTGCTGTGGAGTGGAGGCTACCCACCCTTCCCCCTGGTTTCTTTCAGGTGGGTCCTGTTCCCTGAAGGAATCTTGGACACTCTCTACCCTGGGGCTCTGCAGCTGAGGTCTTCAGTCCATGTGATAAACACATGGTTGAAAATATGTTTGTGAATCAGCTCAGCCTGGGGTGCCATGATGTCACTCTAATCCATGAACATTCAAGCCCCTGAGAGGAAACCTTGTGGGACAGATTCAGTCCAGTGTCAACAAGCTGTTGTTATGCACACCATTTGGAATGATGTAAGTGGATTGATTCAGGAGATCCAAAGTAAGATGTGAAATCCTGGAAGGACCCAGGCCTGACAGAGATGATGTCGACTCATGGCATGAGTCCCCACAGTCCACAGTCCACATTAGGGTGGGATAGCCTCACAAGTATACCATTCAACTATCCACAGAACAATTAATGTGTGTCCCAAGTACTACTGCTCACCACTCCAATGCAAAGAATACCCATCCAAGACCTGTGCTTCCCATTGTGGGGAAATCCAATAGCCGTTACAACACCAGAAGTCCTACAAATCATGTGAGCTCAGTTACCCAGTTACAATGTAGAAACTAAGTTGAGGGGCTGGAGAGATGGCCTAGCGGTTAAGAGCTCGGACTCTTCTTGCAGAGTAACCAGGTTCCATCCCCAGCAACCACATGGCGGCTGAGAACCATCTTTGACTCCAGTTCCAGGTGAATCCGACGTCCTCTTCTGACCTCCGTGGCATTGCACAGCACAGGTGCACAAACCTACATACAGACGGTACATTCATACACATAAAAATAAATATGCCGGGCGTGGTGGTGCACGCCTTTAATCCTAGCCCTTGGGAGGCAGAGGCAGGCAGATCTTTGTGAGTTCAAGGCCAGCTTGGTCTACAGAGTGAGTTCCAGGACAGCTGGGGCTACAGAGAGACCCTGTCTCAAAAACGACCAAAAAAAAAAAAAGAAAGAAAGAAAGAAGCTAAGCTGAGTGTGTGAGTTCTAAAGTATGACCTCTCTCTACTTTTTCTTCAGTTTTCATGGATTAATAGCTTCATCATTTATTCACATATAGCATTGGTTTCTTCTAGTGCTTGAGCTTAATATAGAACCTGATAGTCACTGAGAATCTGCTCTAGATTCTATTTCAACTTTCTGATGGGAAGAATTATTTTCTTCTTGCTATTATAGACTATGCATTGTCAGCAGAGGAGCATACAAAGTTGTGTGGTTGATAACTCTCCTTATGTTGGTAAAGACTGCAGATACCATGGCACACATGTAGGGCAGGTCTCTTGGGGAGAGTGGTGATGAATCTCAGCAGCTGGGATGAAGTGAACAGGTTTGTTACAAATTTTGTGTAACTTGGTAAAATTAATACTTGCCAACAGCACAACTTTAGGTTGTCAAGTATGGAGCTATTTTCTAGGGATAATCAGACAGAACGAAGGAGATTTGTCATCTTTCTTTTTTTAATATTTAAAAATATTTTAGTTATTTTTTTCATTTTTTAACAATAAGTAATAATTTATGAGTACAAACATCCTTCATGTAAAACCAATTTGCAAGCAGTTGTGCCCAAACCCACACAGCCCAAGGGTCCCACCATCCAGCTGGGGGTCTTGTATGTTCAATCAAGTTGATCAAATAAGTGTCCAGTCTATATTTCTGTACTTTCACCATTCACCCCAATTGCAACCCTTACATTCTACCATGCCCCCTCTTCCACAGATTGTTCCCTAGGCTTAGAAAAGGGGCACAGGTGAACGAGAAGCAAAACAGTCTACTTTCTCTGGAGCTGTCATTTTGGACTCTGGTCAATTCTGACTGTTTCCTTTCACTGGCTGACAGTTTGTCCAGGAATAACCTCTCAGTCCTACTAATGAAACACAGGCATTTAGACATATAGTTATTTAAACAGTACTAATTGTTATGGTAGGTTACTTTGGTATAGAAACAGATAGTTGGATGGTATGTTAATCTATGAATTACATTTTTTCCTGTAAAATGTGACAGGGTCTTACTGTGGCTTATAACATCTCCTAACCACTAGAGGATGTAAACTTGTGGCATGGCCATGGGTTATTCCTCCAAGGAGAGGAATCTAATAGACGATTAGATTTGGGATATACAGACATTTGGCCGCCACTGCTGCACAGTATTTCCAGGCAGGTGAGGTGTAGCTGGTGCTGATGGAGGAGGTTTGCTTGACTCAAGGAGACCTATATTTGCTTTATTGATTTAGTGGCCTTTATTAACACTCTCTGGTGTTCCAGAGACCAACTGTACACTTGCAAGTGTGGTCTCAATGCATCTTTCCCATGCTTACATCAGGTATTCGACAGCAGGACCTTATCGTCTCTCTTCTTGCAGGTATCCCAGTTTACAGGCAAGAAGCCTTTACCTTTTTGGGGGGGACTTGGATCCCCTGGCCAACATCTCCTTGGTAGAATAATCTATTGCTGATATCAGAGCTCTCCTGTATTAATATATTTTGCTTAAGTGCACCAGCTTAAGGAGACTTTAGTATTATATTTGGTTCTGAATAGAGAAAAATCCTTTCACACTTCCTATGTCAATTAGTCAATTAAAAAAGGCAGTTTTACCGGTTTTATAAGATATTACCTCTACGACAGTTGGCTCCAATTTACAGTCAGAGAAAGAACTCATCATCATCATATTCCTCCTTGTTCTATGAAGGAGAGGTAAGAAAATCTTTTCCATTAAAACTTTGCAGCACCTAGAAGGTAAGTTTCATTAGGACTCATTATAAATAGTTGTTACAAGTAGGATCCACAGAGGGGTTTGATGCCTGTAGCAGTCTGATGCTTTTCTTCCTTTCAATGTTCAGACAGGCCAACCTTTCTGTTGGCACTTCCTGGTACATCCTACACAATGCAAAGCTGTGTCTTTTCTTTCTCAGCCATTAAGTTGGTGACGTTTTGACCTGTGGGAACATACAAATCTTTTCCCGTAGTTAGGTTTAAGATTTGAATTGCAAAGTTTTTGACAAAAAGGTTTCATATATATCTGTATCCCCCCTTTTTATTTTAGGTTTTTGTTTTTTGACCCATGAGTCTTCAGAAGGCAGTTGTATTATACATACCTATAGGGTGGAATCAAGGCACAGATTTCTTCAAATTCACCCAAGCTGTTTTGGGTGACTGTGTGTGATTAACTTGGGAAGCAAATTTAATTTTTAAGTTAAATAATTCTATGGGTGAAAGAGAATGCTACAAGGTGATACTCTACAACAGAAAAATTATAGAGAACATTTGTATGTGCCAATCCCAAAGTTATTGTTATATAGATTTTAAGTAAAACAAATGTGGATGACAACGATTTATGTTTCCAATTAACTAAGGTGCATTACCGTTTTTATCAAAACCTTTAAACCAATGTTGTTTAATATACACATATTTACTTTTAATAATTCAATACTTATCTTGAATGACAATTAAGTTCCTAAAGCTGGGAACACATCTCAGTGTTCATATTCTTTTAATTATTTAATTGAAGCAGCACCTGATATTAGTTTCATGACCGCTAAAATTTTCTTGCATCAGTTAAGAGTTTTGTATATATTTTCACAGTCTTTTCTCCATCGGGAATTGATTGCCATACAAGGTGCATGTGATGGTTAATCCTGGGTGTCAACTTGACTGGACTAAGGAACAAATAAGAGAAAAGGATCTTCGGATTGGACCACCTCAACCCGGATGGCCCACCACAAATGTGGGTGTTACCTTCTGCCAGCAGGCAGTATAAAGGGCCACAGCAGAGGGAGCTGGTCCCTTTTTTCCTGTGGCTTGCCTCTCTCTCACTGGTGAGTTTGTCTTGCTGCTGTGATCAACCCTTTGGATCCCAGCGTGTACTGAGACCAGCAGATCTCCTGGAATCCACTGGGCCTTCAGCACCAGATTGGGACTACTGAGACATCCAGCCTCACGGACTGAGCAGTTCCCTGGATTCTCAGCCTCTCCAGTTTGGCACGGCTACTATTGGACTACTTGAGCTCTGTCATGTGAGCAAATCAGTAAATTGTATATAGTTATATATTCGTCCTGTCGCTTCTATTTCTTTAGAGAACCCTGACTAATACAGTGCATCATAAGGACATAGCTTTATTATTCTTTTTATAATTATATTAATTTTATATAGGAATGAGTGTTTGCCTGTATGGAATTAAATTCACCACAAGGGTACAGTTTCTATGGAGGATCACAAGGATACAGTTCCCATGGAGGGAAAAAAACAGCTATTTAATCTCTTGTACCTGAAGTTACAAGTGGTTGTCAGCTACCACGTGGTACATGGAAACAAATGCAGGTCCCCTGCAGGAGCTGCAAGGACCATAAATGCTTTTAACCACTGAGGCATCTCTTCAGCCCTTCTAGGTTCATTCTTTTAAAAGTCATTATCCCATTTTCTCAGCACCATTTTGAAGAGGTTGACATTTATCTCTCTCTCTCTCTCTCTCTCTCTCTCTCTCTCTCTCTCTCTCTCTCTCTCTCTGTGTGTGTGTGTGTGTGTGTGTGTGTTTACCCTTTTTTGTTGATTAGGTGGCTTGGGGAAAGAAAGATAGCTCAGTGCTTAAGAGGACTGGCTACTCATGCAAAGGACCTGGTCTTGGTTCCCAGGCCCTACAGGGTGGGTAACATCCATTCATAACTACAGTTTCAAGGAATGCAAATACTTCTTCTGCCCTCCATTGGCATGGCACAGTATGGTTGCACTTACATAGATGCAGGCAAAACACCCACATGCATAAAAAATAAAGTGCCTATCACTGTGTGGGTTTATTTCTTCATCTCTATTCTGTACCTACAAATCTTTTATGGTACAACCATTCTGTTTCTTTTACTGTAGTATAATTTAACATCAGATATTGTGATATTTCCTGCTTTCTTTTACTCTTTAGGATTGGTTTGGCTATTCAAGACATTTCGTGTTTCATATGAAATTTAGGATTATTTTCCTAGTTCTGTTAAGAGTGTAATGAGAGCCTAGTTTGGTATTGCAGCCTTTAATCCCAGCACTCTGTAGCAGAGGTAGGTGGTTATCTGTGAGTTCAAGGCCAGAATGGTCTACATAGCCAGTTCCAGGACCCTGTCTCCAAATTAACAAAAAGAAAAAAACAAGAAAGGAATGGCATGGGAATTGTGCAATTTGAATTTAATCCAAAGATTGTGATATTATAGTCATTTTTCTTTTATCACCACTTTTGCTATTTTTTTTTTGCCATTTTCCCTGTAGTTTCTGCTGGCCTGGAACTCGCTATTGTAGACCAGCATGGCCTTGAACTCACAGAGATCTGCCTGCTTCTTCCCCCCCAGTGCTAGGTTTTAAAGGTATGTATCACCATGCCAGGCTATGGGAATATTTCCTTTTTTTATTTATTTCTGTATGTGTATGAATGTACTGTCTGCATGCAAGTTTGTGCACCAGTGTCGTGCAACGCCGCAGAGGTCCGAAGAGGGTATCGGATTCCCCTGGAACTGGAGTTCTCCTGGAATTGGAGTTTCAGACGGTTCTCGGCCGCCATGTGGGTGCTGGGGATTGAACCCAGGTCATCTGTAAGAGCGGTCGGTGCTCTTAACCGCTAGGCCATCTCTCCAGCCCCTGGACATATTTCTTTAGTTATTCATTAAAATTATTGGTATCATTAACCAGGGAGCTTGTAGGGAGGGAACAGAACTGACCCAGTGTCTGCCTTACTTAGGGAAACATCACATTTCTACCTTATAGGATAAGGCATACATCATTAGAAACTATTCCCAAAGCAGCGAACTATTAAGACAGAGCAGGCTTAGTTGGGGTAGAATTTCAAAGTTCCTTTTCCAGGTGTGATTTGGCAGGAGGAGCAAGAAACCTAATCTATGATTTAGGTGGAGAACTGATGACAATTTCTGTAAATGAGTTCTTTCTTTGCTCTGTGAGTTCTCCAGATGAAACTGATTTTCTCAGGCTTGCATGGAAGGTGTTTTTACCCCCTGAACCATCCCAATATAGACAGTACTAAGAGTTACTAATTCCAGCTACATCCCCACAGTGCATTCTGACTCTGCATATGGTGACAACGTTCTGGCTCCTCATAAATGTGATCCTACTTTGCTGATCTTTTTTTTAACTGAGATGCTGTTAAATTATAAATATCATAATGCAGTTAATAAAGGACTACAGAAAAATAAATAATTAAAAGCTAGGGAGTTGATATGAACATCAGGCCAGGCTGTATGGGATAAACCTGTAAACTCAGCCACTCAGGAACCTGTGTCAGGAGGATTGCAGTTTCAAGGGCTGCCTGGAAAATTTATTGAGTCCTTTCTCAAAAAAAGTGAAACAGAGGGCTGAGTTTATAATTAGGTACAGACTGTTGCACTCAAAAGTGTAAAACCCTGGCCTCAGCAACAAACCAAAACATAGAAGAGTCAAAATTATCTGCAATAACACCATCATGAATCTTTCTTACATTTTCCTATCACGTCCCTGCTTCCACTCTTCTAAATATGACTATTTCTAGAATATTAAGTCTTGTTAGTGTTATGGACTTTTAGGTAACCAGGAAAGACCTCACCCACATCAAATGTGAATTATCCAAATGTTTAAGAAAAAAAGAAAACAGCACTACTGACAAACTGTCTCAGTCTCCTAATTATGACCATTTGCCTGGCATACAGTCTTGCCAATCTAACTGTAGCCCCAAGTAAGTTAGGGGTTACCTTTTAAAGGGGAGGTCAAAAAGGCAAAGCTGTCTTACACTTTTGGCCCACTTACAAAAGATCAGTGTGTCCCAGAAAGGATAGTACACAAATGGAAAACTCTGTGTTTCAATCCTATTGATAAATTTTCAATTTTTCTGATCTTGAAACTAACAATGGGAGGAGAATTTTATGTTCCCACAGGTAAAAATCACCAATCTAAATGCCTGAAAACATACAACTTATGGCTGTGCAGGATGAACTGGGGAATGCCAGCAGAGAGGTTGACCCATCTGAACATTAAGGAATGAGGAACCTCAGACTGCCTGAGTCACGGACACTGAGCATCTCTCTGAATAATATTGGGGTTGACTGTTTATAATGGGCCCTAATGAAGTTTACCTTCCAGATGCTGAGAAACCTTCCTACCTCTCCCCTTTTTTAGGAAAAAGAAAAACATGATGGTAATGAAACCACTCCCTAACTGTAAACTAGAGCCAATTGTTACAGTGGTAATTTCCTATAAAACAGGCATAACGTATTAACTGATTGATAGGCATAGGAACTGTGAAAGGATATTTCTCTATCTAGAGCCAAATTCAATAGTAAAGTGTTTATAAGTTGTGTAATTAAGCAAAATATATTACTACAGGAAAGCTCTGACATCAGCAATGAATTATTCTGCCTAGGAGATGTTGGCTAGGGGATTCAAACCCGCCCCCCCCAATTATAAAGGCCTTTTGCCTATAAATGGGATATATGCAAGGAGAAAGGCAGTAAGTCCCTGTTGTCGAAGACCTGGTGTGAGCATGAAAAATGTTATGAGACGTCACTTGCTAGCGTACAACTGGCCTCTGAAATGCTAGAGAGCGTTACCAAAGGCCACTAAAGCAATACAGCAAAATATTGGTCTCCCTGAGACAAACAAGACTCCTCCGTCAATATCAGCTACACCTCAACAGCCTGGAGATACTGTGCAACAGTGGCAGCCAAGTGTCTATATATATCCCAAATCTATTTGGCTATTAGCTCTCTCCTTGGAGGAATAACTCACAGCGGATGCCACAAGCTTATGTCCTCTAGTGGTTAGGAGATGTTATAAGCCACAATAAGAACTTGTCACCCTTTATAGAGAAACCACAGTTTGCGGATTAGCATACCATCCAAGCATCTGTGTCTATGCTCACAGCTTAGCTTGACATAATAATTGGTACTGCTTAAATGCCTGTACATCCAATAGCTTGTGCTTTGTTAGTATGACTAAAAAGGGTATCACTGGGAAAGCTGTCAATCCATGAAGGGAAACAACCTGAACAGACTGGAGTCCAAAATGACAACTCCAAAGAAATTAGACTGTTTTCTTCTCACCCACTTGTGCCCCTTTCCCAAAGCCCAGGGAACAAACTGCGGAAGAGGAGGCGTGGTAGATTGTAAGGGCTGTGGAGAGATAGGGGTGAATCATGAGACTACAGGAATATAGTCTGGACTCCTGATTGATCAACATGCCTGTGCATACAAGCTTCTCCAACTGGACTATGGGAACCTTGGGTTGTTCAAAATTTGGACATAGATACTTGCAAAATGCACCAATTACCTAATTGTATGACATACTGAGTAACATCAATGTTATCTGCAAACAACTGTGTCATTATATTGTAGAATCCCTTAAAAATAAAAATAAAAATAAAGATCAGTGTGATTTTAAGCAGAATAAGCAACTTTTACAAGCAAAAAAGTCAACAGGGAATAGGGGCTCAGGCCACTCTGACTTCTTCAATGCTGAACAAGGACAAAGTGTGTGGCCACCGGGTTACCTTTCAGTGGGTTTATCTAAAAGATTCCCCAAAGCATAGCTATAAAGAAGAGAAAGACCTTGACTGACGCCTCTGAAGGAGAAAGCCCTTGACTGATGCCTGTGAAGGATAATTTCTTTTTAGATTTTTTTTTTGTATGTGTATGAAAGTACTGTCTGCATGCAGGTTTGTGCACCCGGGTCGTGCAATGCCACAGAGGTCAGAAGAGGGTGTCGGATTCTCCTGGAACTGGAGTTAAAGACGGTTCTCAGCCCCCATGTGGGTGTTGGGGATTGAACCCAGGTCCTCTACAAGAGTAGTTGGTGCTCTTAACCACTAGGCCATCTCTCCAGCCTCAGGATAATTTCACATGTACAATTAAAAAGTTCATTACAATTTATTGATAAGGGCTTCCAAATGTATACATTTATCATAGGACTGTATCTGCTATACTCAGGATCTGCTTTTCAGACATTTTGATAGTTGTTGGAGTGGCTAGAATCATGGTGTGAGTTCTTTCTTAAATGGCTTCTAGGTAGAGAGAGAACAAATTTAGTCATCACTTAGTTTTGACAATAGTGGATTTGTTCTTTTCTGCTGCAGGTTGCCCCACATTGTTGTAGAAGGCTGAGATCTAAAGTGTTATACCTGATAAACAAAATTTTATGAACCTTTAATTCTAATGTCTAGGAAGCACAAGTTTTTGTCTTTAATGAAATATACTGATTAATCTTTGGTTCTAATTTCCTTTGGGTGTTTAAGACTATATAGTTTGCACGGTTTAAACAAATTTTGTTTTTGTCAAGGTCAGAGGATCTGCTCCTGAGGGGTCTCTCAGATTTTGTAAAGGGAGTCCTTGGTTCCTTTGAATTTTTTCACCTGTTCCATCTACATAAGGATCAGTTAGGTCTTTCTTGGCCAAGGTTTTATTACAGAATATGAGGAGACTTCCCTCTGTATTGACCCCCCACGTCATTACAGACTGCACACTGGTTTGAGTCCCTCCGGTGCTTCCATGACTCCTTTGAACAAGAAGACAGGGCACTCACAGTTTCAGAGCATTTCAGGAGATGCCCCCATAGACAATTATGACTTCCTTGACCTTGGAGAGAAAGGAAGCAATTTGTCTCTTTTGAACCTTTGACCAAATTAGAATGGGCATCGAGTATGGTTATTAACCATTCGGAATCTTAGTTGCACAAGCCCAATACATTTAATTACTAAGCGCTATGCAGATAAAACTTAGCAATGCAAGGAGCCTTTAAATAAACATTGATAAAATTAAGTTTATCTTAAATGAAGACTGTTTTCCTACAAAGAGAAGCCGTATTTTTTAGACCCCCATATTTGATTTATAGTCTTTAGAAGGGAGGAGTCACCATGTGGGTGCTGGGAATCGAACCCGGGTCCTCTGCAAGAGCAGTTGTTGCTCTTAACCACTGAGCTATCTCTCCAGCCCCGTCGGGGTCTGGCGGGGGGCAGCTGGGAGAGGGTCTCGCTGTGAACCCGTCTACGGGGTCCCCGGCCCAGAGGGACCGCGCTCGGGTGAGCAGGGTCGCGTTTCCCTCTGCTCTGGTCCCGGCTGGACTTGTGGGCGGGAACCTGGATTGCAGGCCAGATGCCATAGCGTGCCAGGGCAGGTACACAGCTCTATAGCTCTAGGGTGGTCTGGCGCAGGGGCAGCTGGAAAAGGGTCTCGCTCTAAACCCGTCTCCGGGGTCCCCGGCCCAGAGGTACCGGGGCGCGGGCTAGGTTAGGCGCACACTCCCCCCCCCCATGCGCCAAGTGAATTGCTAAGAATCCAAGTGTTCTTCCTTTTGGAGAACCTTCAGAACAGAAAGAAAAGACTAACTTAGGCTTCCAACATCCAATATATACACAAAACTGAAAACCTGAAACCTAGCCAAGTCAATACACCATAAAAAATAAAAAAAAAAAAAAAAAAAGCATCGGAAGGAGGCAAGCAAAACCATCCACTAATATAGTGAAAAGTCGTTTGTGACTTGAACCACAAAAGGGAAATCCATATGCCAGGGACACGACGAAGGGACAACATGGGAAAGGCACAGGATACTCCCACACCAGGCCCTACCAAACCTGGAGGAGATAGCCACAATGGGATCCCCTTGGAGGAGACCCAAGGAACAGAGCTTAGACGAATAATTGCAGACATACGCAGAGAAATTAAAGAAAATAAAGAAGAAGTCATGGAACTAAAGAGAGAGAATGAAAAACTCAAAAAGGACCTAGAGGGATACAATGACAAACTTCGGAAAGAACTAAAGGAACAGAATGACAAACTCCAGAAAGAACTAGAGGGAGAAAAAAACAAACTCCGAATGGAAGTAGAAACACTGAAAAAGGAAGCCAACCAAAGAAGAAAGGAGCACCAAGAAGAGATTGAGAAGCACAAAGAAGAGATTGAGAAGCTCAAAAAGGAAATGGAGGTACTAAAGAAAACACAGGAGGAAACAAAAAAGGAATTAGAACACTCAGTCAATCAAGAAGAAAGAAAAGGAAAAAGCCTCAGAAGTAGAATGGAGGAAGCAGAACAAAGAATATCAGACCTGGAAGATAACACAGAGCAATTAAAAAGCTCAAATAAAGATTATGAAAAATTTAAAAATACACAAAAGTGGAACAACCAGGAAATATGGGACACTATGAAAAGACCAAACCTCCGCATCATAGGAATAGAGGAAGGAGAAGAATCTCAAGAGAATAGTATTGATCAGATCTTCAACAGAATAATAGATGAAAATTTCCCCAAACTAAAAATAGACAAGCCCATACAAATACAAGAAGCACATAGGACCCCAAATAGACAAGATCAGAAAAGAAACACCCCACGCCATATCATAGTTAAAATGCTAGATGCCCAAAACAAAGACAAAATTCTGAGGGCCACAAAAGAAAAACAAGTCACATACAAAGGGAAACCCATCAGAATTACAACTGACTTCTCGCCTCAAACCATGAAAGCAAGAAGAACATGGAGCAAAGCATTCCCTGTGTTAAGGGACTATGGATGCCAACCCAGAATACTTTACCCAGCAAAAATGTCGACTATACTTGAAGGAGAGAGAAAAATCTTCCATGACATAAACAAGATGATGGAATACATGTCTGGAAAACCAACTCTTCATAAAATACTTGAAGCAATTCAAAGGGCAGAAGAGAGGAGCAACAATCCTCAAACACCTAGGAAAAGAAACTAACAAAAACATAACCATAGGAGCAAAATCAAAGGCTAGAAGTCCAAATGGATAATAAAGTGAAAGGAAGCAACATCCATCTTTCAATTGTAACCTTAAATATTAATGGGCTAAACTCCCCAATCAAAAGGCATAGACTGGGAGAATGGATTAGGAAACAAAACCCATCTATATGCTGTCTACAAGAAACCCATCTCAATTTCAAGGATAGGCACCAACTTAAGGTGAAGGGTTGGAAGAAAGTATTCCAAGCAAATGGTACCAAAAAGAAAGCGGGTGTGGCTATTCTAATATCAGACAAAATAGACTTCAAAGCAAAAGAAATCAAAAGAGACAAAGAGGGCCATTACATCCTTATTAAAGGAACAATTGACGATGAAGATTTCACAATCATAAATATATATGCACCAAACATCAGTGCACCAAACTTTATAAAGACAATTCTTCAGGATCTCAAGGCACAGATTAACCCCAGCACACTAATACTAGGGGACTTCAATACCCCATTAAGTCCTCTAGACAGATCAACAGGACAAAGGATAAACAGAGAGACATCTGAACTAAATGACACAATACACCAAATGGACCTCACAGACATCTACCGAATATTTCACCCAAACACCAGAGAATACACTTTCTACTCAGCACCTCATGGAACATTCTCCAAAATAGACCATATACTGGGACACAGGGAAAAACTCAACAAATATAAAAAGATTGAAATAATCTCATGCATTCTATCAGACCACAGTGCAATAAAACTCAATATCAACACCAGAATAAACCCTACAACCTACAGGAACACATGGAGACTAAACAACACTCTCCTGAATAATGAGTGGGTCAAGGAAGAAATAAAAAAAGAAATAAAAACATTCCTGGAACTGAATGACAATGATAAAACAACACAGCAAAATCTATGGGACACTCTTAAAGCAATCCTAAGAGGGAAGTTTATAGCTCTAAGTGCCCACATTAAAAAAACAGAAAGAGCACAAGTGAATGATCTAACACTGCAGCTAAAAATACTTGAGAGACAACAACAAATGAACCCTAAACGGAGCAGACAAGAAGAAATAACAAAAATCAGAGCAGAGATCAATGAAATAGAAACAAAGAAAACCATACAAAAAATCAATGAATCCAAAAGTTGGTTCTTTGAGAGAATAAACAAGATAGACAGACCTCTAGCCCAGTTAACCAAAAGAAAGAGGGAACAACTCCAAATCAATAGAATCTGTGATGAAAGGGGAAATATCACAACAGACAATGAAAAGATCCAGACAATCATACGGGACTACTTCAAAAACTTATATTCTACTAAGTTTGAAAACCTAGAAGAAATGGATGAATATCTGAAATCCTGGGAATCACCAAAGCTCAACCAAGAAGAGATCGACAGCCTAAACAGACCAATAGTACAGGAAGAAATCGAAGATGTAATAAGTAGCCTCCCAACCAAAAAATGCCCAGGCCCGGATGGATTCACGGCAGAATTCTATAAAATATTTCGTAAAGACTTACAACCATTACTACTTAAATTGTTTAGAAGGATACAAATGGAGGGACTTCTCCCAAATTCCTTCTATGAAGCCAGCATTACGCTACTACCAAAACCAGGGAAAGATACAACCAAAAAGGAGAACTATAGACCCATCTCCCTAATGAACACAGATGCCAAAATTCTAAACAGGATTCTGGCAAATCGCATACAGACTCACATCAAGAAAATCATCCACCATGACCAAGTTGGATTCATACCAGAGATGCAGGGATGGTTCAACATACGAAAATCAATAAACATCATCAAACATATCAATGGACTGAAGGACAAAAACCACACCATCATCTCAATTGATGCGGAGAAAGCCTTTGACAAAATCCAGCACCCTTTCATGTTTAAAGTCCTGGAGGGAATTGGTCTGGAGGGATCATTCCTCAATGTAATCAAAGCCATATACAGGAAACCCACAGCCAATATCATCCTAAATGGGGAAATGACAGAAGCATTCCCCTTAAAGGTAGGAACTCGGCAAGGCTGCCCCCTGTCACCACTCCTCTTCAATATAGTGCTGGAAACCCTTGCTAGGGCAATAAGGCAAGAAAAGGAAATTAAAGGAGTTCTAATTGGAAAAGAGGAAATCAAGCTATCCCTTTTTGCTGATGATATGATTGTCTACCTAAGGGATGCTAAGAACTCCACCAGAAAACTCCTAGAAATGATTAAGAGCTTTGGTAAAGTGGCAGGATACAAAATAAATCTAGAAAAATCAGTAGCCTTTCTTTACACCAACAACAAGCAACTGAAGAAGGACTACAAGGAGACCTTCCCACTCACAATAGCCTCAAAAACAATAAAATACCTAGGAACAAACCTAACCAAAGACACCAAGGATCTCTACAACAAAAATTTTAAACCCCTGAAAAAGGAAATTGAGGAAGACATCAGAAGATGGACAAACCTCCCATGCTCATGGATTGGGAAAATAAATATAGTAAAAATGTCCATCCTACCCAAACTAGTGTACAGATTTAATGCGATCCCAATCAGAATCCCCAAGAGTTTCTTCACAGGCCTGGAAAAAAAAATCCTCAATTTCATTTGGAAAAACAAAAGACCCCGAATAGCCAAAGCAACCCTGAGTGAAAAGAGCAATACAGGGGGGATCGCTATACCAGACATCAAACTATACTATAGGGCTATAGTCATAAAGACAGCCTGGTACTGGCACAAAAACAGACCAGTTGACCAATGGAATAAAACTGAAGATCCAAACCTGAGCTCATACAATTTCAGCCACCTCATATTTGACAAGGGGGCCAAGAAGACACAATGGAAGAAAGACAGCATCTTCAGCAAGTGGTGCTGGCAAAACTGGATCACCACTTGTAGAAGAATGAAATTAAACCCCTACCTCTCACCTTGTACAAAGGTCAACTCCAGATGGACCAAAGACCTCAACGTGAAACCCCAAACTCTGGAGGTGATAGAAGAGAAGCTTGGCAGCAGACTACAAGACATAGGTGTAGGAAAAGACTTCCTAAATCAGACAGCAGCTGCACAAGAAATAAGATCGACAATTGACAAATGGGACCTCATTAAACTCAAAAGCTTCTGTACATCAAAGGAAGCAATAAAGGAAGTGAGGAGAAGACCCACAGAGTGGGAGGAAACCTTCACAGCAGATACATCTGACAAAGCATTAATTTCCAGAGTATACAAGCTACTCAAAAAACAAAGAAGAAAGAAAACAAATGAATCATTCAAAAGATGGAGCAAAGATCTGAATAGAGACTTCACAGAGGAGGAGTTAGAGATGGCCGAGAAACATCTTAAGAAGTGTTCAACATCTCTGATAATTAAGGAAATGCAAATTAAAACCACTCTGAGATATCACCTTACTCCAATAAGACTGGCTAGGATCAGGAACATGAATGATACCAAGTGCTGGAGAGGTTGTGGGGAAAGGGGAACACTCATCCATTGCTGGTGGGAATGTAAACTTGTACAGCCACTATGGAAAGCAGTGTGGAGAACCCTTAGAAGACTCAAAATGAGCCTTCCATTTGACCCAGTCATACCACTCCTGGGTATATACCCACAAGACACAACTTACTGCAAAGATACATGCACAGCTATGTTTATTGCAGCTCTGTTCACAATAGCAAAAAGCTGGAACCAGCCCAGGTGCCCTTCAACTGACGAGTGGATAGAGAAAATGTGGTACATGTATACAATGGAATACTATGCAGCAGTAAAGAGGGACAACATCATGAAATTTGCAGGTAAATGGATGGAGCTGGAAGACATTATGTTAAGTGAAGTAACACAGTCCCAGAAAAACAAACGACAAATGGTGTCCCTCATATGTGGATGCTAGTACCAACAACCCAGATATAAATATTTCTCATGGAGAGGGAGGCATAGTAAAAGAACAACAGAAAGACTGCATCAGAAAATGGACTGAAATGGGGACACATTGTTTTTAACATCATCCCTGGTTTCAGGGATGGCCTTAGACCTAGTGGCTACATCTCATGTATACATACATTGTTCTCAGTCAGAAGCCTAAGTGATTTACAAAGGAGAACTTGAGAACATGATATACGATTAGAACTATGCAATCAGCTTAGTTTATTAGAGTAACTACATTGGTATTCCAAAGCATTATTAGGCTGGTTACCATGGTTTTCTTTTCCTTTTTTTCAAACATAATAATTATGTTTACTACCTGATATACTCTCCTACACTTTTCTCTTCTAGTCCACTAATGTCACAAAAGTCTGGCCAAACCCTTTAAATCAATTGCATAGCTTCACAACTGATAATAATATACCATATGAAAATATTGCTGTTTATGATTTTATGTTACTGGATATGGAATTAAAATACATGAACATAACCTAAATAAAAATCTTCATTATCTATAATAAAAATTTAACTCTACTTGCTGAAAAGTCATTGAAAACTTGACAGGCCTTTACTCCCAATTCTTCACATACACTTTATTAGAGAAAAGACACCAGGTGTTCTGTACACATATGTACTCCTGTGCGTAAAAACAAACACATATTCCCATGCCTTCAATACCAATATCTATATGTTAAATTTTGTTGTTCTTGCATAATGAAAACTGCAGTTGAAAGCGCTCTCCACAGAATCACAGTAACCTGAGCTAAGGAGTGATTTTTACTGGTTCTTCACCATCTCAGAATTGTATTGAGCCACAGGAGCTTTCTGACATGACTTAGCAACCTTTGAAGTATATTCAAGATTGTTTATTCTGTTAGAACATTTGTCATAAAACAGTTTGTCTTATTATTCTAAAATATTTGTTATTGTGTATGCAAAGATTTTTATTTCTACTGAAGATTCATATATCTATATATATACATACATATATATATGCTTTCTTAAACCTTTATTTGCAACATTTATGCTTTAGTTGTCATAATATGAAATTATAACTGTGAGAAGTGCAATATATTTAAGGAACAGTGCTGCCATCCTACCTCCTCAACATAGAGCTCATCCATTGCTGGTGGGATTGTAAACTTGTGCAGCCACTATGGAAAACAGTGTGGAGAACCCTTAGAAGACTCAAAATGATCCTGCCATTTGACCCAGTCATACCACTTCTGGGTATATACCCACAAGACTCATCTTACTGCAGAGATACATGCACAGCTATATTTATTGCCACTCTGTTCACAATAGCAAAAAACTGGAATCAACCCAAATGCCCCTCAACTGAAAATCTGACAGTGGATAGAAGAAAATGTGGTACATGTTACCACTTTTAATGGAATTCTATGCAGATGGTTAAAGCAAGACAAAATCATGACGACTTTGAGCGTAAATGGAAGGTGCTAGATCGACCATCAGTTAATGTGAAGTAAACCAGTCCCCAGAAAAACAAATGACCAAATGGTAATCTCTTCACAAGTGGATTGCTGTGTACCAACAATACCAGTTATAAATAATTATCTTGTGGAGAGGGAATGCTAAATATTAAAAGAAACAACAGAAATAGACTTTGCATCAGAAAAACCTGGAATGAAATGTTTATTCGGGAAGGGTGGGAGGGTGGGAGAGGGAACACGGTGTATATTCGATTGGGGCATAGTTTAACTTGACAACGTGAGTTCAACAAGTTATTCCGTTTTGCCCAGATTCTGGCTACAGGATACATGTGTTTTAGAAAACTTACTAAAAGTAAATATGGTGTATATTAAACCAACAATTGGTTTAAAGGCTGACTTGGGAGGAGAGGCAGGCAGATCTTTGTGTGTTACAATGGCCAGCCTGGTCTACAGAGGCGAAGTTCCAGGACAGCTGCGGGCTACAGGGCGATCCCTTGTCTCGAAAAAAACAAAAAAAAAAATGGGTAATTGCATCTAAGTTAATTGGTGATTAAATTTGCTGTGTCTTATTTTTTTTTTAAATTTAAAAACTGTATAACAATTACTTTGGTGATTGGGTATAAAGAAATGTTCTCTATAATTTGCTGTCATATTGGTATTGGTATTATATTATTGTCATTGCTGGTGCAATCTCTTTCACTTTTATAGGGGGGGCATTTTGGGGATTAACTCAAAAAATAAAGTTCATTCCAAGTTAATCCACATACCAGTAAACCAAAAACAGCATGGGTGAATTTGCTGAAATCTGTCCTGTTTATCTGTGCCTTGATTCCACCTATAGGTATGTATAAACAACTGCTTTTTTGAGACTCATGGGTCAACAATAAAAACCTCAATAAAAAAGATGAGAAAGAAGAAGAAACAAAAAAAAAATTTTTTAAAAAACTTGCAACCCAAATCTTAAAACTTACTACAGGAAAGGATTTGTAATGTTCCAACAGGCCAGGTATCACTAACTTAAATGGCTGAGAAAGATTAATGCAGCTTTGCAGTGAGTAGATGTATCCATAGATAAGGTGCCAGCGAAAGATTGACTCTCTGGCATTGAAGGGAAGAACATGGCCTCCAATTGCTGCAGACATCATGCCTACCTCTCTGGATCCTTACTAGTAACAACTAGTTTTTAATAATCCTAATGAATTTACCTTCTAGGTGCGCACAAGGTTTTAAATACAAGAGACTTTCTTAACTAACTCCCCCCCATTAGAATAGGGAGAAATGAGATGAATGAGGTCGTTCTACAGCTGTAGTTGGACCAGCTGTTATAGGTGAAGTTTCTCTTGTAACATCGGTAAAATTGCCTTATTTATTTGACTAATGGACATAGAATGTATGAAAAGGATATTCTCTATTCAGAACCAGAATATAATGTAACAGTCTCCTCTAAGTATGCACTTAAAAATTATTAATACAGGAGACTCTGATACAACAATGGAGTATTCTACTCAAGTAGATGCCCGGGATAGCCCCAACAAGGTAAGGCATCCTTGCCTCCAAGCTGGGATATCAGCAGAAGAGGAGAGGCGAATAAGGCCATCTGTTGAAGACCTGATGTAACTATGGGAAGATGTATGGAGACCGCACTGCAAGTATACAGTTGGTCTCTGGAATGCCAGATAATGGTATTACCAAAGGCCACTAAGCATAAGCAAAATATTGGTCTCCTGGAATCGCAAGCTTAGACTCCTCAGTCAGCACCAGTTACACTCATCTGCTGAAATACTGTTGCAGCAGGGGCAGCCATATGTCTGTATATCCCCAATCTAATTGGCTATTGCTCTCTCCTTGGCAGGAAAACCCACGGATGATGCCACAAGCTTACATCATCTAATCGGTTAGAGAGTGGTTAAAACTAACCTACCACGAAGACCCTGTCATACTTAGACGCAGAAAAAAATTGTAAATTCATGGATTTAACATACATCAAACACCATCTGTGTCTTACCAAAGTAACCTACCACTAACATTCTATACGTTAAACTACTCTATATTTAATTGCTTGTGGTTCATTAATAGGATCAAAATGCTATATATTATACTTTTAAAATATCTCTTGCATATTCTTCATATATAGATAGATTAAAAAAAAAATGGTTATGCCTGGAAAGCTGCAGCCCATTGAAAGCAACCAGCCAGAATTGACCTAGAGTCCAAGACAAACAAGCATCCAGAGAAATAGACTGTTTTGGCTTCTCATCCACCTGTGCCACTTTTCTAAGCCTAGGGAAACAATGCCGTGAAGAGGAGGCAGCTATGTGTAGCAATTTAAGGGTTGTGATTGGGGTGAATAGTGAACTACAACAATATAGATCTGGACACACTTTGAATCAACTTGAATGAAACCAACAAGCCCCTTGCTGCGTGTGGGACCCAATGAGCTTGTGTGGGTTTTGGGCACAACACTGCCTTGCAAATTGGTTTTACATGAAGGATGCTTGTAGTACGACAAAATTATCACTTATTGTTAACAAAAAAATGAAAACAATTAANGCTTCGTTAGTATGACTAAAAACGGTATCACTGGGAAAGCTGTCAACCCATGAAGGAAAACAACCTGACAGACTGGAGTCCAAAATGAAAACTCCCAAGGAAATTAGATGTTTTCTTCTCACCCAACTTGTGCCCCTTTCCCAAAGCCCAGGGAACAAACTGCGGAAGAGGAGGCGTTGTAGATTGTCAGGGCTGTGGAGAGATAGGGGTGATCATTCATGAGACTACCGGAATATAGTCTGGACTCTGATTGATCAACATGCCTGTGCATACAAGCTTCTCCAACTGGATATGGGAACCTTGGGTTGTTCCAACTTTGGGACATAGATACTTGCAAATGCACCAATACCTAATTGTTTCTGGACCTACTGAGTAACATAAATGTTATCTGCACCAACTGTTCATTATATTGTAGACTCCCTTAAAACTAAAAATACAAATAAAGATCAGTGTGCTTTTAAGCAGAATAAGCACCCTTTTACAAGCAAAAAAGTCAACAGGGAATAGGGGCTCAGGCCACTCTGACTTCTTCAATGCTGAAAAGAGAAAAGAAGTGTGTGGCCACTGGGTTACCTTTCAGTGGGTTTATCTAAAAGATTCCCCAAAGCATAGCTATAAAGAAGAGAAAGACCTTGACTGACGCCTCTGAAGGAGAAAGCCCTTGACTGATGCCTGTGAAGGATACTTTCTTTTTAGAATTTTTTTTTGTATGTGTATGAAAAGTACTGTCTGCATGCAGGTTTTTGTGCACCCGGGTCGTGCAAAGCCACAGGAGCAGAATGAGGGTGTCGGATTCTCCTGGAACTGGGAGTTAAAGACGGTCTCAGCCACCACGTGGGTGATTGGGGATTGAAAACCCAGTCCTCTAAACGAGTAGTTGTTGCTCTTAACCACTAGGCCCATCCCTCCAGCCTCCGGATAATTTACATTGTACAATAAAAAAGTTCATTAGAATTCCTTGATGAGGGCTTCCAAATGTATACATTTATCATAGGACTGTATCTGCTATACTCAGGATCTGCTTTTCAGACATTTTGATAGTTGTTGGAATAGCTAGAGTCATGGTTGTGAGTTCTTTCTTAACTGGCTTCTAGATAGAGAGAGGAAATTTCATTATTTAGTTTTGACAATAGTGGATTTGTTCTTTTCTGCTGCAGGTTGCCCCACATTGTTGTAGAAGGCTTATGCTCTAAATGTTTCCTGATAAACAAAATTTTCTGAACCTTTAATTTAATGTCAGAAGCACAAGTTTTGTCTTTAATGAAACTACTGATTAATTCTTTAGGTTCTAATTTCCTTTGGGTGTTTAAGACTATATGTTTGCACGTTTAAAAAACTTTTTTTTTTTTTTGTCAAGGTCAGAGGATCTGCTCCTGAGGGGTCTCTCAGATTTTGTAAAGGGAGTCCTTGGTTCCTTTGAATTTTTTCACCTGTTCCATCTACATAAGGATCAGTTAGGTCTTTCTTGGCCAAGGTTTTATTACAGAATATGAGGAGACTTCCCTCTGTATTGACCCCCCACGTCATTACAGACTGCACACTGGTTTGAGTCCCTCCGGTGCTTCCATGACTCCTTTGAACAAGAAGACAGGGCACTCACAGTTTCATCGCATTTCAGGAGATGCCCCCATAGACAATTATGACTTCCTTGACCTTGGAGAGAAAGGAAGCAATTTGTCTCTTTTGAATCTCTTTGACCAAATTAGAATGGGCATCGAGTATGGTTATTAACCATTCGGAATCTTAGTTGCACAAGCCCAATACATTTAATTACTAAGCGCTATGCAGATAAAACTTAGCAAGCAAGGAGCCTTTAAATAAACATTGATAAAATTAAGTTTATCTTAAATGAAGACTGTTTTCCTACAAACAGAAGCCGTATTTTTTAGACCCCCATATTTGATTTATAGTCTTTAGAAGGGAGGAGGTCACCATGTGGGTGCTGGGCTCGAAACCCGGGTCCTCTGCAAAGAGCAGTTGTTGCTCTTAACCCACTGAGCTATCTCTCCAGCCCGTCGGGGGTCGGCGGGGGGCCGCTGGAGAGGGTCTCGCTTTGAACCCGTCTACGGGGTCCCCGGCCCAGAGGGACCCGCTCGGTGGCCAGGGTCGCGTTTCCCTCTGCTTTGGTTCCCAGGCTTGACCGTGGGCGGGAACCGGGGGTCGCAGGGGGTACGCCATAACGCGCCAGGCAGGTACACAGCTCCTCAGCACTAGGCGGGGTCTGGCGTGGGGGCCAGCTGGGAGAGGGTCGCTGTGAACCCGTCTACGGGGTCCCCGGCCCAGAGGGACCGGGGCGCGGGCTAGATTTCATGGGCCACACAATACCCCCCCCCCCGCGCGCCTCGCCAAGTGCATGCTAAGAATTCAAGTGGTCTTCCTTTTGGAGAACCTTCAGAAAGAGAAGACTAACTTAGGCTTCCAACATCCAATATATACACAAACCTGAAAACCTGAAACCCTAGCCAAGTCAATAACACCATAAAAAAAGAAAATAAAACAAAACGCCTCGGAAGGAGGCAAACAAAACCATCCCCTAATATAGTGAAAAGTCGTTTGTGACTTGAACCACAAAAGGGAAATCCATATGCCAAGGGCACGACGAAGGGACAACATGGGAAAGGCACAGGATACTCCCACCCCAGGCCCTACCAAACCTGGAGGTGATAGCCACAATGGGATCCCTTGGAGGAGACCCAAGAAACAGAGCTAGACGAATAATTACAGACATCCGCAGAGAAATTAAAGAAAAAACTAAAGAAGACGTATGGAACTAAGTGGAGAGAATGAAAAAACTCAAAAAGGACCTTCGAGGAGATACAATCAAACTTCGGAAAGAACTAAAGGAACAGAAGCCCAAACTCCAGAAAAGAACTAGAGGAGACCAAAACAAACTCCGAATGGAAGTAGAAACACTGAAAGAAAAGGAAGAAACCAAAATAAGAAAGGAGCACCAAGAAGAGATTGAGAAGCACCAAAGAGAGATTGAATGAAAAACTCAAAAGGAACTGGAGGGTACTAAAGAAAAACACAGGAGGAAACAAAAAAGGCATTAGAACACTCAGTCAATCAGGAAGAAAGAAAAAGGAAAAAGCCTCAGAAGTAGATGGAGGAAGCAGGAACAAAGAATATCAGACCTGGAAAGATAACACAGAACAAATAAACACGCTCAAATAAAGCTTATGGAAAATTTAAAAATACACAAAAGTGGAAACAACCAGGAAATATTGGGACACTACGAAAAGCCACACCTCTGCATCATAGGAATTAGAGGAGGAGAAGAATCCTCAGAGAATAGTAATGATCATATCTTCAACAGAATACGATGAAAATTTCCCAACACTAAAAATAGCCAAAGCCCATACAAATACCAGAAGCAAATAGAACTCCAAAAAGACAAAATCCGAAAAGAAAACACCCCATGCCATATCATAGTTAAAACTGCTAGATGCCCAAAACAAAGACCAAACCTGAGGGCCACAAAGAAAAACAAGTCAATACAAAAGGGAAAACCCATCAGAATACTAAACTGACTTCTCGCTCCAAACCCTGAAAGCAAGAAGAAAAAGAATCATGGAGCAAAGCATTCCCCGTGCTAAGGGACTATGGATGCCAAACACAGCATTACTTTACCCAGCAAAAAATGTCGGGGACTATACTTGAAGGAGAGAGAAAATTCTTCCATGACATAAACAAGATGATGGAATCCTGTCTGGAAAAAAACCAACTCTTCATAAAAAACTTGAAGCAATTCAAAGGGCAGAAGAGAGGAGGCACGCAAATCCTCAAACACTAGGAAAAGAAACTAACAAAACATAACCATAGGAGCAAAAATCAAAGGCTAGAAGTCCAAATGGATATAAAGTGAACGGAAGCAACATCCATCTTTCAAGTAACCTTAAATATTAATGGGCTAAACTCCCCAATCAAAGGCATAAACTGGGAGAATGAACGGATTAGAAAACAAAACCCATCTGTATCCTGTCTACAAGGAAACCCATCTCAATTTCAAAGATAGGCACCAACTTAAGTGAATGGATGGATCAAAGTATTCCAAGCCAAATGGTACCAAAAAAAGCGGGTGTGGCTTATTCTAAATATCAGCACCAATGAGACATTCAAAGCAAAAGAAATCAAAAGAAGACAAGAGGGCCATTACATCCTTATTCAAAGGACAATTAGCACGATGAAAGATTTCAACTAATCATAAATATATATGCACCAAAATCAGTGCACAAACTGTTAATAAAGACAATTTCTTCAGGATCTCAAGACACAGATTAACCTCAGCAGCACCTAATACTAGGGGGACTTCAATACCCCATTAATCCTCTAGGACAGATCAACAGGACAAAGGATAAACAGCAGGAACATCTGAACTAATGACACAATACACCAAATGGACCTTCACAGACCATACTACGAATATTTCACCCCAAACACCAGAGAATATCATTTCTACCTCACACCTTCATGGAACTTCCAAAATAGATCCTATAACTGGGACACAGGGAAAAAAAACTCACACATATAAAAATGGTTGAAATAATCTCATGCATCTATCAGACCACAGTGCATAAAATTCAGATATCACACACAGAATAAACCCTACATACTACCTGGAACACATGGAGACTAAACCAAACTTCCTGACATAAATGAGTGGGTCAAGAGAAAGAAATAAAAAAACGAAATATAACAAGACATTTGGGGAACTGAATGACAATGAATAAAACAACACAGCAAAACTTACAATGGACACTTTAAAAGCATCCTAAAGAGGGAGTTTATAGCATTCCTAAGTGTCCATTAAAAAAAACAGAAGAGACACAAGTGAAGATCACAACTCGCAGCTAATACTTGAGGACAACAACAATAAACCCTAAACGGACGCGAGACAGAAAGAAATTAACAAAAATCAGAGCAGCAGATCAATGAAAAAAAACAAAGAAAACCATGACAAGAAAAATCACTGAATCCAAAAGTTGTTTCTTGCAGAGAATAAACAAGATAGACAGACTCTTAAGCCCAGTTACCAAAAGAAGAGGGAACAACTCCAAACCAATAGATCTGTGATGAAAGGGAAAATATCCAACAGACAAATGAAAAAGATCCAGACAAATCATACAGGACTACTTCAAAAACTTATATTCTAAGTTTGAAACCTAGAAGAAATGTACTGAATATCTGAAATCCTGGGAATCACCAAAGCTACCAAAGAAGGACAAGCTCAACAGCCTAACACAATAGTACCAGGACGAAATTAAGATTAATAAGTAGCCTCCTGACCAAAAAAATGCCCAGGCGCCCCCCCCTGTGATGGATTCACGGCAGAATTCTATAAAATTATTTCGTAAAGACTTACAACCATTACTACTTAAATGTTTAGAAGGATACAAATGGAGGGACTTTTCACAAATTCCTCTTATGAAGCCAGCATTATGCTCACTACCAAAACAGTGAAAGATACAACAAAAAAGGAGAATTATAGACATCTCCCTAATGAAAACACAGATGCCAAAATTTCTAAACACGGATTTCTGGTCAAATCGCTACAGACTCACATCTAAGAACATCATCCATCATTGACGCACAGTTTGGATTCATACCAGAATCATGCAGGGATGGTTCAATCATATGAAAATCAATAAACATAATCAAGACATATCAAATGGACTGATTAGGAAAAACCCAACGCCATCATTATCTCAAAGATGGGAAATAGCCTTTGACAAAAAATCCAGCACCCTTTCATGTTTAAAGTCCTGAGGGAATTGGTCTGGAGGTGATTCATTCCTCAATTGTAATCAAAGCCATATTACTAGCAGACCCACAGCCAGTATCTCCTAAATGGGGAAAATGCAGAAGATTCCCCTTAAAGGTAGGAACTACCAAGGCTGCCCCCTGTCACCACTCTCATCTTCAAATATAGTGCTTGAACCACTAGCTGGGCAATAAGGCGAAGAAAAGATTAAATTAAAGGGTTCTAAATTGGAAAAGGAAGTCAGCTATCCTCTTTTGCTGATGATATTGCATTGTCTACCTTAAGGGATGCTAAGAAACTACCACCAGAAACTCCTAAAACATAAGATATGATTAAGAGCTTTGGTAAGTGGCCCCGGATACAAAATAAACCTATAAAATCAGTAGCTTTCTGTACACTCAACACAAGCAATTGAAGAAGGACCTACAAGGAGACCTTCCCACTCACAATAGCCTCAAAAACAATAACATACACTGGCAACACACATAACCACAGTACATCCAAGGATCTCTACAACAAACAAAAAATTTTAAACCCCTGAAAAAGGAAATTCGGAGAACATCAGAAGATGGGACATACCTCCCATGCTTCATTTGGATTGGGAAAATATAATATAGTAAAAATGTCCATCTACCAAACTATTGTACAGATTTTATAGCTAAATGCCCAATCAGAATCCCCAAGAGTTTCTTCAACAGCTTTCAGAAAAAAAAAAATCCTCCAATTTCTTTGGGAAAACAAAGACCTCCGAATAGCCCAAGTCAACCTGAGTGAAAAGAGCAAACAGGGGGGAATGCGCTATACCAAACATCAAAACTATACTAATAGGGCTATAGTTCTAAAGACAGCCTTGGTACTGGCCACCAAAAACAGACCAGTTGACCAATGGAATAAAACTAAACGTAAGGATCCAAACCTGAGTCTCATTGCAATTTCAGCCACCTCATCATTTGACAAGGGGGCCAAGAAAGACACCAAATGTGAAGGAAAGATAGCATCTTCACAAAAAAAAAAAAATGGCGGAAAAAAACTGATCCACCACTTGTAAGAAGAACATGCTTAAAAAACCCCCTACCTCTCACCTTGTACCAAAGTGTCAATTCTCCAGTGGAGCCAAAGACCTCACGTGGAAACCCAAACTCTGGAGGGTTGATAGAAGAGAAGCTTGGCAGCAGACTACAAGAAATAGCTATAGGAAAAGATTCACTAATCAGACACAGCTGCACCAGAAAATAAGATCTGAAACATTGACAATGGGACCCTTAAAACTCAAAAGCTCTGTCATCAAAGGAAGCAATATAAGGAAGTGCGCGAAAGACCACAGAGTGGGAGGGAAACTTCATCAGATACATCTGACAAAGCATTAATTTCCAGAGTATACAACTATCTCAAAAAAAACAAAAAGAAAGAAAGACACAAATGAATAATTCAAAGGATTGAGCAAAGATCGAATAGAGGACTTCACAGAGGAGGGTAGTTATGAAATGCCGCCGGAAACTCTTAATGGAGTGTACCACATCTCTGATAATTAAGGAAATGAATTAAAACCACTCTAGATACCCTAACCTTTTACTCAGGTCCAATAAGACTGGCTATGGAATCAGGAACACTGAAGTGATACCAGTGCTGGAGAGGGTGTGGGGAACGGGGCACACTCAATCCATTGCTGGTGGGAATGTAAAACTTAGTACAGTCACTATGGAAACAGTTGTGGAGGAACCTTAGAAGACTCCAAAATGAGCCTTCCCTTTGACCCAGTCATACCACTCCTGGGTATTATACCCACGACACCAACTTACTGCAACAATACATGCACAAGCTATGTTTATTGCAGCTCTGTTCACAAGTAGCAAAAAGCTGGACTTCCAGCCCAGGGTGCCACTTCAAGCTACGAGTGGAATAGAGAATTTTATGTGGAGTACATGCTACAATGGAATACTTGCAGCGTAAAGAGGGACCACACATCATGACACACCAACAACTTTTGCACAGGTAAATGGATGGAGCTGGAAGACATTATGTTAGTGAGTAACACAGTACCAGAAAAACAAACGACCAAATGGTTGGTCCCTTCCCCTATGTGGATGCTATACCCACAACCCAAGATATAAAAATATTTCTCTGGGAGGGAGGCATAGTAAAAGAACACAAAAGACTGCGAATGAAAATAGGACTGAAATGGGGACGACATTGTTTTTAACATCATCCCTGGTTTCAGGGATGGCCTTAGACCTAGTGGCTACATCTCATGTATACATACATTGTTCTCAGTCAGAAGCCTAAGTGATTTACAAAGGAGAACTTGAGAACATGATATACGATTAGAACTATGCAATCAGCTTAGTTTATTAGAGTAACTACATTGGTATTCCAAAGCATTATTAGGCTGGTTACCATGGTTTTCTTTTCGCTTTGTTTTCAAACATAGATAATTTTATGTCTTAACTCCATGATATACTCTCCTCCTTTTCCTCTTCTAGTCCACTAATGTCAGCAAAAGTCCTGGCCAAACCCTTTAACATCAATTGCTAGGCGTTCACAACTGATAATAATATACCATATGAAAATAATTGCTGTTTATGATTTTTATGTTAGCTTGGATATGGAATTAAATACAATGAACATACCTAAATAAAAATCTTCATTATCTATAAGTAAAATTTCTCTACTTGCTGAAAAGTCATTGAAAACTTGCACATTGGCCTTTCCTCCCAATTATTCTTACATACACTTTATAGAGAACGGACACAGTGTTCTTACACATATGTACTCCTTGCGTAAAACAACAACACATATTCCCAGCCTTCATACCAATATCTATATGTTTAATTTTGGTTTGTTCTTTCTGCATCAATGAAAACTGCAGTTGAAAGCGCTCTCCACAGAATCACAGTAACCTGAGCTAAGGAGTGATTTTTACTGGTTCTTCACCATCTCAGAATTGTATTGAGCCTACAGGAGCTTTTTCGTGGGGTGGGGACATGACTGAAGCACTCTTTGAAAGTATCTTCAAGAATTTTTTATTTGTGAACATTTGTCATAAAAAAACAGTTGGTCTTATTATTCTAAAATATTTGTTATTGTGTATGCAAAGATTTTTTTTCTAATGAAGAGATTCATATATCTATATATCTAGCATACATATATACTATGCTTTCTTAAACCTTTATTTGCAAACATTTATGCTTTAGTTGTCATAATATGAAATTATAACTGTGAGAGTGCAATATATTTAAGGAAACAGTTGCTGCTCTACTCCTCACACATTAGAGCTCCATTGCTGTGTGGATTGCTAAAACTTGTGCAGCCATATGGAAAAAGTGTGGATAAACTCCTTAGAGACTCAAAAATGATCCTGCCATTTGACCATCATCCCAGCTTCTGGGTACTTATGCCCACAAGACGTCATCTTACTGCATGAGCTACATGCAACAGCTAATATTTATTGCGACTTTCTGTTCACAATAGCAAAAAACTGGTAATCAACCCAATGCCCCTCAAAACTGGACAGTGGATAGAAGAAAATGTGGTACATGTTACACTTAATGGAATTCTATGCGAGTGGTTAAAGCAAGACAAATCATGACGACTTAGCGTAAATGGAAGCTGCTAGATCGACATCAATGTTAGATAAGTGAAGTAAACACAGTCCCCGAAAAAACAAATGACCAAAATGGTAATCCTTCACATAGTGGATGCTGTTGGTACAATCATCCGTTATAATAATTTCTTGTGGAGAGGGATGCATATTAAAAGACAACAACAGAAAAGATGCATCGAGAAACTGGAATGAAATGTTAGGATTGGGAAGGGTGGGAGGGTGGGAGAGGGACACGGTGTATATTGATTGGGGCATAGTTTAATTGAACGTGAGATTCACTAAGTTATCCTTTTGCCCAAGATCCTCTGGCTACAGGATACATGTGTTTTAAGAAACTTACTTAAAAGTAAATATGTGTGATATTAAACAACATTGGTTTAAAGGCTGACTTGGGAGGAGAGGCAGGCAGATCTTTGTGTGGATTTCAAGGCCAGCCTGGTCTACAGAGCCGAAGTTCCAGGACAGCTGCGGGCTACAGGGCGATCCCTGTCTCGAAAAAAAACAAAAAAAAAATGGGTAATTGCATCTGAAGTTAATTGGTGATCATAAATTGCTTGTTCCATTAGTTTTTTTTTTTAATTTAAAAAAACTGTATAACAATTACTTTGGTATTGGTATAATTAGAAATGTTCTCTATAATTTGCTGTCATATTGGTTTGGTATTATATTATTGTCTTGCTGGTGCCAATCTCTTTCACTTTTTTAATAGGGATTTTGGGGGATTTAACTCAAAAAATAAAGTTCATTTCCAAGTTAACCACATACCGTAACCAAAAACGATGGGTGAATTTGCTGACATCTGTCTGCCTTGATTCTTTTTAAACTCCTGATCTTAGGTATGTATAAACAACTGCTTTTTTGAGACTCATGGGTCAACAATAAAAACCTCAATAAAAAAGGATGGAAGATAAGAAGAATGAAAAAATTGCAAAAAAACAAAAAAAAAACTTTGCAACCCAATTTTAAAACTTACTACAGGAAAGGATTTGTATGTTCCAACAGGCCCAAGGTATCACAAACTAAATGGCTGAGAAAGAAATGCAGCTTTGCAGTGAGTAGGATGTATCCTAGAAAGGTTAGCCAGCAGAAAGATTGACTCCTCTGGACCATTGAAGGGAAGGAACATGCCTCCAATTGCTGCATGACATCAATGGCCTACCCTCTGGATCCTACTAGTAACAAACTATTTTAATGAATCCTAATGAAGCTTACCTTCTAGGTGCCACAAGTTTTAAATACAGAGGACCTTTCTTAATAACCCCCCCCATAGAATTAGGAGAAATGTGATGATGAGGTCGTTCTACAGCTGTAGCTTGGATACCAGCTGTTATGGAGTGTTCTCTTGTAACATCAGGTAAAATTCCTTCTTTATATTGATAATGGACATAGGAATATGAAAAGGATTAATTCTCTATTCAAGACCAAATATAATTGTAACGTCTCCTTAAGCTATGCACTTAAACATCATATTAATACAGGAGCTCTGATACAACAATGGATTATTCTACTCAGGAGTGTTGCCCGGGTGCCATAGCACAGTAGCTCTGCCTCCAAGCTGGGATATCGCAGGAAGAAGGAAGACGGCGAATAAGGCCATGCTGTTGTAGAGACCTGATATAACATGGGAAGATGTTGGAGACCGCACTGCAAGTATACAGTTGGTCTCTGGAATGCCAGATAATGATTACCAAAGGCCACTAAGGCCAACTAACAGCAAATTATATGGTCTCCTGGAGATCCAAGCCTTAAGCAGATCCTCAGTCAGCACCAGTTACAACTCATCTGCCTGGAAATACTGTGCGCAGGGCAGCCCATATGTCTGTATATCCCCAATTCTAATGGCTATTCAAGCTCTCTCCTTGGGGAAAACCCACGGACTGATGCCCAAGCTTCATCCTCTAATGGTTAGGAGATGTTAAAAAACCACCACGAAGACCCTGTCATACTTAACAGAAGAAAATGTAATTCATGGATTAACATACCATCCAAACATCTGTGTCTATACCAAAGTAACCTACCATAACAATTAGTACTGTTTAAATACCTATATATCTAACTGTGTGTGCTTCATTAATAGGATCAAAATGCTATATATTATACTGTTTAAATACCTATATATCTAATTGCATGTGCTTCATTAGTAGCATTGATAGGTTATGCCTGGACAAGCTGGCAGCCCATGAAAGAAAACAGCCAGAATTGACTAGAGACCAAGACAACAGCTCCAGAGAAAGTAGACTGTTTTGCTTCTCATCCACCTGTGCCCCTTTTCTAAGCCTAGGGAACAATCTGCGAAAGAGGGGGCATGGTAGAATGTAAGGGCTGTGATTGGGGTGAATAGTGAAACTACAACAATATAGACTGGACACTCATTTGGTCAACTTGATTGAACATACAAGCCCCTTGCTGGATGGTGGGACCCATGAGCTGTGTGGGTTTGGGCACAACTGCTTGCAAATTGGTTTTACATGAAGGATGCTTGTACTCACAAATTATCACTTATTGTTAAAAAAAATGAAAACAAAACAAAAAAGCAGAGAAAGATGCAGAAAAGTTATGGTGGAATGCATGATCTGGGATAGGTAGGGGTGAGGTGGGGGGAAGGGAAGGGGATATATGCCTGAACTGAATTGGAAAATGATGTATGAAATACACAAAGCGTCAATAAAAATAAAATAAAATATACATTGGGCCTATAGGCCACAGAATAAATATTCCACAAGACTACCAATAGTCATAGTTGAAAAAGGAAATACATTTTAAATATATAAATATTAATTAATAATGTTCTATTCTAAGTGATGAACAGAATGTTTGTTCAATTATTTCTTCTGTGAATCTGGTGGGAAAATACAACTTTCCTTGTTCATATTTTACTCTGGCCAGAACTCATAAATAGATTTACTGCCTTTGGATATTTTAAAAATGGAAAATTAAGGTTGGAATAAGGACATAACCTGCATCCATTCACTATGGTGACCTTAGTTGTTCCCCAACCCCTGATGGCTGCTCTGTGATATATTAGCATGTAGACTTGCCAGGGAGAAATTTAGTAACATGGGGCTTTCAAATAACAGGAGTGAGGGGATTCAGAGGTGAGGCAAATCCAGACTTACAGATATATGTGAACTATGTTCATGTGCCATCTGGAAATATGTCTATGATTTATTTAAAATCTGATTATGCTTTACATATATTAATTGGTTGAGCACAAGAATACAATCATCAATAATTTTCTTATAATTTAACTTACTTATAAAATTTGGTCTTTGCAATTATCAGTTCCCCAAATCTCTAGCTTTTTAGGTAATCTCAGAAGTTCATCATTGATATAACCCATAATTATGTTACACTCTGCTCTTCCAAGTAACATGTTTTTAGGCCATTCATATCTGCTAAATGCTGTTTCCCCTGACAGAAACTTCTTTCTTTTCTTTCCAGAATAGAATACCTCAAGATCAAACTTGGATAACTCTATGGTAAAACATTCTCTGGAAGAACTCAAAACAGCAAATCAATTCGCATCATACTACTAACCATTATAAGTCTCCCTCCTCCCTTCCCAGTTAAATACTTCTGTTTATCGGGTTTCCCCCTTGATGACACCTATTTTTTGTTTTCGTTTTTGTTTTTATTCTTTTCCTCTCTCAGGTGTCTTTCCCTTTAATCCATGGTGTCTTTTTATCTTCCCAGCTCCTGAAGTTACATCAAGATATACACTCAGACCTAAGGATTTGAAACTCAGATCCACAAATGGTTGGGGACATATTTTTAAGATTTCACCCATCCTTCACTGCTGGCACAGGGAGAATGACCAGGTAGGATACTTGGCAAGTGGGTTCCAGGAACTTCCCAGTCCCTTGATCTCTGGTGCAGGGTTCCAGGGCCATTGGATCCATGATGATTCCAGCCCAGGGTTCCAGGACCATCTCAGTCCCATCACTTTCAGCACAGAGAGAGTGGCAGGCCAGGCTCCTCAGCAGGCAGGTCCCAGGACCATCCAAGCCCTGTTGTTTCAGATCAAGTGTCTCTGGAGCTGCTCCACATTCCAGACTGGATTAAATAAGGCCCTAAGGTCACCTTGGAGGTGACAGGATTGGGTGGGCAAAAACCAGTGCCACCCACCTCCCTTGCAGCCATCCTGGTGTGAGTGAATAGAGGTGACTCAGAGCATAAAGTAACAGAAGACATAGCAGTCCTTCCAACCCAGAGAAACAGGCCTTCAAATAAATGAAGAAGCACTTGAATTTCACATCAGATTATAAAGAACAAATTAAATCCACATGCCAAGAACACAAAGGAAAATAAAAAACATGGGAAAAGCAAATAATAAGTCTCCAACAAAATCGAGCAATCCTATAGAAGACTCCAACAATGAATTTTCCCTGGAGATAACCCAGGACAAGATGTTAAAAGAACAATAATCAAAGAAATCAAGTGAGAGAATGACAAACTTAGGAATGAAGTGGAAACACGGAAAAGATCCCGTGATGAAATGAAACAGGAAACCAACAAGTGAATTAAGGATCTAGAAGGAGAAAATGACAAATTCCAAAGGGAACTAGAAATACTAAACAAAGCACAAGATGAAGTAAAAAAGGAAATTACACACTCATCCAATCATCAGGAAAAGATGGCTAAAAGCCTCAGTAACAGATTGAACGAAGCAGAAAGTAGAATATCAAGACTGGAAGACAAGGTGGAAGAACTACAATGCTCAAACAAAGAGTATGGAGAATTTTTTTAAAAAAATCACGAGTGGAATAATCAGTAAATATGGGACACTATGAAAAGATCAAATCTCCACATCAGAGGAATAGAGGAAGGAGAAGAATCCAGCACAAAGATAATGATCAGATCTTTAACAGAATAATAGAAGAAAATGTCCCCAAACTGAAAAATGACAAACCCATACAAATACGAGAAGCACACAGAACACCGAAAAGACAAGATCAGAAAAGGAATACCCCACCCCATATCATAGTTAAAACACTAGACACCCCAAACAAAGACAAATAACTGAAGACTGCAAGAGAAAACAACAAGTTACATATAAAGGAAAAACCATCAGAATCACAACTGGTTTTTCTGTGCAAATGATGAAAGACAGAAGAATGTGGAACAAAGCATTCCCAATACTAAGCAACTATAGATGCCAACGCAGAATACTATACCCAGCAAAACGTTAATTATAGTTGAAAGAGAAAGAAAAATCTTTCATGACATACACAAAATGAAAGAATTCATAGCCAGGAAACCAACACTTCAGAAAATACTCGAAGTAATTCAAAAGTCAGAGGAAAGGAACGACTATCCACAAGCTCCTAGACAGAGTAATGAATAAAAGTATAACTGCAGAAAAACAAGCCTAGACGAAGAATGCTGAGAAAATAAGGTAAAAGTAAGCAGCACACATCTCTCAATAATAACCTTAAATATAATTAGCTTATCTTCCCAATCAAAAGACATAGACTGGGAGAATGGATTAAGAAACAGAACCCATCTATATGCAGTCTACAAGAACCCATCTCACCCTCTAGGATAGGCATCAAATTAAAGTGAAAGGATGGAAAAAATATTCCAAGCAAATGGTACCAAAATGCAAGCAGGAGTTGGTAGTCTAATATCAGACAAAATAGACTTCAAAGTAAAACTAATTGGAAGAGACAAAGAGGGCCACTACATCCTTATCAAAGGAACAATTAACCATGTGGATTTCACAATCATGAATATTTATGCACCAAATCTGGTGCACCAACCTTTATAAAGACATTTCTATAGGACCACAAGGCACAGATTGATCCCAGCACACTAATAGCGGGGGATTTTAATACCCCACTGAGCCCATTAGATAGGTCAACTTGAAAAAGAATAAACAGAGACGTCTGAACAGAGCAATTCAACAAACCAAATGTTTGTTGATATCTATCAACAAGATATCTACCAAATAGTCCACCCAAACACCAGAGAATATAATTTCTACTCAGCACCAAAGGAACATTCTCTAAAATCAACCACAAACTGGGACACAGGAAAAAAAATCTACAAATACAAAAGGACTGAAAAAATTTCATGCGTTCTATCAAAGCACAGTGAAATAAAGTTCAATATCAAGACCAGAATAAGCCCAACTATCTACAATAACACATGGAGACTAAAAATCACACGACTGAATAATGAATGAATCAAGGCAGAAATAAAGAAAGGAATAAATCATTCCTGTTAATAAACAAAAAAGATGATACAAGACACCAAAACCTATGGGATACATTAAAAGCAATCCTAAGTGGGAAGTTTCTAGCCTTCAGTGCCTCCATTAAAAAAGCAGAATGAGGACAAATAAATGAACTAACACTGCAGCTAAAAACACTTGAAATACTGGGGGCTAGAGAGATGGCCTAGTGGTTAAGAGCACCAACTTCTCTTGCAGAGGACCCAGGTTCAATTCCCAGCACCCACAAGGTGACTGAGAACTGTATTTAACTCCAGTTCCAGGGGAATCCAACACCCTCTTCTGACCTCTGCAGCGTTGGAGGACATGGGTGCACAAACCTACTTGCAGACAGTACATTCATACACATAAAAAATAAATAAAATTTAAAAAATAAAAAATACACTTGAAAGACAAAAACAAATGAATCCAAACGCAACAGACAGGAAAAAATCAGAAAAATTAAAGCAGAAATCAATGAAATAGAAACCAAGAAAAAAGACAAAATATCAATGAATCTAAAAGCTGGATCTTTGAAAAGATAAAGAAGATATACCACTAGCCCAGTTAATCAAAATAAAAAAGCAACTCCAATAGTATTTGTCATAAAAAGAGAAACATCACAACAGACTGAGAAAAGATCCAGACAATCATACAAGAAACATCAAAAGCCTATTATCTACTAAATTTAAAAACCTAAGAGAAATGGATGAAATATAAAATCCTAGAATTCATCAAAGCTTACCCAAGAAGAGTTTGACAGCTTAATCAGACACATAATATATGAGGAAATTGAAAATGTAATAGTAAACTTCCCAACTACAAACAGCCCAGGTCCAGATGGTTTTTCAAAGCAGAATTGTATAAAACATTTAAAGATGACTTACAGCCATTATCACTAAAACTGTTCAGAAGGATACAAGCAGAGGAAAATCTCGAAATTCCTTTTATGAAGCCAGCATTACTCTATAGCCAAAACCAGGCACAGATACAACCAAAACAGAAAACTATAGACCCATCTCCTTAATCAACACAGATGCAAAAATTCTCAATAAAATACTTGCAAACCACAGAGACCCACATCAAGAAGATCACCCATCATGACCAAGTTGGATTCATACCAGAGATGCAGGGATGCTTCAACATACAAAAATCAAAAATATCATAAAACATATAAATGGATTGAAAGACAAAAACCACATGATCAATTGATGCAGAAAAAGCCTTTGACAAAAATCCAGCATCCCTTCATGCTTAAAGTCTTACAGGAAATTGGACTGGAGGCAATATTCTTCAAGGTAATCAAAGGCATATACAACAAACCCTCAGCCAATATCATCCTAAATGGAGAAAAGTTAGAAGCATTCCCTTTAAAGCCAGGAACAAGGGAAGGCTGTCCTCTATCACAACTCCTCTTCAATATAGTGCTTGAAATGCCTGCTAGGGCAATAAGGCAAGAAAGACAATGAAAAGATCCAGATAATCATATGGGACTACTTCAAAAACTTATATTCTACTAAGTTTGAAAACCTAGAAGAAATGGATGAATATCTGAAATCCTGGGAATCACCGAAGCTCAGCCAAGAGGAGACCAGCAGCTTAAAAAGACCCATGACATATGAAGAAATAGAGGATGTAGTAAGAAGCCTCCCAACTAAAAAAAAGCCCAGGCCCAGACGGTTTCACAGCAGAATTCTATAAAACATTTCAAAAAGACCTACAACCATTATTACTAAAACTGTTTAGAAGTATACAATCAGAGGGAATTCTCCCAAATTCCTTTTATGAAGCCAACATCACTCTATTACCAAAACCAGGCAAAGATCCTCATGAGCACAGATGCCAAAATTCTAAACAGAATACTGGCAAATCACATACAGACCCACATCAAGAAGATCATCAATCATGACAAAGTTGGATTCATACCAGAGATGCAGGGATGGTTCACCATACGAAAATCAATAAACATCATCAAACACATAAACGGAATCAAAGACAAAAACCACACCATCATCTCAATTGATGCTGAAAAAGCATTTGACAAAATCCAGCATCCCTTCATGCTTAAAGTCCTAGAAGGAATTGGATTGGAGGGATCATTCCTCAATGTAATCAAAGCCATATACAGGAAACCCACAACCAGTATCATCCTAAATGGGGAAATGACAGAAACTTCCCCTTAAAGGTAGGACTCGGGCCAAGGCTGCCCCCTGTCACCACCATCCTCACAAATCTTAGTGCTTGAAACACTTCTAAACACAATCCGGCAAGAAACGGACATTAAAGGAGTACTAATTGGAAAGAGGAAGTCAAACTTATCCCTATTTGCTGATGATATTATTGTTTACTTAAGGGATGCTTAAAAACTCCACCAGAACAACTCCTTAGAAAATTTAACCAGCCTTCGCAAGTGGCAGGATACAAAAATAACCTTAAAAAATCAATGGCCTTTCTTACACCAAAAACACGCAATGGAGAAAGAATTCAAAGAGGCCCTTCCCACTCACAATCGCCACAAAAACAAAAATACCACGGAACAAACCTAACCAAAGCACCCAAAGGACCTCACAACAAAAATTTTAAACCTTAAAGAAAGAAATTGAAGAAGACCTCAGAGATGGAAAAACCTCCCATGCTATGGATTGGGAAAATTAACCTTAGTTCAAAAATGTGTCCTATTTACCAAATAATATCTGCTATTCAACAAATCCAACTAAAATCCCCCAGAGTAAATTCTTCACAGCTTGGAAAAAAAGTTCTTTAAATTCAATATGGAACAACAAAAGACCCCGTGAATAGCCAAAAGCACCCTAGGTGAAAAGAGCATACACCAAGCGGGAATTCTATACCAGACCTCAAACTATATATACAGGGCATAGTCATAAAAACAGCCCGTTATACTGGCTACGAAAAACAGATACCTCTGACCAATGCGAACAAAAACATGAAGATCCAAATCTTGAGACATACAATTTCACAGACCTCTCATATTTGAAAAGGGGGCCCAGAAAGCGTTCCAATGGAGAAAGACAGGCATACCTTCGCAAATATTGTGTGGCAAAACTGGATCCACCACTTGTAGAAGAAAATTGAAATTAAACCTCTACTCATCACCCTTGTAAAAAAAAAAAAAAAAATCAATCAAAGATCAAAGACCTCAACTTGAAAACCCCAAACTCTGAAGTGTGTAAGAAGAAAAAGTTGGCAGCATATTACAAGACACAGGAGTAGGAAAAGAACTTTCTAAAATCAGACAGCAGCTGTTGCAGAATTAAGGTCGACCATTGACAAAGGGACCCTCATCAAAACTCATAACGCTTTCCGTACATCAAAAGAAAAAAATCAAGGAGTGAAGAGAAATCCCACAGAGTGCGAGGAAAACTTCACTGCAGATACACTGACAAAGCATTGACTTCCAGGATATATATAAACTATCACAAACAAACAAAGAAAAAGAAAAAAAAAAGATAAACAAACAAATAGAAAAAGATGAAGAGCTGAGCAGAGACCTTCACAAGCGAGGAATTAGAGATGTCTGAGAAACACCTCAAGAACTGCTCAACATCACTAATCATTAAGGAAATGCAAATGAAAACCACTTTAAGATATCATCTTACTCCAATAAGACTGGCTAGGATCAAGAAAACAAATGATACCAAGTGCTGGAGAGGTTGTGGGGAAAGGGGAACACTCATCCACTGCTGGTGGGAATGTAAACTCGTACAGCCACTATGGAAAGCAGTGTGGAGAACCCTTGGAAGACTTGGAATGAACTTGCCACCCGACCCAGCCATACCACTCCTGGGCATGTACCCTCAAGACTTACGCCACCACAGAGATACATGCACGGCCATGTTTATTGCAGCTCTCTTCACAATAGCAAGGAGCTGGAACCAACCTAAATGCCCCTCAACTGACGAGTGGATAGAGAAAATGTGGTACATCTACACAATGGAGTTCTATGCAGCAGTAAAGAAAGACGACATCACGAGCTTTGCAGGAAAATGGCTGGAGCTAGAGGACATCATGCTGAGTGAAGTAACACAGTCCCAGAAAAACAAACGACGAATGGTATTCCTCATCTGTGGATGCTAGTGCCAATTGTCCAGTTGTAAGTATTTCTTGTGTGGGGCCCCCTGAGCTTTTGTACAAAGCAGTTGGGCGTAATGCATTTTGGAAACAACAACAACAACAAAACAGAAAAGACTGCATCAAAGAACTGACTGAAACAGTGAACTTCTGCTCAAAACAGTCAACTTCCCCATGGAAAATATTGAGAAAGACTAAGAGATGAAAAGCATGTTTGGCAGAATGCATGAGCTCTGGCGGGGTGGGGGAATGGGCGGGAACACGGGTCTAGAGTTGTTAAAAATAAATAAATTTAAAATAAGAAGTTCAAAAAATAAATAAATAAATAAATAATAAACCACATTGTCAATAAAAAAAAAATTCACCCATAATGACCATGATCAAAAGAACAAATGATATCGAGTGCTGGGGAGGATTAGGGAAGGTGATTGATCCATCATTCACTGTTTGCAAACACTGTGGAAATCAGTGTGGAAAATTCTTAAAAACTAAAAGTTATCCAGGCATCATGGTTCACGCCTTTAATCCCAGCACTTGGAAGGGAGAGGCAGGCAGATTTCTGTGAGTTCAATGCCAGCCTGTCTACATAGTGAGCTCCAGGCCAGCTGAGACCAAAAGGACACCCTGTCTCAAAAAGAAAAAAAAATACCTTAAAATAAATTTAAATATATAACACTCCGTGACATGTACCCAACGGACTCATCCTACTACAGGGGTACTTGTACAACCATATTTGTTGCTGTTATTTTCACAATAGTGAAGAAATGTAGACAACCTAAATGTCCATCAACTGATGAATGGATAATGATAATGCTGTACATTTACACAATGGAGTTCTACTCAGCATTAAAGATGAAATTATGAAATTTAAAGGTAAGTGTACAGAAACAGAAACAGTTATATTAAGTGAAGTAATACAGATTGATAAATTCTGTATGTCTCACCTGTAACCCAAGGTTGTTTATACTCTTTTCTATAAGGTATGCTCACTGAACTGAAAGAAAAACATGGAAAAAATCTTTAAAAATTAAAGTATTCGAAAGAAAACTCCCACCCATGAAATCTCATTTGTTTAGGAATTATATACTGTTAAAACTTTTATGTTTCTACGCACATAGAATCTGGTCTTTGAATTTCAAGCAAAACCAAAGGAAGTTACTGCTGAGTTTCATAAAGATAAAATAATTGCACATACATTGTGGAAAATTTAAAAATAAACTACGCATAACAATATCTGCTCATCTTCCAGACAGAGTAGATCACAAAAGCCCACAGAGAAACAACATTTAGGACTGAGAAATCCCTCTAGCATGGACTCCACTGAGAAAATGCAAATTTGGAATCACTAACAGTGTTTTAAAATCTGTAAATAGATGTCTCATTTAGAAAGAGAATTGTACGCAGACTCAGAAGATATGGCCAAAAATTGCCACCCTTATTTTATGCTTGATCCAGATGGAGTAAGACTGTCTTTTCTACTGAAGCACCCCATAAATCAGAAAGGAAATTAATAGTTCTAAAAAAAGTTCTTAAAATATTCTGCCTCTGACATCAAAAGTAGCAAATATAATTCAAGACGTCTCAGAATAGGACATCTCAGAATTTCCCCATCCACCTTTAAAGATAATTCTCAAGGCTGACTGCGTCATAGTGTTTGTTTTTAGGTTCAAAAAACATATATATATATATATATATATATATATATATATATATATATATATATCTTCCTATTGGAAACCAATAGGAAACTCAACTCAGGGTAGTCAAGTTGAATGGATCAGTAAGATGATTATTAAAACCTAGAACCAATTTCCTTAAGAACCATGGAAAATGAAATAAAAACACAGACCTTTTCAATTCTCAAGAACTTCCTGCCTAATAAAGGAGGAAAAAGAGAACCATCAAAAGACTGTTCAAGACCGGTTAGTGGTAGGATGGAAATTGATTTACCTTGCTTTTCTTAAAGCAAGTTCATTCTTAAAAAAAGCTGAACACATGATTTGTAAACAGAATGAGTACATAGTTTGAAATCTCAAAACATATGATTGATTAACTTGATTTACAAGGTAATGCAAAAAATGAGTTTCTAAAGTCTCATTATTTGTATATTCTGCATTCACAAAAAAAATCATTTCCAGAATTTACATTTTTCTGTAAATGACAAATATAGGAAATGGCAAGCAGGTCAACATTACACTCCCTATAGAAGCTACTAAGCACAGGCAGGCATGCCCCTCTCTCTCCATCCAGCATGATACTAGGAGGCAAAGTCTTGGCCTATTGTCATGTCCTACTCCAATCACAAGATCAAAATGCCTAGAGATACCGTTAGGACAATTCCCATGAAATAGATTTAAACATTAATCTGTCAGCATCAGGATTATTTGATATCCTTGTGTGATTCTTTTTCCTGTTTTTGTTGTTGTTGTTGTTGTTGTTGTTCATATTTTTAGACAGGGATTCCCTTTTTCCACAACTCTCCCAGAACTCACTATGTAGACTAGGCTGGCCTTGAACTCACAGAGATCCTCCTGCCTCTGCCTGCTGAGGGCTAGTATTAAAGGCAAGTACCACCATGCCTGGCTTCTTTATGACTCTTACACCATTAGATATGTCACAACGTGACAGACAAGGGGCTGGAGAGATGACTTAGCAGTTAAGAACACTGGCTGATCTTGCAGAGAACTTGGGTTCAATACCCACCACACACATGGCAGGTAACAACTGACTGTAAATCCATAGATATCACACAACTCAGGTGCAGGAATATAGATGTAGGCAAAAATTTCATACACATAAAATAAAAATAATAAATGATTTTATGCATAACATACAGAAGAAATGAAAAAGGGTGAGTCAACAGTTTGTATTCACCATAGAAGTTGATAGAAAATAAGAGGATAGGGGCTGGAGAGATGGCCTAGGGGTTAAGAGCTCTTCCTGCTCTTTCAGGGGACCTGGCTTCTATCTCCAGTACACTCGTGGTGGCTAAGAACCATCTTTAACTTCAGTTCCAGGGGAACCTGACTCCCTCTTCTGACCTCGAGGCATTGCACAACATGGGTGCACAAACCTACATGCAGACAATACATTCATACACCTTCAAAAACAAAGAAAGAAAACAAGTGGATATCAGATCCAAGTTCAGTCATCAACTTAACAGCCACTATATATGCAGTTCTCAGAGATTTTTTTTAAAATATCAGGAATAATATAAACACTTATGGGGTGTGATGTTTATTCCTGTTAATCCTGGGTATTGACTGGATTTGGGATGGGAAAGATATCTTCAGAATGGATTATCTCAAGCCAGATGACCCAGCCTAAATGTAGATGTTACCTTCTGATGGCAGCCAGTATAAAAGGCCATGGCAGAGTGGAGCTTGTCCCTTTTGTGTGCTTTCCTTCTCTCTCCCTCTCTTTCTGGTGAGTTTGTCTTGTTGCTGTGATCAAATTGTCAGATCCCAGTGTAGACTGAAGATGGGCAGATCTCCTGGAATCCATCAGGCCTTCAGCACCAGATTGGGACTGCTGACACATCCAGCCTTGTGGACTGAGCAAATACCTGGATTTTCATCCTCTACAGTGTGGCGCAGCTATTGTTGGAATACTCAAACTCTATCAGGTGGGCAAATCCAATAAATTCATGTAGATGATAGATAGATAGATAGATAGATAGATAGATAGATAGATAGATGATAAATAGAATACATAGATACAAGTATAATTATAATAAAGATATGAATAGAGATACAGATACAGATAATATAGATACAAAAATAGATATAAATGTAGTTATAGATAGATTATATAGTGATAGAGATGTAGAGATAGAGATATAGAAATAGAGATAGGGGGCTGGAGTGATGGCCTAGCGGTTAAGAGCGCCGACCGCTCTTGCAGAGGACCCGGGTTCGATCCCCAGCACCCACATGGCGGCCGAGAGCCGTCTGAAACTCCAATTCCAGGAGAACTCCAGTTCCAGGGGAGTCCGACGCCCTCTTCTGACCTCCGCGGCATTGCACGTCACGGGTGCACAGACTTGCTGCAGACGATACATTCCTACACATACGGAAATAAAAAAAAAAAGGGGGATATATATATATATATATATATATATATATATATGAACTTTAACTCATACAGATTGTGGTACCAGAAGTGTGGTTCTAGAGAAAGAGAATTGAAAAGATAGATTTCACCAAGGGCTTGGTGGTTTCTGGAGCCAGCTCTCCAACTCAAGAAAGCCTACAGCTACTAACACCTCTGCTGGTGGCATGGAGAGGAATGAAAATCCATGGTGCAGGCTATTTGAAATAATTATGAAGATAGACACATTTGAGTCCCCTAGCTTACCTCTTGTGAGGAATTTCATGACGGTCTATATAAAGCATTTGAGAAATTGTGAAAAAATAAGGAAAATAATTTTGTCGGTTGGTTGTTCTGGATAAAGTGAAGGAGGAAAACATGGAGTTCATGATAAAATTAACCAGCAGAGATTTACAACAACAGTTTAAAAGTTCCCAAGTGTGCCCTAGAGGAGAGTATTCTCTCCAGCAGTCAAAGAGATAAAGCTGCAGAAAATCAAGGTGGAACACATATATATGTTTGGCTTATTTACAACACAAACTTAATTCCCAGCCATAAAGAGTGTCAGCAGTCAAAATGAGTGCACTGGTAGGGAAAGAGTGGAATCTGGATATCTGTGGGAAAACCATAATGAGGATGAGGACGTTGAAACCTCACATTGTGAGGGATTTACTTCACCTGAGGAATTAATCTCCCCACACTCAGCAAAGAATGCATGCCCACACCCTACAGCAATTACCTCCCCACCCTTGCCTGAGGAACATAATCCCACCTGCTCAGAGGTTACCACATTCCCTCAATTTTCAGCTCTTGTTGCTTTTAGACCTATAACCAAAGTCAAGACTAAGCAGAACCCTAAAGGTGAGATAGAAAGTATGGTCAAAAAAAAAGGAGAGAAAAAAAGAAAGTATGGTCCAGGAGGTGGTGCACTCATAATGAATATTTGTGGGAATGGATTTTAAGGGTGTGAGATAATGGTGGAAGGAATATAAAACTGGGTCAGACAGAGTCCATCCATATGGGACCACTGAGTGGAGATTCTAGGTTGAACATACAAGCTTGAGTGCTTAAAAAAGTTGTTAAATTTTATTTGACTGGTTGAGTGATGTATTTATTAAAAGATAGTCTACTGACAGAGAGTTAGAGATGCCTGATATTCCTTGGGTTAGTATTCATGAAAGGATTGTAAGGCTCAGTCAAACATGCATACTCTAGTGGATTCAACGTACAAAACCAAATTCTCAAGAATGCAAGGCCCTGGAGGAAAATCCTTTCACTGATTTTATAAGATGTAAAGTATTGCTGGGTGTAGTGGTTCCCAACTTTAATCCCAGAACTCCAGAGGCAGAGGCAAATGGATCTTTGTAAATTCAAGGCCAGCCTGGTTGTGGTGGTTTGAATGAGTGTCCCCCATAGGCTGTAAGTATTCAGACATTTGTCTCCAGTTGGTGGCACTGTTTTTGGAGGTCTTAGAATGTGTATCCATGCTAGAGGAAGTACGTTATTGGGGGCAGGCTTAGTAAGTTTAACAAGCCTCCTGATCTACAGTAGCTCTCTCTTTGCTTCCTGTGTTCTTTGCAAGATGTGACCCTCAGCATGCTGCTCCAGCTCCAGCCGCCATGCCTCCCACCACAATGGACTCTAATTCCCTGGAACTGTCAATCGTAAGCTCAAATAAACTCTTCCTTTTATAAGTTCCTTGGTCATGGTGTTTTATCACAGCAACAGAAAAGTGACTAATACAGTAGTTTGGTACCAGAGAATGGGCTGTTGGCTGTGAAAAACCTGACCATGTGGATGTTTAGAGAAATGGGAAGACTTTGGAAAGCTTTGGGCTAGAAAAGCTGTTGACTACTGTAAGCAGAGCTTTAAGGGCCAAAGCCTGGAAGAAAGCATGGCTGCAAAAAATGTAGTTCCAGAGGAAAATAAAGACTTAGGCAGCAACTGGGATATTTTGATAAAGAGTCTGGCAGCAGTTTGCCCACAGCCCAGATGCTTGCCTGATGCTAAGTTGAAAAGCAATGGACTGATATCTTTGGCAGAGGATATTTCAAGACAGCCTAATGTAGAAATGGTGGCATGGCTTTTAATGGTGAATATTATACAGATCTACAGTGAAAAAGAGCAAATGGGGCAGAAGGAAATGCAGAATGTACAGTTTGTATCTGATAACTGCACTACGAAGATTAAAGGTGGGGCCAAGGCATGTGAAGGAGAGGCTCCCTTTCATAAGGAGACTAAAGTAATTAAGGAGAGGCCTGGAGATTTACAAGTAAACAAAAGAATCAGTACCTTCAGGGCAAGACCACACCCAGCTAATCCTCCAGTTTTTGAAAGGAAAATACTGAAAGCGTTTTCTACTCCAACAAGTCCAGAGAAAAATTGCAAATGTGGTTAAAGTAGGAGAGATTCCATCCTGAACTTGCAGCCAGACTTGGCAGTTTCATTCACGTGGTGCTGGCCTTAGAGGCATGAAGTTTGCAAGAGTGAAGGGGTCATCAGTTCTTCCTCCACGGTTTCAGAGAGCTGCCAAGGTCAGGCAGAGCGCAGCAGGGGTGTCCCTGCATAAAGAAGGCCCTGATAGGCCATTACATGAAGATGTGAATGTGAAGTCTGGTTGGCAGCGGAGACCCCAAGAAGACATTCGAGATGCCAGACCTGTGAGATACTTGCCAAGGAGAGCTGCATACAGGGAGTGGTACCGGCCTAAGAAAGAGATGTATGTTGCAAGCAAAGCTGGAAGACCTGAGCCATCTAAGCCCTTTGGAAGTCAAGTATCAGAAGTCACACATGGAGCTACTGGACTTGGTTTTTGCCCTGCTGGTTTTTGGTCTTGTTTTGGTCCAGTATTTCCTCACTATGCCTCTATTCCTCCCTTTTGGAATGGGAATGTGTATTCAATTCCACTGTATGTTGGGAGTTTGTAATCTGCCTTTTGATTTTACAGGAGCTTACAATTAGGAGATTGGCCTGAGTCTCAGAAGAGACTTTGGACTGTACACTTTTGAATGGCATTGAAACTGGTAAAGACTATGGGGACTTTTAAGGTTGGACTAAATGCATTTTGCATTTTATATGGTTGGGAGCCTATGGGGGCCAGGGAGTGGAATGTGGTGGTTTGAATTAGTGTCCCCCATAGGCTGTAAGTATTCAGACATTTGTATCCAGTTGGTGGCACTGTTTTTGGAGGTCTTAGAAGGTGTATCCATGCTAGAGGAAGTACATTATTGGGGGCAGGCTTAGTGAGTTTAACAAGCCTCGTGGTCTACAGTTGCTCTCTCTCTGCTTCCTGTGCTCTTTGCGAGATGTGACCCTCGGCATGCTGCTCCAGCTCCAGCTGCCATGCCTCCCACCAAAATGGACTCTAGTTCCCTGGAACCGTCAATCATAAGCTCAAACTCTTCCTTTTATAAGTTCCTTGCTCATGGTGTTTTATCACAGCAACAGAAAAGTGACTAATACAGTGGTCTACATAGTGATTTCTAGGAGAGCTTGAAATACAGGGAGACCCTGAATCAAAAAGATAAAGAATCTCCTCTTCAAGAGTTTATAATTTTTCTTGTAGAGATCTTTGGTGTCTTTGGTTAGGTTTATTCCTATGTATTTTATTGTTTTTGAGGCTACTGTGATTGGGAAGGTCTTGTTGTATTCCTTCTTCAGTTGCTTGTTGTTGGTGTAAAGAAATGCTACTGATTTTTCTAGGTTAATTTTGTAACCTCCCACTTTACTGAAACTCTTAATTGTTTCTAGGAGATTTCTGGTAGAGTTTTTGAGCATCCCTTAGGTAAACTATCATATCGTCTGCAAAAACGATAGTTTGACTTCATCTTTTCCAATTAGTGTTCCTTCAATTTCCCTTTCTTGCCTTATTGCCCTAGCCAGTGTTTCAAGCACTATATTGAAGATGAGTGGTGACAAGGGGCAGCCTTGCCGGGTTCCTACCTTTATGGGGAATACTTCTAACTTTTCTCCATTTAGGATGATGCTGGCTGTGGGTTTCTTGTATATGGCTTTGATTATGTTGAGGAATGATCCTTCCAGTCCAATTCCCTCTAGTACTTTAATCATGAAGGGATGCTGTATTTTGTCAAAGGATTTTCTTCATCAATTGAGATGATTGTGTGTTTTTGTCCTTCAGTCCATTTATGACATTTACTGATTTCCATATGTTGAACCATCCTTGCATCTCTGGTATGAATCCAACTTGATCATGGTGGATGATCTTTTTGATGTGGGTCTGTATATAGTTTGCAAATATTTTGTTGAGAATTTTTGTATCTGTGTTCATTAATGAGATGGGTCTGTAGTTCTCTTTCTTGGCTGCATCCCTGCATGATTTTGGTATTAGAGTGCTGCTGGCTTCATAGAAGGAATTTGGGAGATTTCCTTCTGCTTGTATCTTTCTGACCAGTTTGCATCAGAAAATGGAAAGACCTCCTATGCTCATGGATTGGAAAAATTAATATAGTAAAAATGTCCATTCTACCCAAATTAATATACCAATTCAACACAATTCCAACTAAAATCCCCAGAACATTCTTCACAAGCTTGGAAAAAATTCTTAAATTCATATGGAACAACAAAAGACCCTGAATAGCCAAAGCAACCCTAAGTGAAAATAGCAACACAAGGGGAATTTCTATACCAGACATCAAACTGTACTACAGGGCTATAGTCATAAAAACACACTGGTACTGGTAGAAAAACATACCCATAGATCAATGGAACAAAACTGAAGATCCAAACTTGAGAACATACATTTTCAGCCACCTTATATTTGAAAAGGGGCCAAAAAGTCTCAGTGGAGAAAAGACAGCATCTTCAGCAAATGGTGCTGGCAAAACTGGATCACCACTTATAGAAGAATAAAATTAAACCCCTACATATCACCTTGTACAAAAATCAACTCCAAATGGATCAAAGACCTCAATTTGAAGCCCAAAACTCTGAAGGTGTTAGAAGAAAAAGTTGGCAGCAATTTACAAGACAAAGGTATAGGAAAAAAACTTTCTAAATCAGACAGCAGCTGCACAGGAAGTGGGACCCCATCAAATTCAAAAGCATCTGAGGAAACCTTCACTGCTGATTCATCTAACAGAGCATTAATTTCCATAATATATAAGCTACTCAAAAAACAAAGAAGAAAACAAATGACTCACTCAGAAGATGGAGTAAAGAGCTGTGCAGAGACTTTACAAGCGAGGAAATAGAGATGGCTGAGAAATATCTTAAGTGTTCAACACCACTAATAATTATGGAAATGCAAATTAAAACCACTTTAAGATGTCATCTTACCCCATAAGGCTGGCTAGGATCAAGAAAACAAATGATACCAAATGCTAGAGAGGGTATGGGGAAAGCAGAACACTCATCCACTGCTGGTGAGAATGCAAAATTGTGCAACCACTATGGAAAGCAGTTTGGAGAACCTTTAAAGGAATCAAAATAAACCTTCCACCTGACCCAGCCATACCACTTCTGGGTATATATCCATAAGACTCTTCCTACCACAGAGATACATGTACAGCCATATTTATTGCAGCTCTTTTCACAATAGTGAAGATCTGGAACCAACCCAAGTGCCCCTCAACCGATGAGTGGATACAGAAAATGTGGCACATCTACACAATGGAGCACTATGCAGCGGTAAAGAAAGATGACATCATGAAATTTGCAGGTAAATGGATGGAACTAGAAGATTTTATGCTAAGTGAAGTAAAACAGTCCCAGAAAAACAAAAGACGAATAGTATCTTTCATCTGTGGATGCTAGTACCAAGTACCTAGATGTAAGATAAAATGAGCAACATTAATGTTATATTCCTCATGATCTAAAGACAACTGTGCTCTTGTATTGGGAATTCCTACACAGGTTCTAGAGCTAACCTAACACTTATTTTCAGACCTTGGATTTTTAGTATATAATGGAGGGTATGTGTGCATCTTTTAGAGTAATATGGGATTAAAATGGAAAGGTGTGAATCAAGAAATATGACATGGAAACAACATACAGTTTGTTTCCAAATGATACAATATTAATATAGGTGCAATGTAGCAGGCTGGTGAAACTTACCCTTTTTGGGTGCTTAATGACTATGCTTAACGTCCATACAAACTTGGCTGAGGGACCTGGGGGATAATTTTGTTCCTTGCCCTCAGAGGTCAACCAAGTCTTAGGGTATTACACATGGGGGCATCTCGTGAAATGTCCTGCAGAGGTGGGTCACCAGTCTTCCTGTTCAGGAGAGTCTTGGAGTGCCACTAAAGGGACTTCAGCTAGTGTCCAGTCTATGAAGAGAAAAGTCTGCTCATGCTTCAGAAAAGGAAACCTGGGCTAGCAAGACCTTATTTTGCCCTCAAGTGGATAGAACTGCTGGATGGGGAGCTTAAAGTAGCAAAAGGCTCCTACTCCGCCCCCCCCAAAAAAACCCTGAAAGACCCCTGAGGACCAGATCCTCAACTGACATCAAGAAAACAAAACCTTGTTTAATCCGAACTAATTGTGTGGCCTTAAACATCCAGATGGAAAGTACAACCAGAAATAAATAATCAGTAAGACCAGAGAAACCATACTGCAGACCTAAAATTTGTGATCTTAGTAAAAAAAACAAAAAGAAAAAAAGAGAGCACTGTTGTTTGGCCTGTCTTCAATTCTTACAGGCAGGTGCATCTGCTCTGTGGCTGCCACTGCATTTGGCACTCCTCAAGGACATGAGATACAGCTTTTTAACCTTCCAATGTGGACTGAGGCCTGCTGAGATACCCAGCTTGTGAACTAAGCAGATAATGGGACTTCAGCCTCATCAGAATATGGACTGTCATCGTTGGACTACCCCGGCTGTATCATGGAGGTCACTGTAGGGGGATCAAGACAGGAAGCATGCTTACTGGACTTCATTTGGGGGACTATGGGAGGGAAAGACAACAACGTGGAGTACAAGTGCAAAATTGATGGTTGTTTGGACATGCCAAGGAGGAGACTTCGAGCACTCCCTTAAGGAAAATATGACATTTTGTGTGAAAAATGTCCTCCAATTCAAGTAAAAAAAAAAAGAAAGGAGATGTTTAACAGCTGGAGAGTGTAGCGAGCTGATAAGGAAGGTCACCTTCCTGTGATTTGTCAAGTTTAGGTCAGCTGAGCTGCAACTACACTGCTCATTGTCATTCGCTGCCTATTGTGTGTTTCATGTATTGCAATTGTTTTTCTTTACATTGTATTATCATCTTACACTATTGACATTATTATTTGTAAATACTCAGAAATAGAAACATGAACAAATTTAAAAAATGTTAAAATAGTTTATAGTTAAAAAAGAAACCTTAAGGATATCATGGCTGTCCAGTAAATTCTACCAGAGAGCTGAATATCTAATACCAATGCTTCCCAAAATCTTCTTAAATATATAAAAGAGGAGGGCATGCTTGAATAATAATAAATGAAATAATATATCTATATCTATATATCTATATATCTATATATATATAAAACTCCTATGGTGGCTGTAGATTTATTCACTAGAGATAAGCATATCTTAACTTATAATATACAATATAATATTAACCTTGAAAAATTATAGCTGTTCCTCTATAATATTTGTAATAATAAAAAGGCATTAGTTGGAGGAAGTTCTGAAATATTTTTGCACAGCAATGTATTCATATTTTAAAACAAAATATGAAATACACAAAAATTCGACAAAGAATATATATTTAAAGAAAAAATATTGGATATTTGAAGATATTTAAAATAATCTTAAATTTAACAAAACAAATAATAAATGATGATCGTAATATTTTAATTACCCCAGTGTGATCATTCTGCAATGAAACATTTCCATTTTACCCCTCAATATAATCATTTATTTTAAAATTTAAAAAGAAAGAGTTAACTAACTGCCATATATTAAATCATAGAATAGTGCTCTTGAAATAAACAAGTCTGTCATATCTAATTTCAGGTACCATACTTTACAACTCTGCAGAGTTTGTGGTTGAATAAAATTCTCTAATAAATTATTTTCTAGGGCTGGAGAGATGGCCTAGCGGTTAAGAGCACCGACCACTCTTGCAGAGGACCCGGGTTTGATCCCCAGCACCCACATGGCGGCCGAGAACCATCTGAGACTCCAATTCCAGGAGAACTCCAGTTCCAAGTGAATCCGGGACCCTCTTCTGACCTCCGCGGCATTGCATGACACGGGTGCACAGACTTGCATGCAGACAGTACATTCATACACGTACAGAAATAAATAAAATTAAAAAAAATTTTTAAACAAAAAATAAATAATTTTCTACTTTGAAAAAAATTTTAAAGGGAAAAAATTTGAACTCCTAGACATATATCAGAGTAAACATGCAGGTTTTTTTTTTCCTGGAGGACATAATTCTGGTACATATATAACATATACATGGGCATATTTTGGAGTAGCACTGTTGGGAGAGAACAATGGCAGCATGAAGACTGGGTCAAGGAATGGACTGACGTGGTTGAGTTCTGCATAGGACAATAAACCCTTGCAGAGAAAAAAAAGACAAAGACAAATATATAAAGTATTGACAGAGGCACCAGGACATTTGAAGAGCTTTGTTTTTGCTCTTCTCCTTATGGCACATGTTAGAGTTCGAGATGCCACTGCTCAACTATATCAAACAAATGTAAAAGTATTAGGTTTAGCAGGACCCCAGGATAGGTGTAGGATGGCAGCACTGAATTTCTGAAGGTGAGTTGAGCATATTTATCGTAATGGGCAGCAAATTTCCAGACTGCAGCGCAGGCTGCTTTGCTCCTTGGGCCATATGATCCAGTGGACCCAATGGTGCTTGAGGTATCAGTGGCAGATAAAGATGCCAACTAGTGTCTGTGATAGGACCCCCATAAGGGAATCACAGTGGAGGCCCTTGGGATCTTGGAGTAAGGCTCCACCTTCATCTGTAGATAATTCTCCCTTTCATAGACAGCTCTTAGACTGCTATTAGGCCTTAGTGAAAACTGAATGTTTGACAATGGACCACCAAGTCACCAAGCAACCCGAGGTGCCCATCATGAGCTGGGTCTTATTTGACTCCCCAAACCATAAAGTAGGGCATGCACGCATACACTCCATTATCAAAGGGTAGTGATATATACATGATTAGGCCCGAGAAAGCCCTGAGGACACAAGCAGGCTACATGAAGAAGTTGTCCAAATGCCTATGGTTCCTACTCTTGTTACAATGTCCCCCATGCTTCAACATGCACCTATGACTTCATGGGTTGTGACTTATGATCAGTTGACGAGGAAGAGAAGACTAGGACATGGTTTACTGATGGTTCTGCATGCTATGAAGGCACCACTCAGAAGTGGACAGCCGCAGCATTACAGCCAGTTTTTGAATGAGACAATCCTGAAGGACACAGGTGAAGTAAAGTCTTCACAGTGGGAAGAACTTCGGGCAGTGCACATGGTTGTACATTTTCCTGGAAGGAGAAATGGCCAGAGGTTCAATTATATACTGATTCAGTGGCTGTAGCCACTGGTTTGGCTGGATGGTTAGGTACATGGAAGGAACATGACTGGAAAATTGGTGAGAAAGACATTTGGAGAAGTATGTGGATAGATCTCTCTGAATGGACAAAGGACATAAACATGCTTGTGTCTCATGTACATGTTCATCAAAAGCTGATTTCAGAAGAGGACAATTTCAATAATCAAGTAGATCAGATGAACCATTCTGTGGACAGTCATTCTCTTTCTCCAGCTATCCTTGGGCCCATGAACAAAGTGGTCATGGTGGCAGAGATGGAGGTTATGTATGTGCTCAATGGCATGGATTTCCACTCACCCAGCTGATCTGGATACAGATGCTGCTGAGTGCCGAATTTGTCAACAATAGAGACCAACATTGAGTCCCCATTATAGCACTAATCCATGGAGTGACCAGCCAGAAGCCTGGTGGTAGATTAACTACATTGGACCACTTCCATCATGGAGAGGATAGCACTTTGTCCTTACAGGAAGAGACCCTTATTCTGGTTATGGACTTGCCTTTTCCACATGTAATGGTTCTGCCAAAACTAAGGACTTACAGAATACCTTATCCACCATCACAGTATTCCTCAAAGCATCACTTCTGACCAGGGAACTCACTTCAGAGCCAAAGAAGTGTGCCAGTGGGCCATTGGTCATGGAATCCACTGGCCTTACCATTTTCCCCTACCACCCTGAAGCAGCTAGCTTGATAGAACAATGGAATGGCGTCTTGAAGACACAGTTACAGTGCCAATCAGGTAACAATACCCTGGAGGGCTGGGGCAAAGTTCTGCAGCAGGCAGTATCTGCTTTTAATCAATGTCCAATATATGGTACTGTTTCTCTTATAGCAAGAATTCATGGGTCCAGGAACCAAGGAGTGGAAGTGGGAATGATTGCACTCAGCATAACTCCTAGTGACCCAGTATGAAATTTTTTGCTTCCTGTATCCAGCAATTCACACTCGGCTGGCCTATAAGTCTTGCTTCCAAAGGGGGGGAGTTCTTTTTTCTGGAGACACAGCAAAAAATTCCAATGAACTAAAAGTTAAGATTTCCACCTGGCCATTTTGGGTTTCTATTGCCCTTAAGCCAACAGGATAAGAAAGGAATAATAGTATTAGGAGAAGTAATTGATCCAGGCTACCAGGGGAAAATTGAACATTTTCTCCACAATGTGGGCAAGTAAAATTACATCTGGAAGGCAGGAGATTTTGTAGGATGCCTGTTGCTGCTACCTTTCCTGTGATTAAGGTCAATAGGAAACTGCAACAATCTACCCAGATAAGACAAAAAAATGTCCCAGACCCTCATTCCTCCAGAAAAAGAGCTAAGACATGCAGAGGTGCTTGCTGATGGTGGAGGAAATTAAAAAATGGGTAGGAGAGGAAGTTAGTCATAAATATCAGCTGAGGTTAATCTGTGGGTGAATTTGATGAAATCTGTGCCTTGATTCCACCCTATAGTTATGTATAATACAACTGTCTTCTGGAGATTCATGGGTTAAAAAAGGGGGGGGATACAGATAGACATGAAACCTTTTTGTCAAAAACCTTGCAATTCAAATCCTAAAACTAACTACAGGAAAAGATTTGTGGGTCCCAACAAGACAAAATATCATCAACTTAATGGCTGAGAAAGAAAAGATATAGCTTTGCATTGAGTAGGATGTACCAGAAAGTGCCAACTGAAAGGTTGACCTGTCTGAACATCGAAAGGAAGAAAAGCCTCAGATTGCTATAATCATAGCAACCACCTCTGTGGATGCTACTTGTAACAAATATTTATAATGAGTCCTAATGAAACTTACCTTCTAGGTGCCGCAAGGTTTTGATATGAGAGACGTTCTTGCCTCCCCCCCATAGAAAAAGGAGAAATGTGATGATGATGGTGTCGCTCTCCAACTGTAAATTGGAGACAACTCTTATAGAGGTAATCTCTTATAAAACCGGTAAAACTGCCTTCTTTAATTGACTAATAGACATAAGAACTGTGAAAAGTATTATCCTCTGTTCAGAACCAAATATAATACTAAAGTCCTTAAGCTATGCACTTAAGCAAAATATATTAATACAGGAGCTCTGACATCAGCAATGGATTATTCTACCAGGGAGATGTTGGCCAGGGGATCCTAAGGTCCCCACAAAAGTAAAGCTCTCTGGCCTCTAAGCGGGATACCTTCAACAAGGAGGCATAAGGCCCGCTGCCGAAGACCTGAACATTAACATGGGAAAATGGTTTGAGGGCAACATGCAAGTGTCAGATGGCCTCTGCGAAATACCAGAGAAGTGGTTTACACCAAAGGCCACTCAACCAATAAGCAAATAATGGGTCTCCCTGACGTCAAGCAAGGCTCCACTCATCAGCCCAGCTACACCCCACCTGGTCTGAAATACTGTGCAGTCAAGGGCAACCTATGCCGTGTATGTCCAAATCTAATTGGCTATATGGCTCGCTCCTTGGATGGAATAAACCCATGGCTGATGCCACAGACTTACATCCTCTACAGGTTGTAGATGTTATCAAGCCACAGTAGACCCTGGTATATTTAACGGAACAAAACTTTAATTCATGGATTAACATATCATCCAAAATATATGTGTCTATGCCAAATAACCAACTCATAACTATTAGTGCTGTTCTTAAATACTCTGCTTATCTCCAATTGCTGTCTTCATTAGTAGGATCGAAAGGTTATCCGGGACAAACTGTCAGCCCCATGAAGGAAACAGCCATAATGACCAGACTCCAAGACAATAGCTCCAGAGAGAGTGGGACTCTTTGCTTCTCATCCACCTGTCCGTGCCCTTTCCTAGCCTAGGGACAAAATTCTGCTGAAGAGGGGGCATGGTAGAATGTAAAGGGCTGCGATTGGGGTGAATGGTGAAACTGACAGCATGTAGTCTGGAACCTCATTGATCAATGATTTGAACATACAACCACTAACCCCGTGGAGGTGGGATTGGCTGTGGGGGTTTGGGCAAACCAGCCTGCAAATTGGTTTCATATGAGGATGCTTGTACTCATGGATCATTACTTACTAGCTTAAAAATTGAAAAAAAAAACTGAGAAGAAAGATGCAGGACAGTTTTGGTCAAAATGCATGTCTACGGATGTGGGAGGGCAACGATAAGGGGGGAAGGGAAAGGGAAACTATGCTGATCTTGAATTGGAAAAGAATGTATGAAATACACAAGCCACCAAGATAAACCAAAAAATAATAATCAACTAAAAAAAAATAATAAATGAAATTAAATATCAGCTGAGCCCATGGAACAGTTGCGAGAAACACATGGATTTTAAAGAGTATGAAGTTTTTGTCCTATGTGGTGCTGACATATGCTTGTGGAATATTACACTATAGTGTAAGCAGATAGTTGTGTGTTCCTTTGTGTTTGTTGTTTTTGTTTTGTTTTGTCTTTTTTTTTGATGCTTTGTGTATTTCATACATCATTTTCCAATTCAGTTCAGGCATATATCCCCTTCCCTTCCCCCCACCCTACCCCTACCCATCCCAGATCATACATTCTGCCGTAAGATTTCTGCATCTTTCTCTGCTTTTTTGTTTTGTTTTGTTTTCATTTTTTTAACAATAAGTGATAATTTGTGAGTACAAGCATCCTTCATGTAAAACCAATTTGCAAGCAGTTGTGCCCAAACCCACAATACTCATGGGTCCCACCAACCAGCAGGGGGGGCTTGTATGTTCAGTCAAGTTGATCAAATGAGTGTCCAGTCTACATTGTTGTAGTTTCACCATTAACCCCAATCGCAGCCCTTACATTCTACCACGCCCCCTCTTCTGCAGATGTTGTTCCCTTTTGAAAGTGCAATTGAGATAAGTGTTAACTTTTGCCATATATAAGTTATGAGATACTGAAGGATTATGTATTCCTCAAAGACCCTTACCACCTACTCTAAGATATATAATGCATTGTGATTACAGATGGGATATTTATCTTGTTAGATGGAATTATGGTCTTGCTATTGTTTACATTTAAAATTTATGCATAACATAAGGAGAAGCTATTGGGTCTTAAATTGACAAAGGCTGGATTTATGATGGCTAATCCTGTTAATCCTGGGTGTCACCTTGCCTGGAATTGGGATTAACAAAAATAAGAAAGAGATCTTCAGATTGGATTATCTTGACGTGGATGACCCACCATAAATGTGGGTGTTAACTTCTGTTGGCAGCTTGTATAAAAGGCCATGGGAGAAGGAAGCTTGCCACTTTTGTTTGCTTCTTGACTTCTCTCTCACTGGTGAGTTTGTTTTGCTGCTGTGATCAACACATTGGATCCCAGTGTAGACTGAAAATGAGCAGATCTCCTATCAGGCCTTCAGTGCCAGACTGGGACTACTGAGACATCCAGCCTCAAGGACTGAGCAATTACCTGGATTCTCAGCCTCTCCAGTGTGGTGCAGCTACTATTGTTGGACTACTTGGACTCTATCCCATGAGCAAATACAAATACAAATACACACACACACACACACACACACACACACACACACACACGTATGTGTGTATTCCTTCTACTGATTCTGATTCTGTTTTTGTTTTTTTTTCTTGGTCTTTTCGACAAAGGGTCTCCCTATAGCCCCAGCTGTCCTGGAACTCACATTGTAGACCAGGCTGGCCTTGAACTCACAAAGATCCGCCTGCCTCTGCCTCCCAAGTGCTGATTCTGTTTCTTTAGAGGATCATGACTAATAGATGAGGGAAGCCGCAATTCTAAGATAGGCATGGTTGCTCCACCAGTACACCTCTGATACACACTTCTGCACACATCAGCATTTTCCCAGGACTCACTTGTTCCATAGTTAGAAACTCCACTTAATTTCTCCACAAATATAGTAATTTTTATATCAAAATATGTATTTATTTTTTTGCCTTCCTTCTGTTTATCCTTCTTGAGCTTGGGAAAATTCAAATCTTCCATGATAAGGAGTTAGAGAACTGCCTCAGCAGTTAATAGCACTGGCTACTCTTACAGAGGACCAAGATTGGGTTTCCAGCACCGACATGGCTGTTAGCAACTATCCATAACTCTAGTTGATGCCCTCTTCTGACCTGTGTAAGCATTGTATGGTGTGATGTCCTTACATTCAAGAAAAACACTTCTGTTTATAAAATATAAATAAATAAGGAAATAAATTAAAATCCTCCAAGGTGACATGATTACTGCTAGATTGCCCCAGTGAACAGTCCTACTCCACAAAAGTACAGACAGGTTAAAAGAGAACATAAAGTTGGGCAGGAGACATGGGAAGAGTTGGAGGGGCAGCAGGTTTAATATTATCAATATACTGTATAGCTGTACAATAATAACATCTTCCACAGGAACCTGAAAATCTAGTGTCTCTTGCCTATGCCAGCCTGGAAAGAAAGTCTCAAGCTACTCCAACTATGTTGCTTTCAGTCAGAGACTTTATAGATAAATTTTGAGACGAGGTTGTCCCTGAGATGAAAAGTGGGAAGCAGAGGAAAGGAGAAATTATGTGCAGCCTAATAATAACATAACTATAAAAGAGAAAAGGATTCTACTTCCATAATCCAGAGTGTCACAGCCCAGTGAGGCACAAGGAGACAATTCGGCCTCACTCCAGAATTTTGAATTTGAGACTTCCGTTCAACTTCTTTTCTCATTTTTATTTGTATGAGTGTATTGCTGGCATGTAGGTAGATTTTTTTCTCATGTCAATCAGTGCCCACGAGTTCAGAGGACAGTGTCAAACTCCCCTATAACTGGAGTTAGGGACAGTTGTTAGCCATTGTTTGTGTGGAGGGAATTGAACCCTTGTCTTCCTCAAGAACAGCCAGTGCCCTACTTGCTGAACAATCTCTACAGGTCCTGAGCTTCTTTTTATTTTTATTATTTTTTTTAACCACCGACATACCTTTATTTTTTTTCTTTATTTTTTAACAAATCTAGACCCGTGTTCCCGCCCATTCCCCCACCCCGCCAGAGCTCATGCATTCTGCCAAATATGCTTTTCATCTCTTAGTCTTTCTCAATATTTTCCATGGGGAAGTTGACTGTTTTGAGCAGAAGTTCACTGTTTCAGTCAGTTCTTTGATGCAGTCTTTTCTGTTGTTGTTGTTGTTTTCCAAAAAGTGCAAACTACGGCCAACTGGCTTTTGTACAACAAAATCTCAGGGGGCGCTACACAAGAAATACAACTGGGTAATGGCACTAGCATCCAAACTAAGCTGGATGGGTGATACCATTCGTTGTTTGGTTTTTCTGGGACTGTGTTACTTCACTCAGGCATGATGTGCTCTAGCTCCAAAGCCATTTTCCTGCAAAAGGTTCGTGATGTCGTTTTCCTATGCTGCATTAGAAACTCCATTGTGTAGATTGTACCAAATTTTCTCTATCCACTCGTCAGGTTGAGGGACATTTAGGTTGGTTTCCAGCTCCTTGCTATAGTGAAGAAAGAGGAGCTGCAATAAACCGGGGCCATTGCATGTATCTCTGTGGCTGGATGAATCTTGTGTGTAAATACCCAGGGGATAGCAGGAGTGGTATGGGCCTTGGGTTCAGGGGTGGGCATTAAGTTCATTCAAGTTCTTCCCCAAAGGGTTTCTCCCCACACTGGTCTTCCCATAGTGTGCTTTGTATGAGTTTTTACAAAAACCCCCATGCACGTGGGGATTAGTGTTCCCTTTCCCCACAAACTTCCCACCCTATGGTATTCATTGTTTTCTTGAGCGCTAGCCAGTTTCTTCTTATTGGGAGTATAGATGGGATATTCTTAAAGGGTTTTTCATTAAATTTCCTTAATGATTAGTGATTTGTTGAACAACGTTTCTTAGTGTTCCAGACATCTCTATATTCCTCCAATTGTGAAGTCTCTGTTTCAGTTCTTTGCTCTTCCATCTATTGAGTTGGGTCATTTGCTTTCTTTTTTCTTTTCGTTTTTTTGGAGTAGTTTTATTTATTCTGGAAGTCAATGGTTTGTTAGATGTATCTGCAGTGAAAGGTTTCCTCCCACTCTGTGGGAGATTTCTCTTCACCTTCCTGATTGTTTCTTTTGATGTACAGAAGGCTTCTTTTGAAGTTTGATGAAGGTCCATTTGTTCAAGATTGTCGAACCTCTTAATTCCTGTCGACTGCTGCTGTCTGGTTAGGAAGTCTTTCTTTTCCTATTTTTGCCTATGTCTTGTAAAGTCTGCTGCAACTTTTTTTTTCTTCCATCACCTTCAGGGATTGGGTTGGGGGTTTTGGTTTTTCCACGTTGGAGGGGTCTTTGACCCATCTGGGGTTGACTTTTCTCATGGGGGGGAGAGGTAGGCGATGAGTGGGAGGGTTTTAATTTCATTTCTTCTACAAGTTGGTGATCCAGTTTTGGCCACCACCACTTGTGAAAAGATGGCTTTGTCTTTCTCCATTGTTGGCTTTCTTGGTCCCTTGTTAATAAATTTGGGTGGCTGAAATTGTATGTTTTTCAGATTTGGATCTTTGGTTTTGTTCCATGGTCAACAAAAACAGGTTCTGTTTTTGTGCCAGTACCAGGCTGTTCTTTTTATGACAATCTATAAGGCCCTGTGTTTAGGTATTTGAAAAGTTCTGTGGTAATATATAGAGGATCCCCCCCTGTGTAAGCTCTTTCACTCTCAGGTTTGTTTTGGCTTTTCGGGGTCTTTTGTTTTTCCAAATGAATTTTAAGGAACAACATTTGTTTTCAAGCTGTGGAAGAAATAGAAACTCTTGGTGGATTTTTGATGGGCATTGTGTTAAATCTATAACAGAGTTTGGGTATAATGGACATCTTACTATATTAATTATCCCAATCAATGAGCATGCGGGAGGTTTTTACCTATGCCCCCTGTCACCACTCCTCTTCAATATAGTGCTTGCAACCCTTGCTAGGGGGGAGGCATAACGGCAAAAGACAAAGAAAACAGTGATATTTATTAAGGGAGTTTTACTAATTGGAAAAGCAGAAAGGTTCAAACTATCCCTATTGCTGATGATATGATTTGTTTACCTTAAGGGATGCTAATAACTCCACCAGAAAACTCCTAGAAACGATTAACAGCTTCAGCAAAGTGGCAGGATACAAAATTAACCTTAGAAAATCAATGGCCTTTCTTTACACCAACAACAAGCAACTGGAGAAAGAATTCAAAGAGACCTTCCCACTCACAATAGCCTCAAAAACAATAAGATACCTAGGAACAAACCTAACCAAAGACACCAAAGACCTCTACAACAAAAATTTTAAACCCTTAAAGAAATTGAAGAAGACCTCAGAAGATGGAAAAACCTTCCATGCTTAGCTTCTTTTTAAACTGAGACATTTCTTTGAATTTCTATTTGTTCCTAACATGTTAAATTTTCTTAATTGTATGAATTTATCATGTCAACCTACCCAACACATATACTTCATCACTCTCACTATTTGAAATTTTCTCATTCTCCATCATCCCTGCATTGCTGTCTAATGACTCGGAAAAGCTTTACAGAAACCTGTTGAATTCATTTAACCAGTCTCCTGGCACATCTGCTTCTTTCTAATCATTTCCCATCTTATAACTCAAGAACCACAAAATTGCTCCATTTTTCTAAACATTCAAAGTTGAAAAAATTCTGTCATTTAAACTAGGAAATTGCACTGCGTGGCACTGGCACCTATATTGTCATCAGACACCTCTTGTGTAATCTTTATGGCCCTCTCTACAGTGTCTCAGTGCTTCCAGAACACCCACCAGGAATTTGAGATCAGAGTGTCTGCAGCTCAAATACCTAATCCTGTACACAGGACATTAAGAGACAATGAGTAGGAATTGGAGAGATGGTTCAGTGGCTAAGAGCACTGGCTGCTCTTGCAGAGGACCTGAGTTCAATTCTCAGCACTCACATGGCAGATAACAAACAAAGATAAAAATAAAATGGTTTTCAATTTTTTGTTTACATTTTAAAATTCATTTACTTTATATGTATGCCTATTATGTCTACATATATGTAAGTGCACTCATGTTTTGCAGTACCCTAGAAATTCAGAAAAATATGTTGGAACCACTGGAATTGTAGTTATAGACAGTTGGCAACAACCATGTTGGTTTTGGAATTCAAACTCTGGTTCTCTGCAAGAGTATCCAGTGCTCCTAACTGCTGATATATCTCTCTAGCCCCCTTAAACTTTATACAGAAACAATCTGCTTAGTTAACTCATTAGATATAACACAGAGGAAAGAAGTGATATTTGTAACTCCTAAAATCTGTGGCTATGCATAGATCCAAGTAAAACCAGAATCAACTGTAATTGTGAGAAAAATTCACAGATCCCTTGGTGTTGCCTTCAACTGAAGCTTTGGAAGCCATGAACTGATCCTCCTCAGAATATTTGAGAATAACTAAATATCTGACATGTTCATCCAACTAGGAGCCATCAAAGATCCATGGGCCCTGTATAGTCAGTAAGGAATCCCATGCTGATAGAGGGAACATTATCAGACCCTTGCAGGAACAGTGAGCTATAGCCTCTTAGAATTGACCTCATACCATAAGTTTGGAGTTTGTTTGACTGGATCATGATGGGACACCATGCCATGCTATTTGTCATGAGGAGGGATGTCTGTGATGGATCAGAGTAGAGTGCTGTCTTCACTCCATTTCCAGCCTTGTATGTGGGAGGTTAAGAGGGAGACAAACAAAATACTCTCTGGACAACTTGAAGGGGGGGTATGAAAAAGTAAAATGAGTTTTAGATTGTTTCCCCATAGGAAGATCATGAGAATATAACAGAATATAGTACAATCCATAGAATGTTAACCTTCTAACCACAGACCTCTTTGGAGCCATTAACCAGATGATAATCAGATAGAAAATGAAGAGATGAAAAAGGGACTTACTGAACGTCAAGGACACAGTTTAAATCCCTTCTCCACAGTTATATTTTCTGCTTTGATGGTGAAGAGACAGTCATTCAGCACATTCCCATCTTGGCTTTCATTCTGCTTCATTCTCCAAAAGCATCTGGGTTCAGTGAGACTGGATATGAGGATGTGAATATTCAGGAGGTGGAAGAACAAAATCAAAGTCTTTTTCATGTCTACAAAGCTCTAAGTTTTAGCAGTAGTAGACTCTCAAAGGGTGGAGACAAAAAAACATATCAAATGGGCATGTATGCATATACATGTATCTGCTTTTATTACTCCTGCCAAGTGGAGGCTATCCACCCTCCTCTTGCTTGCTTTACAGGTGAATAGTGTCCTCTGGAGGAATCTGGGACACTCTCTACCCTGGGGCTCTGCAGCTGAGGTCCTCAGTCCAGGTGATAAACATAGTTGGAAAAATATTTTGAGAATCAGCTCAGCCTTGGGTACCATGATGTCACTCTAATCCATGGACATTTGACTCCCTGAGGGGAATCCTTATGCGACAGATTTAGTCTATCATCAACCAGCTGTTTGTAGGAACACCATTTGAAATGATGTAAGTAGATTGTAAAGGAGATCCAAAGTAAGATGTGAAATTCAGGTAGGGCCCAGGCCTGTCAGCCCCCACACAGACTTATGGCATATTCTCTCCACACAGCCAAAGTTAGAGAAAGGCAGCCTCACATGTACAGATTTCACCATCCACAGAACATTTACTGTGTGGGCCAAACACTATTGCTCACCAGTCCCGTGTACTGAATACCCATCTAAGGTTTTTGTTTCTCATTTTGTGGAAAACCAATATCCATGAAAACACCAGAAATACCATAAATCTTGTGAACTCCACAAGTACTCAGCCAGTCCCTCAGTATCAATATAGAAACTAAGTTGAGTATGTGACTTTTAAAATGTGGCCTCCATCCTTGTTTTTGAGTTTCTGTGGATCAATATCTTATGCTTAATTTAGAATCTGATAGGCACTGGAAAATGGCTCCATGCTCTATGTGTGAATAATTATATTTTTATTAATAAATATGTTTTGTTTGTTTATTTTTTATTGAACTTTTCCATATTTCATACAACATTGATCAATCATATTTGAACCCAACCCATTCCCCTTTCCATGTCCCCTACACCTCCAGAGATTGTACATTCTCCCATATATGTCCTACACCATTTTCTCAGTCTTTTAAAAAATATTTTAATGGAGAAGTTTACTGCTTGGGGCAGAAGTTTACTGTTTAGGACACTTCTTTGAACAAGTCTTTTTGGCTTTTGTTCCTTTTAATTTTATATTGCTCCAAAGTATGGATGTACAGCAATATGCCACATGTATACCAAAAATACAGTGTCTTAAGTTAAACTATAGGTTAATTCCAAAATATTTTTAGGGAGTCAAATTTAGCAGTAGAATTTCATACAAGTTAAAAGAAATATTACTTTACATTCCGAAATTACAAAGCAAGTTGAGGTACATTTTAATGTACACGTTTTTATAATAGCATCGGGTAGTATATTTACAAAAAAGTCCTCGGTTTATGAGGGACGCCATACAAGATTTGTTTTTCTGGGACTGTGGTACTTCACTTAGCATAACTACATCCAGTTCCATCCATTTACCTGCAAATTTCATGATGTCATCTTTCTTTAGTGCTGCAGATAAATGTAATGTGTAATTGTTCCACATTTCCTTTATCCACTCATCAGTTGAGGGATATTTGAGTTGCTTCCACCTCTTAGCTATTGTGCAGAAAGCTGCAATAATTGTGGTTCTGCATGTATCTCTGCAGTAGGATGAATCTTATGGGTATATAGCAAGGAGTGGTATGATGGGGTCAGGTGGCAGGTTCATTTTGAGTTTTTTAAGAGCTCCCCACACTGCTTTCCATAGGGGTTGCAGGAATTTGCATTCCCACCAACAGTGAATGAGTATCCCCTTTCCCCATGGTCTCTCCAGCACGTGGTATCATTGTTTTCTTTTTCTAAGGTTTAGGAAAGAGTTTCATTTAGGCTTCAAACTGGTCCAAAGTATTTAGGTCTCAAACTAGGGCCTCTGAAGAGAGAAATTCTTACATTTTATACCTTGTGTAGTAATTTACACAATAAGAAAATTAGATATTGGCTGGCTAAGAGTAAATACATTACAAAAATGAAGTGGTTTGTCTAGTTATTAAAGGCAAAAATATAGAAAGTCTCTCAAACAAACNGCTGCTGTCAGAGCTCCTGCATTAATATACTTGCCTACGTGCATATAGCCAAAGACTTTAGTTTATATTTGTTCTGAACAGAGAATAACTCTTTTCATAGTCTATGTCCTATTAATAATTTAAGAGGCGGCAGTTTTCTCAGTTTTATAAGAGATTACTCCATAATAGTTGTCTCCATGTTTTACAGTTGGAGAACGACGCATCATAGTCATATTTCTCCTTGTTTCTATGGGGGGGGCAAGAAAGTCTTCATATCCAAACCTTTGTGGCTGGGCACCTAGAAGGTAAGTTTAATTAATGCTCATTATAAATAGTTGTTACATGGAAGACCTCCACAGGGGGTCAATGTTTATGGCAATCTGAGGCTTTTTTCCTTTCAATGTTCAGACGAGTCAATCCTTTCAGTTGCCCCTTTTGGTACATCCTACTCTCATGAAAAGCTGTAGCTTTTCTTTCTTAGCAGCTATTAACGTTCGGTGACATTTTGTCTCCTGTTGGACCAAACACAAAAATATTCTTTTTCCCTAGTTAGTTTTAAGATTGAATTGCAAGGTTTTGACGAAAAGGTTTCATTTGATTTTTTTTTTTTTTTTTTTCCTGTACCCCCCCACTTTTTTTTAACCCATGAATCTCCAGATGACAGTTGTATTATACAAAACTAAAGGGTGGAATCAAGGAACAGATTTCATCAAAATTTCAACCATGTTGTTTTGGCGGTTGACTATATATGATTAAACTTGGGAGCAACTGCTAATTTTTACGTTAACTCATCTTAAAGAGAATGCTTACAAGGTGATACTGTACAACAGAGAAATTATAGAGAACTTTGTATATGCCCGTCCCAAAGTTATTCCTCTACAGATTTTATGTAAAACAAATGTGGGACAACAGCTAATTATATCTCCACTTAACTCAGATGAATTACCGTTTTTAAAACAATCAATGTGTTTTAATATACACCATATTTACTTTTACTAATCCTTAAAAACACCAGTATCCTGTAGACATGTGTTAGGGCAAAACTGGGAGGGACTTGTTGAACTCAGGTCACTTAAATATTGCCTTAATCGAATATACCACCCATGTCCCTTTCCCACCCTCTCCCCCTCCAATTCATCATTTCAGTCCGTTTTCTGATGTGCAGTCTTTTCTGTTGTTCTTTAACATGCATCCGCTCTCCCATGATAAATATTTATTATCTGGAAGTTGTGGTACTAGCATACCACACTATGAGGGAACACCATTTGCGGTTTATTTTTCTGGGACTGTGTTACTTCACTTAAGCATAATGTTCTTCTAGATCATCCATTACCTGCAAAAGTTTCAGTGTTTCCCTTTTCCGCTGCATAGAACTCCATTGTTACAGGTACCACATTTTCCTATCCACTCGTCAGTTGAGGGACCCTGGGCTGGCTCCAGCTTTTTTTGCTATGTACAGAGCATGCAATAAACATAAGCGTTTGCAGTTATCTTTGCAGTAAGATGTGTCTGTGGGTTATACCAAGATTGGTATGACTGGAGTCAAATGAGGATCATTTGAGTCTTCTAAGGGTTCTCCACACTGCTTTCCAATACATGGCTGTTACAAGTTTACATTCCCACCAGCAATGGATAGTGTTCCCCCCTTTCCATCGCCAACCTCTACAGCACTGGTATCATCTTGTTCCTGATTCCGAGCCAGTCTTATTGGAGTAAGGTGATATCATCAAAGTGGTTAATTTCATTTCCTTAATTATCAGAGATGATTGAACACTTCTAATATGTTTCTCAGCCATCTATAATTCCTCACTTGTGAAGTCTACTATTCAGATCTTTGCCTCCATCTCTTTGAGTGATTCATTTGTTTTCTTCTTCTTCTTGTTTTTTGAGTAGCTGTATTACATCTGGAAATTCAATGCTTATCCAGATGTGTATTTGCTGTGAGGTTTCCTCCACTCTGTGGGTTTTCTCTTCACTTCCTTGACTTGTTTTTTTGAATGTACAGAGCTTTTGAGATTAATGAGGGCCCCAGTTGTCAATTGTCAATCTTAGCTTTCTTGTTGCAAGCTGCGAGTCTGATTTAGGAAGTCTTTTCCTACGCCTTATGTCTTGTAGTCTGCTACAAACTTTTTCTTCTATCACCTCAGATTTTGGGGTTCACGTCTGAGCGACTTCTTCATCCATTGGGAGTTGACTTTTGTACAAGGTGAGAGGTACGGGGTTTAATTTCATTCTCTTGCTTTTCTTTCTTCTTTTCCTGCTCTTTTCCGCCTACCAGAAGGATATGTGTTTACTGGCTAGTTCAGAAAGCCTTGAGCTTTCACCTGAGAGTAAAGTAAATTTTGGGGGTCTCATCCCTAAAATGTCTAATCAATTTCTAGTTCCTGTTTAGTTATGCTACCCTCTGAAAAGGGTCACCCCAATCATCAGAAAGGAATTGGGACATCGGCCACTCTGAATTCTTCCATGCTGAAAATTGCCATTGGATTTGGCAACTGGGGTTTGGCAACTGGGGTATGCCCCATTCAGACAGTCAATGTAAAAGACACCCAATCATAATTAAAGGGGAAAAATATCCTTGACTAGCTGATGAAAGTGAAATGAAGAAAGCATTGTTTGTTGGTACATTGTCTTAGGCAGGGGACCAGGAAAAGGGAGAACAGGCTGAATTCAAATGTCCAACTTTAAAAGTCATTAGAATTTCTTGACCGGGGTTTCAAATCATCAGGTTTATTAGGATTTCTCCTTCTGTCATCTGGCATGACATCTCCGGATTAGGATCTGCTTCAGGTTTTTAATAGTTCAGGGTATGACGTTTCCACTTCGATATTTTCTAGAAGAAAGATAGTAAAATTTTGCATTATTGACCATTAACAACAATAGTAAACTTGTTATCTTGGCTCAGATGACCCATACTTTGTTAATCAAGAGCCAATATTTAAGTTTTTATGCCTAGTTTAACATTATTCTCATACACTTTATGCCCAAAAATGTACAGACTAAAGTTTTTTTCAGGCAATAAACAGGAAAATATACTTTGACTTTTGATTTATTTATTGTAAATTAATTTCTTCTTTTTTGGTTCTTCCCCACCACCCTCCCCAATTTTTATCACAAGATTAACTAAACTCTGTCTTGTCAACGGATATTTGATGTATTCAGTGGGGGCAATCAGGTTTTCTGTGGGGTATACAGGGGAAACCTGTCTCCTATTGGGCATTCTTAACCAGTTCCATCTACCTGGAGCGACAAGGTCAGGTCTTGATAGACTGGTCTTTGGAGAACAAGACAACTTTCCTCTATATTGAGCTTCCTCTTTATAGACTGGACACTGGCTGAGATTCTGTCAGTGCACCTCCAAGACTTCCCTGCACAGGAAGCCTTGTGACTCACAGTTGCAGAGCATTTTAAGAGATGCCCCTGTACAAAAGTCCCTTGTGAACAATTGACCTAAGAGGGCAAGGAATAAAATTGTCCTTTAAACCCCTTGGCCAAATTGATATGGGCCTTAGGTATAGGCATTAAGTATCCAAAAAAGTTAAGTTACACCACTCTGGTACTTGTTTTTTCTACTTTTTACTTTTTATTAATTAAAATGTAAAAGTAAATGAAAACATAGTATCCTTCATGTAAAATTACTTTGTAAGCAGCTATGCCCAAAACTTATACTACGCCAGGAGGGCCCCCCCATTGTTCCAGTGGATGGGCTTGTATGCATAATCATGTTGATCAAATAGAGTCCAGTTTCTATATTTCTACTTTTAATTTACCTATATTATATTAGATAAAAACTTGAAGAAAAGCCAAGACGCTTGAATAAATATTGACTGGACAAAAATTTTATTTTTATTTATTTATTTATTTATTTATTTATTTATTTATTTATTTGATTTTTTACTCTCTATTTTTTTTTTGAGCCACAGCTGTGCTCTGACACTTTGTACCAGGCTGGCCTTGAACTGCCTCTGCCTCCCAAGTGCCTAAGATAAAGGTATGCACCACCATGCCTGATGACTAGAACCCAATTTAATACCATAGGATAAGCAGGTAAGCTGATCAAGAGAAATTTAAACAATTTAGGCATATTTTATAATATAAAATGATTTTCAACTAGAATACAGAAGTATCTTTTTATTTTCCAAACTCCGTATCCTGTGTTTGTGTTTCCAGATAACAGGGAACATTCCTATTGACCAGAATTAAGCTGAAATATTTTAAACAAGTCCATTCAATCTGTCTCTTTCTGGGGTGCATGCCAGTAGTTCGGGGAAGTAAGCATAGAATTTTTTGAGTCAAGTTGCCCTTAAATTGGCAAAACAAATATCAAATAATAACCTTCATAATAGACAGAGGACCAAAAATATCTTCTCACTATGGCAAAGGTAACCCATTACTTGCCTATCTCTCCTTTAATACTGTATCTGCAACTGGAAGTCCATACACAGCCAGAGAATGGACATGAAAACCAACCACAGCCCTGTGTGGTTATAATCCCATTATGGCCATAGTGAAACTGGCTTTCAATGTTTATGCCATTCCACTACTAGAAACATTTTACCACTTCAAACCACGTACATAATATTTATTTTCTACTAAACTGCAAATATTTATGCCGACCCAAGCCAAATGAGGAAGGCCCCCCAAAACATCAACAAAATAAAATAAAAAAAACACTATCTCCTTGGTAGAATAACCATTGTGCATGTCAGAGCTCCTGTATTAAATATATTTTGCTTAAGTGCATAGCTTAGGCGACTTTAGCATTCTATTTGGGGTCTGAATAGAGAACTATCCTTTTCACGTTTCTATGTCCATTAGTCAATAAAGAAAGGCAGTTTTACCGATTTTACAAAGGTAATACCTCATATACCAGCTGGCTCCAGAATCTACAGTGGAGAAGTGACCCCATCATCTATCATCATTCTCCTTATTCTTTATGGAGGGGGGGGGTTCCAGAGTTATGGGGTAAGAAAGTTTATTGTATTAAAACCTTCGCGGCACCTAGAAAAGTACTAACGGCTTCGTTAGGATTCATTAAAAATAGTTGTTGTACTAGTAGGATCCAGAGAGGGGCCTGACGTCTGCAGCAATCTGGGCATTTCTTCCCTCAATGCCCAGGAGGAGTCAATCTTCTTCTGGTACTTTCTGTTTACATCTACTCACTGCAAAAGCTGCATTTTCGTTTCAGCCATTAAGATTGGTGAGTACTCCGGTCTGTTGGAACATGACCAAACTCCTTTCCCGTAGTTAGTTTTTTGTTTTATTTTGTTGATTTTTTTTTGACAAGTTTATATATATATTGTATCCCCATTTTTATTTTAGGTTTTTATTTTGACCATGAGTCTCAAAAAAGCAGTGTATCTTTACCATACCCTATAGGGGGTAATCAGACGGCACAGATTTCATTCCAATTTCGCCCATGCTGTTTTGGGTTACGTTATGTGATTACATTGGGAAACATCGTGATATTCTACCAAGGAGTATGTTGGCCAGGGGATCCAGCCCCCACAAAAGGGTAAAGGCTCCTTGCCTCCAAACTGGTATATCTGCAGGAAGAGAGCAATAAGTGCCCTGCATGAAGATCTGATTAAATATTGGGAAAGATGCTTGGAGACAGGCACTGCAAGTTACAGATGGGTTCTGGAATGCCAGAGAGTGTTATCGACAAGGCCACTTAACCTAATAAAGCAAATACTTGGTCTCCTTGAATCAAGCAAGACTCTCCATCAGCACCAGCCTACACCTCACCGCCTGCCAAAAATACTGTGCAGCAGTGGCCACGCGTATGTCTGTATATCCCAAATCTAATGGGCTATTAGCTCTCTCCTGGCAGGAAAAACCCATGGCTGATTGCCAAGTTACTATTCCTCTAATGGTTAGGAGATGTTATAAACGACACGAAGACCCTGCATACTTAACAGAAGAAAAAATGTAATTCATGGGATTAACATTACCACCCAAACATCTGCGTCTAACCAAAGGAACCTACCATAACAATTTCGTACTGTTTAAATACCTGTATATCTATTTCCGTGTGCTTCATTAGTAGGAGTCAACAAAGTGCTATATATTCTACTGCTTAAATACCACACACATCACACATGCTCTCTATGTATAGGTATATATATACATCTATAAATATAGATGTAGATTAGATTATAATATATATGTATATTATGCATATATAATAAGACATAGGGAGGAGTAGATCACATGAGATATGGTATCAGATAGTATATATATGGTATAGGCATATATATGGTATAGATAACACATATTAAAGATCATTACACAGGATATACATATATTTTAATGCCTTTGATATATACATATATATGTAGTCATATATATATATACCACATATATGTATATATATGTGTGTATATATCTGATATATAATAAATTATATATATGTTACATATATATAAAAATTACATATATATTATTCTATAGGCTTACATACATATATATAATTATATATAATAATTATATTCTATAATTTGTATATATACTAATTGTAATATGTATGCTACATATTATATAACATATATATATATTTTTTATTATTATTATTATGTGAACCAAGATAGTATCAACAGTTAGGATTATATATAATTTATACTATACATATTACACATATATGTATTATATAATATAACTATATGTAATATGTTACAGTATATGTATATTATATACATTGTATCTATACAATTGTATATATAATTATATATAATTAATAGGATATATATACCATTATATATATATAATGTATAATATACAATTGTATTTTATACAATAGTTCTTTATCAATTATGGATATATCTTTTATTACCTTAATTATTATAATTATCTATAATTATATTTATATGTATATATTTATTATATGTACAGCTACATAATTGTATATATATACATTATATGTATCATGTATATTATATATTTACAAGGGTATATTAACAACTGTCTATATGTACAATTATGGATATAGAATTATTATATTACATATTTATATGGATACTAGATAATTATATATATGTATATATTTATATATATGTACATATATACGATATTATTATATATACTTCACGTTTTGTGCTTCATTAGTAGGATTCGAAGCCTGTCCCTGGGCAACCAGGCAGCCCATGAAAGGAAACAAAACAAAAAAAAAAAAAAAAAAAAAAAAAAAAAAAAAAAAAAAAAAAAAAAAACTGTTTTGCTTCTCATCCACCTGCGCCTCTTGTCTAACGCTAGGGAACAATCTGCAGAAAGAGGGGGTGTTTGTGGTAGAATTGTAAGGGCTGCGATTTGGGGTGAATGGTAAAACAATATAGTCTGGACACCCACTTGATCCAAACCTTGATTGAAACATCCAAGCCCCCCCGCCCCGCCCCCGCTGGATGGTGGGACCCATGCGCTGTGTGGATTTGGGCACAACTGCTTGCAAATTGTTTTACCTGAAGGAGGCTTGTACTCACAAATTATCAACTTATTGTTTAAAAAAATGAAAACAAAACAAAACAAAAAAGCAGAGAAAGATGCAGAAAAGTTACGGCAGAATGCATGATCTGGGAAGGGTAGGGGTGGGGTGGGGGGAATGGAAAGGGATATATGCCTGAACTGAATTGGAAAATGATGTATGAAATACACAAAGCATCAATAAAAAAAGAAAAAAAAAAGAAAAAGAAAAAACTTAAAGCGACCCTGCAAGTCCCAGAGCTAGCTCTGGCCAACCAAATCTTTCCAGATATTCAGAAACACACCACATAGATCTGGTAAAAAGTCTGTCTATCCATCCCAAAGATGTTCCACCTAGAGATCAAATATCCCACACACAAAGCACAAAGTCCTTGAATTCCATTTTACTTAACATTAGCATAGCAATACCTCCTTCTTTCTTAATGACATTTACTTGTATTATTTTTATCCTCCTTTCACCTTGGGATAATATCTATCTTTAAAGGTGAAGTAAGGTTCTTGGAGACAAGAAGAAAAAAAAAGATGGGTTTTGTTTCTTAATCCATTCTTCTAGTCTCTCTCCTTTAATTGGAGAATCCGTTCCATTGATATTTAAAACTGTTGTTGAGAGAATTAAATTGTTTCCAATCATTTTAATTTCTAGTTCATTCTTACCCTGTTTTTATTTTCATAGTGGTAGTATCATTTGTTTTCTAGAGTTGATTGGAATTTAACTAATCATGTTATCAAAGAAAAAAATAAACCCAAAAATAATGTCAATGGAATCCTGCAAATTGCATTTAATCCAAAGATTGCATTTGATATTATGGTCATTTTAACATTAATTATGTTATTTGTTTACAGTAATTCTATGACCATATTCATCCTTGTAACTCTTTACATTGATTGACAACTTTACAGGATCTAGAGTCACCAGGGAAACAACCTTCTGGATATGTCTGTGAAGAATTTTTAAAATCAGATTGATGGAGGTGGAAGACTAGCCCTAAATGCAGTGCTACAATTTCCTAGGCTGAGATATTTGATTACATATAAAGGAGAATTATCTTGGCATGGGCATTCATCCCTCTCTGCCTTATAACTACAGGAAGAATGAGACCAACTACCTCTTGAAGCTCCCTCCTCCCCCATGATGAACTGCATGTCCAGATACAGGAGCCAAAATACACCTTTCTATAAGCTGGCTTTTCTAGTTGTTTGTTGAAACAATGTGAAATTAACAATTTTGATTTATCTCAATTCTTCAGTTCCTTTCTTTGGTGTTTTAATATTTTATTATATGTCTTTCACATCCTATTTTAGATACTTTCCTAAGTATTTTTGTGAAGTAATTGTGAATGGGAATTTTTCCTGCTTTCTTTTTGACCAAGTTTTTTACTAACTTAATATGTAGAAATGTCCTGGGTTTTGCATATAGACTTTGTTTCCTGCTTCTGTGTTGAAATTGTTTATTCAATCAAATAATCATTATAATCTTTTAAGTATAGGATCATGTCATCTTTAATAAGGAGAATTTTAGTTCTTCCATTAAAGTTGGTATACATTTTATGTCTTTATCCTTTTGTATTATGACACCTGACACCAAGCATTGTGTTGAGAAAGAGAGGAGAGAGCAGACACCCTTTATCATTTTAGATTTGGAATAAGTAGTTCCATTTTTCATATTTAATATAATGATGGATATAGGTTTGACATATGTAGACTTTACTACTTTGAGTTAACATCACGTTTTCCCAACAGAACAGGGAAAAACACACCACACCCAGGAAGTAAAAACTTCAGTGCCAGGGCAGATATGCTAGCATCAATGCACATATCGTTATTGAGCAGAGTGGTCAAGATGACATGGACTCTTTAACAGATGTTTTAAAACATTTTTTGGTATTTTTGAGACAGGGTGTCCCTTTAGTCCCAGCTCGCCTGGAGCTCACTCTGTAGACCAGGCTGGTCTTGAGCTCACAGAGATCCACCTGCTTCTGCATCCCAAGTTCTAGGATTAAAGGCATGTGCCACCATGCCCAACTCTTGTTGTTGTTGTTGTTGTTGTTGTTAATACATTTTAATAGAACTAGTATTCCATGGAAAGGGCTAAACTCTGCAACAAGAAACAAAAATGTGAAAAGATTAATGAAATGAAGATGTCCACTCCTGCTGAAGTTTTGTATAAGTGATTTCCTGAAGAATTAGAATGTACTTAAATTTTGTCATAGGATGTAACTTGAAGAAACTCCAGTTTGTATGTATCTGAGACAGCTGTTCAATATCCTTTCCAGGACCCTGAAATACCAATATGACTTCAAATTTGGTATTATACCTAAGGGATGCCAAAAAATTCCACCAGAAAACTCATAGAAATAGTTACGAGCTTCAGTAAATAGTCAGGTTACAAAATCAATAGAGAAAAATTCAGTAGCATTTCTTTATGCCAACAAGCAATTGGAGAAGTAGTACATATAAACACCCCCATTCACTATAGACTCAAAAAAGCAAAATGTCTTGGAACAAACCTGACCTAAGACATGAAATATCTCTACAATGATTTTTTTTTAATCTTTAAAGAAGGAGATTGAAGAAGATACCAGAAGACAGAAGGACCTCCCATTCTCATGGATTGGAAGAATTAATATATAAAAAATGACCATCCTAATGAAAGTAATATATAGATTCAATGCAATCCCAATCAAAATCCCCATGACTTTCTTCACAGAAAATAAAAAGCATTCTAAAACTCATGTAGGAACACAAAAGACCCCGGATAGCCAACGCAGACCTGAGCAAAAAGAGCAATGCAAGGAGGATTACTGTACCAGATTTTTAAATATCTTACACAGCTATAATCATAAAAAGCCATGGTACTGGCACAGAAATAGACTCATAGATCAATGGAATGTAATTGAAGACCAAAAATGAGTACATCCAATTTCAGCCACCTGATATTTGACCAAGGTGCCAAGAATACTCAATGGAAGAAACGCAACATCTTCAGGAAATGGTGCTGCCAAAACTGGATCATCACCTGTAGAAGAATGGAAATAAAAATCTACCTTTCACTTTGCAAAAAGTCAACACTAAATGGACCTTAGTGTGAAACTTTAAACTCTGCAAATGTAAGAAGAAAACATTGGCAGTAATCTACAAGATATAAGTGAATAAAGACTTTCTAAACCAGACAGTAGTTGGAGAGGAAATAATGTCAATTATCAACAAATGGGACTTCATTAAACTAAAAACTTTTTAAATTTTTAAAAAATTTTTTTATTAATTTTTATTTATTTCTGTATGTGTTTGAATGTACTGTCTGCATGCAAGTCTGTGCACCCGTGTCATGCAATGCCGCGGAGGTCAGAAGAGGGTCTCGGATTCCCCTGGAACTGGAGTTCTCCTGGAGTTGGAGTTTCAGACGGTTCTCGGCCGCCATGTGGGTGCTGGGGATCGAACCCGGGTCCTCTGTAAGAGCGGTCGGCGCTCTTAACCGCTAGGCCATCTCTCCAGCCCCCAAACTAAAAACTTTTTATACAGCAAAAGAAACAATCAAAGAAGTGAAGAGAAAATCCACACAGTGGGAGTAAATCTTCACCAGTGACACATCTGACAGGGGTTTAGCATCCAGAGTATATAAATTACTCAAGAAACAAAGGACTAAGGAAACAAATGGCCCAATCAAATGGTAGAGTAAAGATCTGAAGAGAGACTTGTCAAGAAAAGAAGGAAAGATGGCTAAGCTGAGGAAACTCAAAGTTAAACCACTTTAAGTTTTCATCTTATCCTGTAGGACTGGCTATGATCAAGAAAACAAATGATACCTAATGCTGGACAGGGTGTGGGGAAGGGGAACACTCATTCACTGCTGACGGGACTGCAAACTCATGGAACCCCTATGGAAATCAGTGTGGATAGCTCTTTTTTTGTCTTTTTTGAGACAGGGCCTCCCTGTAGACCCAACTGTCCTGGAATTCACTCTGTAGACCAGGCTGGCCTTTAACTCACAAAGATCCTCCTGCCTCTGCCTCCCAAGTGCTAGGATTAAAGGCATGTGCCAGACTAAAAATTACCCTACAATGTGACCCAGTCAAAACACTGCTGGATCTGTACCCAAAGGATTCATCCTATTGCAGACATACATGCACATCCATGTTTATTTCTACTCTTTTCACAATAGCAAAGAGCTTGAATCTACCTAAGTGCACCTCAGTTGATTACTAGATAATGAAAATGTGGTACATTTACAAAATGAAGTTCAATACAGTGGCAAAGAAAGACAACATCATGAAATTTGCAGGAAAATGGATGGAACTAGAAGCTGTTTCTCTAAGTGAAGTAACACAGATGCAGATAAACAAATGATGCCTGTTTTTCCTCATTTGTGGGATCCTAACACTAAATCCTTATAAGTAAGTATACTTCTAGACATAAATGCAGGAACCAGGTAAATGAAAAGGAACTAGGAATGTAAAAGCAAAAAGTGAACATGAGACAGAAGGCTAGTAGGTGACAGGTGATATTAAGGGAGGAATGGATAAAATCAGGGTATAGAAATGGGAGGGGAAATGAAGGAATATAGAAGGAAAAGGGGGATAAGGGGGGAAAAGGTGTCCAAGACAAATGGGGGCATAGGAGACTGGCAGTATCAAGAGAGAAATGGGGATACTTTAAATAGAGAAGACACAGAGGAAGGGCTAGATGGGTAAAGGGAGAGAGGAGAGATAAATAATGCTTTGATGATGTAAAAAACCTTAGAGAATCATATTGCTCTAACAATCTATTGACAAATTACACATTCATTACCTATAAATGAGTCCATATGCAAAGATGAAGGCTAGTTATCAATAAACAGTATCTGACAGTTGAAACCTTCCTATGAGTCATTGGCCAGGGTAGTTCAAGAGACTCCCAAAATTACACAGGCTATTGTCACAGCCCTTGATTCCCTCCCATAACCTCAAGCCAAGACTCTATTGCTGTAGACAGGATATACTTTGGTGACCAGATCTTGAGCCGAAGAGCTAGAAGCCACTACCCCTGAAGACTAACTCACATAGCTGTGGAGAGCACTATGCAAGGCACTGAAAGAGAACATCAATCAATGGTCCAACATCAACCTCATTACCAAATATACATGTCAATGGCCAGCACAGCATAGACATCAGTGCAATAGTGGCACTTCTTTCTTGCGGGGGGGGGGGGGTCAATGGCTAAAATATTGGATCTAAAGTCCGCTCAGAGGGGAATATTCATGTGTTGTATTGTTAACATAGCCAAATGAACACAACTGGAGAGGTCACACATCTTAGAATTCCTCAAGGTTGATGCACACCTAGACCAAAGTAATATTTCACTAAGTACAAAGAAGTATCCTTATATTTACAGACGAATAAAACAGACACCACTCAGAAAAGAATGTTCTCTTACACTACATTGGAATAGTACCGAGTTTGACAACTGGACACACCAAACAGGCGTGGTCTGTGACTTGCTTTTGCCCAGGTATTACAAAGAGTTCTCCTCCAAAGGGGGAGTACTCTAGCATGTAGTGTACTGCTCTACTTCTGTCAGTTTCAATTCCCCATTTACTAGGCAAAACAAGGAATGGACTCTACAATCTTAGTTATACTAGAAAATTGATTAGGCTTACCTAAAAAGTGATGGGAGAAACCATACACTCAGTAGCTTTGCTGCAGTTCTCCCTTGCCAGCATGGCAAACTGGAGTCCTGGCATGAATTCTGTGTCCTTCACCTATGATGGTAAAATGTTGAGAGAGAGCCCTATCCCCACATGGTGGGGGTTTATATGCCTCACCACTGTCCCAGAGTCATAGATTTCCATGCACATTCCTGTTAGCATAGCCTGAGTATCACCAGCATAGCAGGAACCTTGCTGCAGGCTGTGCTTGACTTTGCCCTTAGCCCCTCCCTCTAAGTAAACCTGATGCCATCTTTGTAGTTCCACAACTTGTTCAGCGGTAAATCCATTTCAAAGAAGATATACTCTATCCCACACTAGGCTACACATCTACAATGCAATACCTACATGTAAGCCATAAGCATCATAGAACAAAGACCCAAGAAGGCATTAACTATCTCTGAACTTTCCTTATGGAACCTCCTCCTCCTATGCAACAAGAGACCAGGAACTCAAAAGGGCCTGAAGGGCCAAACCATGTAGATTAGCATTCTACAGACTGTGGATCCATAGACAGGTGACCTATATTCACCCTCGCCAACTCAGGGCTCAGGGAACATTGGGGAAGAGGGTGCAGAAAGACTGTAAGAGTCAGGGAGATTATGCAAGACTAAATGGAAATGAACCCTACAAGTTGCTGGGACCCTGTTCATATGCACCTAGAGCACTGATATCAGCATGCAGAAGACCCATGCATGCTCAGCTGGACAAAAAAACAGCACAAAACAGCAGAAAAGGTTAGCAGAGCCCAACTTTGGCTGAAGAAATATTGGGTAAGTAAGACCTGGCCTTGTTTGGTTAGGAGACTCTGGATAAGATGACTAGAGCTCAGAGGATGAAGTGGAGCTGAAGAGTGGGAGGGGGAGTAATTTGGCACAAGAGACCAATTGACAGAAGGTGAGAATTTTGCAAAGGGTGTTCTGCAGAAGGGTGTCAAGGGACAAGCGGGTACAATGGTGATTAAGACTGACTAAATTATTGTGTATGAAATACATAAAAGATCCAATAAAAATAAATAAAAAACTTGTTTCTGCAAGGAAGTGTGTTTTTTGTCTAATGTCCTGCTTACTTGCTATGAATTTTCCCAGTTTTTCAGAGGAGACTTCAAGCATTTGCTAAATGGTATTCCTTGTTAAGTCCAATTTAAGATTAAATTCCCGGGGATAGAGAGATGTTTCCACAGGTAAGAATATTGGCTGCTCTTCCAGAGGACCTAGGTTCAATTTCCAGCATGTACATGCTGACAAACCACGTGGTCCATAATTCCAGTCCAGGGTACCACATGGAGTCTTCTGACTTCTGAGGGCATTGCAACCACGTGGTGCATACATACATACAGGAAAAACACTCATACACATAAAATAAAAATATTTAATTAAAAATATAGCCTCATATATTCATTTACACCACTTAAGGACAAATTTGAATGCATTTGTCATAAAATGCTGCCAGAAACCTACTGTGTAAATAGTGGTGAATTTCAAAGGTAATGATGTGGTAGACTGTGAATTGCTATGCAGAAAAACGTATTAAAGGGGCACCTACGTTTGCATGTCTGCTGCTATTATGGTTGCACATTTGAATGGACACACATGCCCCCTTGATTCCTTTCTTTTTCTTTAATTAATTTTATTTATTTATGTATGTGTATGAATGTACTTTCTGCATGCAGGTTTGTGCACCCATGTCGTGCAATGCTGCAGAGGTCAGAAGAGGGTGTCAGATTCCCCTGGAACTGGAGTTGTCCTGGAATTGGAGTTTCAGTACGTTGTCTCCGCGCCCATGTGGGTGCTGGGGGATCGAACCCGGGTCCTCTTAAGGCGGTCGGGCTCTTAACCGCTGCCACCCTCCAGCCCCAAAATATTTTTTAAAGGTGTCTTCAGACCCAGGTGGCATGATGCCACTCACATCAACAGCCTTAAGACTCATGGGAAAAATACATATGAACCCAGGCCAGTATCAACAAGCTGTTTGTAAGAACACCATTTGAGAGGTAGGACGCCATAACTCACTCGGGCAGGGCAGGATCGAAAGGTTATTCCTGGACAAACTGTCAGCCCATGAAAGAAACAGCCAGAATGACCAGAGTCCAAGACAAAAGACTCCAGAGAAAGTAGACTGTTTTTCTTTTCACCACATGTGCCCCTGTCTAAGCCTAGGGAAAAATCTGCGGAGAGGGGGTGTGGTAGAATGTAAGGGCTTGTGATTGGGGTGAAGTGATGGTGAACCTACAGCAATATAACCTGGACACTCATTTGATCAATTGATTGAACATACAAGCCCCCCCCCCCTGCTGGATGGTGGGACCAAGGGGCTGTGTGGGTTTGGGCACAAACTGCTTGCAAATTGGTTTTACATGAGGATGCTTGTACCATCAAATACACTTATAAAAAAAAAAAAAAAAAAACTGGAAAAAACAAATGAGAGAAAGATGCAGGACAGTTATGGCAGAATGCATGATCTGGATGAGGATGGGGTGGGATGGGGGGAGGGAAGGGGAAATATGCCCTGAACTGAATTGGAAAATGATGTATGAAATACACAAAGCATCAATAAAAAAAGAATCCAATCTACAGATACCCACACACACACACAAAAAAAGAACACCATTTGAAATTATGTAAGTTGGCTATATTAGGAGATCCAAAGTGACATGGAAAGTGAAGGATCAGGAATTGCCTGTAGGAGTGAGAGCTCATGCGGCTACAGTAGTAATTTACCCCCAAAGACCAAACTAGGGAGAGACAGCCTCTTATGTACAGTATCCAAACATCCACAAAACATTAACATTAGTCATGTACACAGAATACTCAAGCAATGCTCATGTTCCCTATTGTATAAAGAATGATTGCAGTAGGCACCAATTTCCAGAGATGCCCCCAAATAATTCTGTATCTAAAAATAAACAATCAGTTTATCAGCATCAGTGGAGAAAATACAATGAATATTTGACCTTTAAAATATTATATCCGCCCCCTTTGCTGATTAATCTTTATCCACTTGAACCGAACTAGAATCACTTGAGAAGAGGGAGTCACAGTCTAGGAATGCCTACATCAGAGTGTCCTGTGACAATGTCTGTGAAACAATTTCGTGAATGCTAGTTGATGGAGGAGGACCCAACATACTGTCCACAAATTCATCCTTGGGCAGGTGGGCATGGGCAGTACAAAAATAGTATCTGAGCAGCCCAGGGGAACAAGCTTGTAGGCAGGATTCTTCTGTGGTCTCTGCTTCATTTCTGCTTCCAGGTTCCTGTCTTTGATTTCTCTCGTGTCTTTCCTCAATGGTTGAGCAGTAAATTCTAAGATAAAATAAACCCTTTCTTCCACAAGGTTGTTTTGTTCCTGGTCATTTTGTTTTGAGAAGTGTTGTGGAAATTTTGGAGCTCTGGGCTGGAAAAGGCATGTAACTATTAATGGTTCATTCTGTGGGAACTTGAAAAATATGAATTCTGAGAGAAATCCCAATGATGCAGCCTGGCTTCAGAAGTTTCAAAGAGAAAATGAATGTCTCTCAAAGAATCTGTCATTACAGTCCATATGATCATTTGAATTAAGAATCTCTGGTTTGTGGTCAAAGAGAGTGGAAGAATCAACTATGTTTAAAAAGAGACCAGTACTGTCGAGCTGTATTCCCCTGAGAAGCATTTCCTCAGGGTCAGCACATAGAGGACTTACTTCAGAGGTAGATAAGGCTGCATCTTGAGCTAAAGCCAAAATTCATACTGTGTAGTAATCCCCACGTAGTTCTAGTTTTGAGGCATGATGGGCATATGGAGAGCAGCTGAACCCTGGGCTTGTGAGAAGTCAGGAGAAGCCATTGGTAAAGTGCAGCCTTAGTTGTACCTTCAGATTATTGGAGACACCAAGAGCATGGAACGACCACTGAGGGCAGCAACAGGTATGGAGTTGGGACAGCCTAGTCCTATGAAATGAGTTGCATGTGTGCTCCAGGTGGCAGAGCCAGAGAAGTGGACTTTCCCAGGCTTTGAGCAAAGAATATGACTGTTTTCCAGATATCAGACATTGAGCTATACTGCTGTACTTTGGTTTTGCATAAATGTACTTGGTTCTTAAGTAGAGATGTAGAACTTCTTGTGTGTGAGTGCTTTTTTTATTTCATTTTATAGGAGCCCACAGTTACATACTTTGGATTTTTAAAGAGAATATAGAAATTTATATTGTTGAAATTGTTTTCTCTTAAATTTTTATTGAACTTTTATGCATTTCATACAGCATTCATTAATCAAATTTAGATACATTCCCTGTTCCAAGTCCCCTACCCTTCTAGACCCCCTCCATTCGGCCATACATGTCTTGCATGTTTTTCTCAGTCTTTTTTTATAATTTTTCAATGCAGAAGTTTACTGTTTGGGCAGAACTTCACTGTTTCAGGCAGTTCTTTGAACAAATCATTTTTGTTGCTTTTGTTCCCTTTAATTTTTTTATATTATTCCAAAATATGTATATATACACTCCACACATAAGTCAAAATTAAAAATTCTGAAAATAAATTATAGATTGATTCCTAAACACATTTAGAGATTCACATTTTAACAGTAAATTTGCATGCAGGTATAAAGTCATGTAATTTTGCATTCTTTTTTTAGAATATGACTACATATCCTCCATCTATAAATGGTAATTACAATGAGTGAGTATAAGTGGTAAGAGAATTCCAGAGCTCATTTATAGATTCACATTGTAATAGCACAGTTGTTTTCAGATACAATGAAATATAATAATAAAGTTGCTCAGTTTTCCTGCCAACTGGGGATTTGATGTTAGCATCCACAAATGAGGGAAACCATTCGCCTTTTTTTCCTGGGACTGTGTTACTTCACTTAGTATAATTGCTTCAAGTTCCATTCATTTACCAGCAAAGCTCATGATGTCATCTTTCTTTACTGCTGCATAGAACTCCATTGTGTAGATTAGATAACATTTTTGTTATCCAGTCATCAGTTGAGGGGCATTTGGGTTAGTTCCAGGTCTTTGCTATTGTGAAGAGAGCTGCAATAAACATAGATGTGCATGTATCTTTGTGGTAGGATGCATTTTGTGGGTATATACCCAGGAGTGGTATGGCTGGATCAGGTGGTAGGCTCATTTTGAATTTTTTAAGGGTTATCCACACTGCTTTCCACAGTGGTTGTACCAATTTACATTCAATTTTATATTACTTCAAATTATGCATGTATACTTTCCACACATATACCAAAATTACAACATCTGAAAATAAACTATAGGTAAATTCAATAACATATTTAGGGACTCACCTTTTATCAGTAGAACTGCATGCAGGTAAAAAGAAATATTACTTTGTATTTTAAATTACATAGCAAGTTGATGTATGTTTTAAAGTATTTTATAGTAGCATCAGATAATATTTACTAAAAAAGAAAAAAGATACTCAGTTTACCATGCAAGTAATGATTTGGTGCTAGGATCCACAAATGAGAGATGCCATACACCTTTTGTTTTTTCTGGGACTGTGTTACTTTGCTTAGAATAACAGCATCCAGTTCTATCCATTTATCTGCAAATTTCATGATGTTGTATTTATCGCTGCATATAACTCCATTTTGTAAATGTAGCACATTCTCTTTATCCACTCATCAGTTGAGGAACACCTGGGTTGCTTCCAATTCCTTGCTATTATGAAAGAGAGATGCAATAAACATGATTGTGCACATATCTCTGCAATTGGATGAGTCTTCTGGGTATATACTCAGGAGTGGTATGACTGGGTCACATGGTAGGATTATTTTAAGGCTTTTAAGAGTTCTCCACACTGCTTTCCATAGGGGTTGCATGAGTTTGCATTCCCACCAGCAGTGAATGAGTGTCCCTATTTCCCCAGCAAATCTCTAGCATTCTATCTTATGTTTTCTTGATCATAGCCTGTCTTACTTGGGGTAAGACAAAATCTTAAATTGGTATTTTTAAAGTTTTTATATTTTATTATTTTTGTATGTGTATGAATGTACTGTCTGCATGTAGGTTTGTGCACCCGTGTCGTGCAATGATATGGAGGTCAGAAGAGGGTGTCGGATTCCCCTGGAACCGGATTTAATGATGGTTCTCAGCTGTCATGTGGGTGTTGGGGATCAAACCCAGATCTTCTGCAAGCTCGGCCAGTGTTCTTAACAACTAGACCATCTCTCAGGCCCCACTGTACACTTTTTTAAGATGTTTCTCAATCATCTTTACTTCTTCACTTGTGAATTTTCTGTTCAGCTCTTTACTCCATTTATTTATCGGGTCATTTGTTTTTCTGCTCCTTTGTTTTTTAAGTAATTTATGTATCCTGGATGTTAATCCCCTGTTAGGTGTATCACTNACATCAGCCTCACTTCCTGTCCTGCTGCCCCTCCACTTGCTAGTCACTGTTCCAGCTCCCCCAAGAGCCTTCCCACTGCTCTTTGAATCCTAAAGGCCTTTGCCCGTATATCCTTCTTTGACGTATATCCTTCTTTGCCCATATATCCTTTCAGCTCCTGGGAGACAGCAGGAGTGAGGCACTGGCTCAGAAAAGTCTGCCACCTATGCCCTTTCTTCAGACACCACCTCCCCCTCCTCCACGTTGGGATAGGAGCTTGGGGATTCCGGAAGCTCCTACATAGGCAGGGCTGAGGTCAGCACTATGCTATGAGGGGCTGCACTTACATCTGCCTCCATATTATGGGACCTCCCAAGTGCGCAGCCCAGCTCTGAGTCCATCCTCTGCAAGATTGCCTTCCCTCTGACTCCTGCTTGTCAAGGTGGGTGGCAGAGTTGATCTGTGCTCACTTGGCTGTGACCTGGGGTTTTTTTGTTTGTTTTTTTTTTTTTTTTTGCTTGTTTTTGTTTCCATTTTTGTTTTGTTTGTTTTTGTTTTTGCTTTTGTCACAGGGTCTCCCTTTAGTCCCAACTGGCCTGGAGCTCGCTATGTAGACCATGCTGGCCTTGAACTCACAGTGATGTGCTAGCCTTTGCCTCCTGAGTGCTGGGATTAAAGGTGTGTGCAGCCATGCCTGGGTGCTGGGAATCAAACCTTGTTCTTCTGCAAAAGCTGTCAGTGCTCTTAACCACTGAGCCATCTCGCCAGCCCTCCAGGGTGTTTTTATGACTATACCCCTGTAATATAGTCTGAAGTCTGGTATAGTAATCCCCCTGCATTGCTCTTTTTGCTCAGGGTTACTTTAACTATCCATGAAGGCACTTTTGCTTTTCCATATGAATTTTAGCATATGTTTTTACAAGTCTGTGAAGACTCTCATGGTATTTAAATTGGGATTGCACTGAATCTGTATATTACTTTGGGTAAGATGATCATTTTTACTATATTAAGTCTTCCAATCCATGAGCATGGGAGGTCTTTCTGTCTTCTAGTGTCTTCTTCAATCTCCTTTAAAGGTTTAAATTTTTTTCTGTAAAGATCTTTAGTTTCTTTGGCCAGGTTTGTTCTGAGACATATTTTGAGGCTATTGTGAATGGGACGGTCTCCTTGTATTCCTTCTCCAATTGCTTGTTATTGGTATAAAGAAAAGCTACTGATATTTCTAGGATAATTTTTATCCCGCCACTTTACTGAAACTATTAATCTCTTCTAAGAGTTTTCTAGTGGAGTTTTTAACATTCCTTAGGTAAACTATCACGTCATCTGCAAAAAGGAATAGTTTGACCTCTTCTTTTCCAATTAATACTCCTTTAATTTCCCTTTCTTGTCTTATTGCTATAGCAAGTAAAGTGTTGAAATTTTTAAATATAGGGTTTTTAAATGTTGGACCATATTTTATATAGGGATACTCTTGCTAACATGAAATCTTGGGCACAAACAAAAAGAAAACGTTATGGTTTAATAGATTTGTGTTTGTGGGTTAAGTTGACAAGAGATCAGTTGTGCTGTTCAGTCTTTGTTAACTTGATGTGTACAAGAGTCATCTGGAAAGAGGGAAGATGAACTGAGAAAGTTCATCCGTCAGATTGCCATGTGGATGTTTGTAGGGCATTTCTTCAATGCTGATTGAGGTAGGAGTGACCAGATCACTGTTAGCAGTACTCTTCCTAGGATTCCTGGCTTTTAGTTTATAGTAAAGGAGAGTGAACATGAACTCAGAAGCAAGCCAGTAAGCAGCATTCCTCTGTGGTCTCTGCTGCAATTCCTGCCTCCAGGTCGCTGTTTCATTTTCTGCCTTGTCTTCCCTTGATGGTGAACTGAAATTTGTAAAATGAAATAAAACATTTCTTGTCCAAATTGGTTCACTCCCTTATCTTCAATTCCCAAATATCCCTTTCTTCACTTGTGTCTCTGAATTCTTCCTTTATTTATACTTTGTCTTCAACAAGAGAGTAGCCAAGAATTTGCTCTGTATTTAATATGTAAATCAATGTTACTCATTTTCTATTAGGATACTCTTTGTTTGATTCAGTGACATCTGATCCCAGCAGAAGGGTATACAGTTGAGTGTAGATTGAAGAGTCCATACTGGTATGGACTGCAGAGAATGTCGCACCAATGTAGGGAAGTTCTGTGGTGTGTGACAGGTGTTAGCACTTCACATGGGGTACAAAGGTCTGCTGCTACTCTCTGGCTGTTGTTAACATTTAAAAAAATGATATTTAACATTGGAATAACTTCCACTTCAGCCAAGCAAACTCCTATTCCCACACTGATGCAGGACCCTAGGAATTTAAGTTGAGCTAAAAGAGTAAGGGCCAAAAGATTGTCCTTTTAAATCCTTCTTGCCAAATGATATTGGAGTTTTAAACTTGGAGGTTGTTAAACCTCCAAGAGGGTCAGTTGAATGCTTTTTTATATAACACAGAAATAAAGCTTGAACATTGACTTAAATATTCTTTATAAATTTTAATTGCTGTTGCAAAACACTCTGACTAATCGTGAAAGCTCATGACAGGAGCCTGAAGGTAGTAACTGCAGCAAAAGCTAAGAAGGGATGCTGCTTACTGGCTTGTGTTGCTGGATCACGTTCAACCTATTGTATATACTGTAGAACTATCTGTCCAAGTAGGGCATTGCCCACAATGAGCTCAGACCTGTCCAACCCAACAAAGGCAATTAATGAGGTTTCTTAGCCCAGGTAGGTCAATTTGGTGCAAAACCTATCCAGTAAAGTATACAGTTCATACTTTACATAGTCCAGGATAATAAAGAGGCTAAAAACAATTCATTCCAGGACTATCTTAAATTATGGCCATGTTACTTGTCCCCAGATTTTGAATTATAGCTTTGAGAAGAAAAAGGAGAGGAGGGCATTCTCACATACCCACAGAAGGCAGGAAATGCTTAAATCAAGCTCACCAGAATTGGTTTCATTCGGACTGTTCTCATGTAGTGCCTGGAAATAAAGCCTAATTTTTCTTAAAAATATTAAAAGTAACATGTGCCAAGTGTAACAGATAAATAGCAGAGTTATAGAAGCTAATCTACCAACAGCAAGTCACAATAAACATACAAGAAATTAAAGACTAGATCTGTGACACATTTAAAGGAATCAAAAGTTATGTTTCACTTTAAGTTCAAAAATAGAGTTTATAATCCTTACCAAGTGATTTTTATTAAATGTCCATTCTGTTAATCCATTGCATCCATAGTGTGTTAACACTTTGATGATCATTTCTCCCAACTGCAGCATTTTGTAAGCAAACCAGATTAACCACTTTTACCATAGATGTAGCTAATGATTATTAATAATATTTTAAAGGACCTAAAGTTCCCCCAAATTTTATTCCATGATATCAAGTCCATCAGATCAAAAGCACTTGCCTAGCTGAATAAGTTACAAAGTAAATAATTTTGGTTCACTTAAAATGTGCAGTGTTCTCAAAATTCAACAGTTACCCATTAACACAAATTGTTAAAGCTTAATTTAAAGAGTTGGAAGATAAGTTTCACAGTAATGTAATTTTAACATTCATTTATATTTACCTTTAATATATTATTATGATATTTATGTCACAATAGTGCTTTTCAGTGTTCACAATTAAGAGCTTTGGTTTCTACATATATAACCCACGAACATAAGGGACAATTCTTACTATTATAAACTATCCCTAAGAGGAAAAAAATGAATCACCTCATAGAACTATAACAATGGTATGACTTTAAAACAAATTAACACAACATGTTTGCTTTATTATGTGAGGTATTTTTAAAATACCATCATCTGAATTTGGATATTTTACCTAAGAGCTACACCTTTATTTACTAAGAAATTGTGTATTCTCTTATATTGTAGAGTGCCTTAAAAAATAAACAAATAAAGAAAAGAAAAAGAAATTGTGTATTAATTTTCTTTAACCATGTTTTATTACCTTACCACAAAAATTTATTGACTTGTGTTTTTCAATGAATTTTAAATTGTCTTTGGGGAGGGGGGTGACAAACAGTGTAAACAAAACAAACAAACAACTTCCATATTAAAAGTGGAATTTAAACCTTCAAAGGGCAGTTTGAACTTCTGAAATCCAAATGCCTATTTACTATTCAGGTCTAAGACAGCTTTTAAAAAAATTTTTTTAAATAAAATAACTTTTATTTTACACTTGAATATCAAACTGATTGGAAGTTATAAATTCAATTTTATAGACTGTCTACATTTTGCATAGTACTGAGAATCTGCAGCTGTGGAACACAATTTCTTATATATGCTATAACCATATTATAGAGTTCTGAAAAGTGAACAGTACTTTATACCCACACTCATACATAAAGCTTTAAAACTTAATTTTGGTAATGGAAGTCTATAAAGTTTGTGCTGAACAGAGGCACAGACATATACACATTAGGGAAAATACCATATACTGTCCATCAATGGTCTGATAGATTCCTACTATGCTGTAAGTTTATTACAGAGTTGTTAACAGCATCATCCACATAGATACACAATTTATTCATACATTCATGCAAGAGATGTTTATCTTGGTGTTTGTATTGGACAGACTCACATAACTTGCTGTCAGACGTGTTTTCATTCTTTAGAGATGTTATTGAGAGTATACAGCCCCGATTGCATTCCCAAGGCTGAGAAATCTAATAAAGTTTTTTCTTATCATGCTGTCATTGAAGTTTTACACCTTTGGTTTCAAAACTATGAACTTATTGAAATATTTTAACAAGAGATGAAAAACAAAATTATATATCCAATTTCTATTGAAGACTAGCCATAACTAAAGTCACAATACAATAAAGACAGATTTACCAAGGAAGAAGCTAAAGAATGAGGTATCAGGAAACATTCAGTCCTAGCAAGGCAGTACAAAACCAAGAAAATTCAGCAATTGACAACACACACAAAAAATTTAGCTGGAGGGAAGAAATTGCAGTCTACAGGCATCCAGGGGAAACCCTGTGACACTGTTTAAATGCTAGAGTATGAATGATTCTTAACTTGGTCTCTGGTCAGATGGATGGTGGCACAGCTGTCAAAGGCTGAGATAAGTAAGAGAAAAGACAACAGACATTTGTTTTAACCATAAGGGCTAAAAATCAGGACTTCAGAGGTCTGGAAAACAAGTTAAAAGGAAACTGAAGTTAGAATACCTGCAACTTTAAAACAGTTTCATTTGGGGATCAAATCCAGTCTTAACAGATAACAAATAAAACCTTCAGATAATCGGTTTAGAATTTTATCTGTAGGAATTTAGGAACCCAGGTTTTTTTCATTTTTATTTATTTATGTGTATGAATGTACTGTCTGCATGTAGGTTTGTGCACCCGTATGGTGCAATGCCGCAGAGGTCAGAAGAGGGTGTTGAATTCCCCTGGAACTGGAGTTCTCCTGGAATTGGAGTTACAGCCTGTTCTCAGCTGCCATGTGGGTGCTGGGGATCGAACCCAGGTCCCCTGCAAGAGTAGTCAGTGCTGTTAACCGCTAGGCCATCTCTCTGGCCCTGGAACCCAAGTTTAAACTAGGCCTTTGAAAAAGTTTAGGAAGCATGACAAAAGTAAACTTAATTTTTGTGCACAATACAGAATGAAAGAACCTAGGAGTGGCCACTTTTAACAGAAACCAACATATAAAAACATCTATGACATGAATCTTAAACACATGAGAGAATGGCAAACACACAGACAACTTGGACAGACACATGACTTAACTGAACAATGACGCATAGAATAATGTGATGTCAAGACACAAAAAGGTTTCAGTATTCTGGTCTGCTGTGCACCTTGGCTGTGCAGGGCTGTGAAACCATTAATTTTTCATTGTCACATTTACACACAATCATTTAAAGTTTAAGACATTTTTTAATTAGCTCCAATAAAACACTTTTGTACTCAAAGCCCTCAAATGCTGGGTTGATTTCACTAAATACCTGTTCCACCTTACCTAACAGTCCTGTTAAGGAGGGACAGCTGCCTGGCATCTTACTATGTTGGATCCTGTATTTCTAGGTGAGCAGAGTAATAACAGCTCTAGCTGCTTGGAGCTCTCAGCACAGGCTATTTGTGTGTATGCACCTGCACAGGGCAGAGGGGAAGAGGGATTTAGAAGAAGACTGCCCCATGTTCGAATCAAAGTAAAGAACAATGGAGACAAGACAGGTTACAAAGAGGAAAACACACAAGCCACAAAACAAACAGACATGACAAGGACACAGGAGGGACTCAGATGGCAGGGGTTGTCTGCCATGACCAGAGCTGAAGGGCCAGAGCCACTGTCTGTGCCCCTAAACCAGGGTGCCAGACCCATTGCCCATGTCCCCAAACCAGGGGGCCGGTCTCACTGTCCGTGCCCCAAAACCAGTATACTAGATCATCCCTGAGTCTAGAAAAGGCGAATTTCTGATTCACCTCTCAGAGAGTCAAAAAGTCCTCCTACTCTCATGTCCAGGGGAACAAGCTATGTCCCACCTTCCTCTAGGGCAGCAGCCCTGGCGCCACAGAAACTGAAAACTGAAACCAAAACAGGAGCGTTTGCTCGGTACCTTTCAAAGCACTTTGTTCTCCATGGCCAGCCTGTGTCTAGAGGCCCCTCAAGGTGGAGGTGGCATATCTCGGTGGGACCTCCAGATGTTGAGTTAGAAATGCCACTCCACCAAAGAATCTCTCGAGAGGCCAAAAACTGTGGAGGAAAAGCTTTAATAAAAGAACATTACATCAAGGAAAAAGTACAGAACACCACAAAGAGACAGTGGAGGTTGAGCACACTCCCATGGGACTGGAGAGCAGTGGCCCCAAGACCCAATCCTCTCCCACTTTTATTCCCAATTAGGGGATTTCCACTGTGGTTACAGTGACCCTTTCTCTGATTGGTGGGATCTTGGTGATTGCAGACCAGACTATCTTTCATTGTATCTGTCCACAGGTTCTGGACTCTCTCTGTTCTTATCTATAGAGCACTTAACCACAAAAGGGGAGCTGGCTTGGGCCACCTCCTGTTTGGCAGAAACAATGGTTGTGTTTAGCAATGTGAAGCCCCTTGGGGAGTGGATGCACTCCTTCAGGGCTGTTCAGGGAAAGTTCATCCTGACCTCAGGAAGGGAAATGTACTCTTGAAGTTGTGGTCAGAACAGGAGATGTAGTTATGGGAGCAATTGAACTCAAGGTGGGAGGGAGTAACTATGGGAACCAGACCTGCTTCAACTAGAGAGTTGCTCCTGTATGGTTAACCCTTTCCTTTTGATTAACTCTTTCGGACCTGGACCTAACAATACTTGATTGGAGGAACCCTTTGTTGGCTAAGGAGAAAAATTCATTTTTCAAAATGGCCAAAAAATTCCAGTGTTACATTTCCAGCCTGCTTGAGTATACCTGAACCTGTCTGCCAAGTGGTGCAGTTGTCTGGATATTTCCAGCCCTCCTGAGAATGCCTGAACTGAGCCTCCCTGTAGTGGTGAGTGTCCCAAATTGTACCACGCACATTCCCCTAAATCAGGACCTTCTGAAACTCCTCCTGATGCTGCAGAACTAAATTCTACTGCATTTTATCAGGGATCCAGACACTTCCAACCTGCCTGAGCGCCTGAGGCCAGCCTGTGTGTGGTGGTGAGGTTCCCAAATTGTGCCATGCCCATACCTATACCTTGGACCATTCAAGCCCCTCGTGATGCTGCAGGGCTAGACTTCTGTACCATTTAGCAGGGGTCTGGACATTTCCACCCTCCCTGTGAGCTTCCCAATCTTCACCATTAACAGCCAGCTACATTGGAAAAGTCTGAAATCTCTCCTACTGCTACAAGGATACATTCTTCTACACCTTGGTCCTGATATTTACAGTCCACCAAGAGTTTCTTATACCTGACTCTGTGTGTGGGTGAGATTCCAAAATTGTGCTATTCCCATACCCCTACCTTGGGAACATTTAAATTCAGTCCTGCGGCTAGTGAGATTCCAAAATTGTGCTATTCCCATACTCCTACCTTGGGAACATCTAAACTCAGTCCTGTGGCTACAGGGCATCATCTCTATGCCCTTTAGTAAGGACCCAGACATTTGCAGACTGCCTGGATCTAGCCCCTCCCCAGAAGGCTTATCAAATACAGATATGTCTGCTGACTAATAGAGAGTCAGAATATAGAAGCAAACCTAAGACTATCAAATTGATCCTTTACTTTGGGCTCTAAGTGAAGCACCTGTACAGCTCAACTAAAAACACTTGGCCTCTCTACATAAAATCAAAAGAGAGAATCTGATGACTTTACCAACAAGATTTTCATACAACCAAGGCAATTAAAGAACACAAACAAAATCAGTCTTCAACTAAAGCAAGGAATACTTGAGTTCCATACTAGAATCACAAACAACCAAAGAAATCCATATGTGAAAAAAACACAATGAAAAAAGTAATAATATGAAAAACTCAAATAATGTGTCCCTCTAAACACCACCAGTCTCATGGAAGAATTTTACAGTGAGAATCTTCTATAAATAATCAGGGACACAGAATTTAAAAGAACACTCAGAGAATTAAAGAATATATGGATATATTCAGTGAAACATTCAATAAGACTACTGGAAAGAACAAGAGAAATCCTCAGTGATTGAATGAAATGGAAAACAGAATATAAAGACTAAACAGTAAAGCTGAAGGAATAAGAATTAAAAAATAAAAACACAGGAATGGAATATGCAAGAAATGTAGGAATCTATGAAAAGAAACAAATTTGCACATCATAGACATACAGGAAGAAGAATCTGAAAATAATCTTATTCTTCAATAGGATTTTTGAAGACAATTTCCCAAAATCAAGAAAAGACATGCCCATACACATATAAAAAGTACACAGAGTACCAAATTGACAGAAGCAGAAAAGAAATTCTTCCTGTCATATGATAAAATGCACATTTCTCAATAATACCTTTAAATATCAATGGACTGAACTCCCAGTCAAAAGCTCAAACCTACTGTAATGGATTGACACAAAATCCATCTTTTTATTGCCTGTAGAAACCATCTCACCTCCAAGAATAGGCAGTACCTGAAGATGAAAGGACGAAAAAATATTTCAAGCAAATAACAAAAAGAAGCAAGCAAGAGTTTCAATAATAATATCTGAAAAAAGTAGACCACAAATTAAATATATCAGAAGAGATCAAGTGGATAAAGTGGATTCATATCAAAGGAAACATCAACCAAGAAGATATTACAGTCATGAAAATATGTGCACCAAACTCAGCTGCATCCAGATGAATAAATAAAATGCTACAGGATGTTAAACCACAAATTAATCCCAACTTAATTGTTGGTATTGCACTAGTAGGGGACTTCACTAACCCACTGTTTCCATTAGATAGGTGAATGGAGCAAAGAATAAACAGAGAGACACCTGAATGAAACAATACCATTCAGCTAATGGACCTAACACACATCTACTGAATATTCCACTGAAGCACCAAAGAATACACTTCCTAATTAGCAGTTCTACTCTTTAAATATTTAAAGCCTAAAATAAATGGATGAATACATAAAATAATGGTAATTACCAAAGCTAAACCAAGAAGAGATTATCACCTTAAACAGACCCATAACATAAAGAAAGTGAAACAGAAGATGAAACCTCCCTACTAAAAAAAATAAAAATAAAAATAAAAAAATAAAATAAAACCCTGGGCTAGGAGGATGTGCAGCAGAATTCTACCAGATATTTAAAGAATATCTACTAATAATATTACTTACTTCAAAAATATAAAAATTGAGAGAGTTATCCCAAATTCCTTCTATGAGCCAATCCAGGTAAAGATACAACCAAAAAACAGAACTGTAGATCCATATCCTTACTGAAAGTTGGTGCAAAAAATCCCCCTCAAATAACTTGCAAACTGCAAAAGAGCACACATAAAAACATCATCTCCCATGATCAAGTTGGCTTTATTCAAGAGATATACGTTGACTCAAAGACAGAATTCACATGGTCCCCTCAACAGGTTCAGGAGAGGCTTTCGGCAAATTTAACACAAATTTGTATTAAAAGTCCCAGAGGGAATCCCAAAGGTAACAAATTTCAACACAATTAAACTATATCCAAAAACCTCACAGCCAAAGTCATTCTAAGTGGCGAAAAAGTGGAAGTATTCTCCTTAAAATCAGGAACCCGAAGACTCCACTATTTCCTCTTCTTTTTAATAAAGTGCTTGAAAATCTTGTTAGAGAAACAATACAAGAAAAGAAAACTAAAGGAGTACTAATTGGAAAAGAGGAAGTCAAATTATCTCTGTTTGATATTATACTTGGTAATGACAGAAAATTTCTAGAAATGATTGACACTTTCAGTAAAGTGGCAGGTTACAAAAGTAATCTACAAATATCAGTAGCCTTTCCATATACCAATAGCAAGAAATTAGGGAATGAGAGCATTGCAACCATAATATTCACAATAACCTCAAATCAAAAATAAAGAAAAAAAATATCTCAAAATAAATCTCACCAAAGCTATTAAAGATCTCTACAGGGGCTGGAGAGATGGCCTAGTGGATAAGAGCGCTGACTGCTCTTACAGAGGATCCAGGTTCTATCCCCAGCACCCAAATGGTGGCCGAGAACTGTCTGAAACTCCAATTCCAGAAGAACTCCAGTTCCAGGGGAATCCGAGACCCTCTTCTGACCTCCATGGCATTGCACGACATGGGTGCACAGACTTGCATGCAGACAGTACATTCATACACATACATAAATAAATAAAAAAATTAAAAAAAAAGATCTCTACAATGAAAATGTTTAATCTTTAAAGAAAGAGTTTAAAGAAGATACCAGAAGATAGAAGGAACTCCCAAGCTCATGGATTGTAAGGATCCAGCCCTTGATTACCTCCCAGAACTTGAAGGTCACATCCAATTGCTGAAGACAAAATATACTTCAGAGACTGGACTAGGAGGAATGGAGCTTGAAATTATCTGGATGGTACTTCCCCTGAAAACTAGCTCCAATAGCTTTGGAGAGCACTATGCAAGCTGCTAAGGGAGAGCATCAGTCAGTGACCCAACAATAACTTAAATCCAAATATCCACACAAATAACCGGGACAGCATACTATATTGGTGTACTAGTAGCACATTTATCTTGTGGGCAATTATTTGCTACCTAACTGAACTTAACTCATGTGTGGTATTGCAAACAGGCAAATACACATCTATGGAGAGGTCATAGAGACTAAAGTAATCCACAAGGCTATCATACAAGGTGAGACTAAATAACATCCTATTAAGTGCAAGAAAATGAATCCTTATATTTATAGGAAACACCCCTGTCACCACTCATATAAAGATCTTGTTTTACACCAAAGACTATTTACAGAGAACCACAACTGATCACACTCATTATATTAGAGGAATTTTCCTCTCAGGAGACCCCTCTTCTGCCCATAGCCTTGGAGCCATGAATGCAGCACCCCACAACCCTGCCAGTCTCTGCAAATTTCCCAGTCCTAGTCACTAGGCAAAGCAAGAGAAAGAACTCTCATATCAAACTAGATCAGAATTTATTGAGCTTGCCTACAAAATAATGGCTGGAAAGAGTACACTCACTCAAGCCAAGGCAATGGGTGGTCCTCAGTTCAACATAGCTACCAAGAAGAAACACCGTGCCCTTGCTGGTAGAATGGTGTGAGAAGGCCCAGCCTCATGGGATGGGCTTTTTATATGTCTCCACCCACCCAAGATCCCAGAATTCCAAAGTTCCATCACCTTCTATGGAAATATTAGCATCTGAGTCTTTGTGTGAAGTGCTCAGGTCAGGACCTTGCTTGCTAAGACCACCTGAAGCATAGGTAAGATCTGGTGATCCAGACAGGTAGATCTTAGAATAGATCAACTCTTGGGATGCTGGATAATTGATTCTCTGGTTTGTGGCAGGGGTGCCAAAGCCCTACTTGCTTGGGTCTAAATGATAAACCCTTGTAGGGTGTGGCTGTCTAGGCGGGGTCGCCCTTCACCCTTGCAGCCAGCAGTGGGACATGGGCCCATTGTGAGTCTTTGAGCACAGTGCTCTGGTTAGGGCCTTGATTTCTAAGACCACCTGAAGCACAGGTAAGAGCCTGGTGCTCCAGGCAGGTAGATCTTAGGATAGATTGACTCTTGGGTTACTGGAAAATTGATTTGCTGCTTTGTGGCAAGGATGCAATGGCCCTTGTAGGGTGTGGCTGTCTAGGCGGGATCTCCCTTTGCCATTTCAGCTGGCAGTGGGCCTGGCACCATTGTGAGTCTTTGTGCACAGTGCTCAGGTCAAGGCCTTGCTGGCTAAGACCACCTGAAGCACAGGTAAGAACCCAGCACTCAAGACAAGTACTGGGGCACTGGCTAGGCCAGGCATCCCCCACCCCACCACCACCCCTAACTGGAATTGCTGAGAGAGTGTCCAAGTGGATTTTTTGGAGAACCTTCAGAACAAAACAGAAATGGAAGAGTGACTTAGACTTCCAATATCCAACATATAAACAAAATTGAAAGCCTGAAACCTAGACAAGTCAACACAACATAAACAAGGAGGAGAAAAAAAGGGAAAAAAGGCATCAGAAGGAGGCAAGCAAAATAAGCCTTCAACACAGTGAAAAGACATTTGTGATTGGCTTTGGAATACAGGCAAAAAAAAAAAAGAAACCCTAATGCCACAGTGAAAGGATAACATGAGAAAGGTGCAGGACAATTCTGCACCAAGCTCTACCAGCACTGTAGGAGTTTGCTACACAGGGATTCCCCTTGAGGTGACCCAAGAAGCAGATCTTAGAGGAATATTTGCAGACCTATTCAGAGAAATTAAAGAATATAAAGAAGAAGTCAGAGAACTAAGGAGAGAGAATGAAAAACTCAAAAAGGACCTAGAGGGAGACAATGACAAACTTTGGAAAGAACTAAAGGGAGAGAATAACAAACTCCAGAAAGAACTACAGGGAGAAAATGACAAACTCCAGAAGGAGGTAGAAACACTGAAAAAGGAAGCCAACCAGCGAAGTAAGGAGCACCAAGAAGAGATTGAGAAGCTCAAAAAGGAAATGGAAATACTAAAGAAATGACAGGGTGAAATGAAAAATGAAATAGAACACTCATCCAATTAAGAAGAAAGGAATGGAAAAAAGCCTCAAACATAGAATGGAGGAAGCAGAACAAAGAATACAAGACCTGGAAGATAACACAGAGCAACTAAAAAGCTCAAGTAAAGATTATGAAAATTTTAAAAATACACAAAAGTGGAACAACCAAGAAATATGGGACACTATGAAAAGATCAAACCTCCATAACATAAGAATAGAGGAAGGAGAAGAATCTCAAGAGAATAGTATTGATCAGCTCTTCAAAAGAATAATAGATGAAAACTTCCCCAAAATAAAATTAGACAAACCCATACAAATAGAAGAAGGACATAGAACTCCAAATAGACAAGATCAGAAAAGAAACTCCCCATGCCATATCATAGATAAAATGCTAGATGCCCAAAACAAAGACAAAATTCTGAAAGCTACAAAAGAAAAACAAGTCACATACAAAGGGAAACCCATCAGAATTACAACTGACTTCTTGGCGCAAACCATGAAAGAAAGAAGAACATGGAGCAAAGCATCACCCTTGTTAAAGAACTATGGATGGCAACCCAGAATAGAATACTATACCCATCAAAAAGGTAGATTATAGTGGAAGGAGAGAGAAAAATCTTCCATGACATAAACAAGATGATAGAATACATGTCAGGAAAACCAACTCTTCATAAAATACTTGAAGCAATTCAAAGGGTAGAAGAGAGGAGCAACTATCCCAAGCACCTAGGAAAAGAAACTAATAAAAATATAACCACAGGAGTAGAATCAGAGAGTAAAAATACAAATGGATAATAAGGTGAAAGGAAGCAACATCCATCTTTCAACTACAACCTTAAATATTAATGGACTAACCCCCCCCCCAATCAAAAGACATAGTCTGGGAAAATGGAATAGGAAATAAAATCCATCTATATGCTGTCTACAAGAAACCCATCTCAATTTCAAGAATAGGCACCAACTTAAGGTGAAGGGATGGAAGAAAATATTCCAAGCAAATGGTACCAAAAAGAAAGAAGGTGTTGCTATTTTAATATCAGACAAAATAGACTTCAAAGCAAAAGAAATCAAAAGAGACAAAGAAGGCCATTACGTTTTTATCAAAGGAACAATTCACCAAGATTTCACAATTATGACTATATGTGCACCAAGCTCTGGTGCAGCAAACTTTATAAAGACAATTCTCCAGGATCTCAGGGCACAGATTAACACCAGCACAGTAACAGTAGGGGACTTCAACACCCCACTGAACCCTTTGGACAAGTCAGCAGGACAAAGAATACAGAGACATCTGAACTGAATGATATGATATACCAAATGAACCTCACAGATATCTACCAAATATTCCACCCTAATAACAGAGAATACACTTTCTACTCAGCACCCCATGGAACGTTCTCCAAAATCGACCACATACAGGGACACCAAAGAAACCTACACAAATACAAAAAGATTAAAATAATTTCATGCATTCTATCAGACCACATTGCAATAAAGTTCAACATCAACACCAGGATAAGCCCTACTATCTGGAAGAACACATGAAGACTAAAAAACACACACTTGAATAATGAATGGGTCAAGGAAAAGATAAAGAAAGAAATAAAAGCATTCTTGGAACTGAATGACAATGACAATACAACACAACAAAATCTATAGGACACTTTAAAAGCAGTCCTAAGAGAAAAGTTTATAGCCCTGGGTGCCTATATTAGAAAAACAGAAAGAGCACAAGTGAATGATCTAACACTGCAGCTAAAAACACTTAAGAGGCAACAATGAACCCTAAACGCAACAGACAGGAAAAAATAACAAAAATCAGAGCAGAAATCAATGAAATAGAAATACAGAAAATAATACAAAAAAGCAATGAATCCAAAAGTTGGTTCTTTGAGAGAGTAAACAAGATAGACAGACCTCTAGCCCAGTTAACCAAAAGAAAGAAGGAACAACTCGAAATCAATACAATCCATGAAGAAAAGGGAAATATCACAACAGACAAGGAAAAGATCCAGAAAATCATATGGGAATACTTCAAAAACCTACACTCTACCAAGTTTGAAAACCTAGGAGAAATGGATGATTATCTGAAATCCTGGGAATCACCAAAGCTCAACCAAGAAGAGATTGACAGCTTAAACATACCCATATTATATGAAGAAATTGAAGATGTAATAAGAAACCTACCAACTAAAAAAGCCCAGGCCCACACGGTTTCACAGCAGAATTCTATAAAACATTTCAAAAGGACTTACAACCATTATTACTGAAGTTTTTTACGAGGATACAAACAGAAGGAATTCTCCCAAATTCCTTCTATGAACCCAGCATCACTGTACTACCAAAACCAGGCAAAGTTACAATCAAAAAGGAGAACTATAGACCCATCTCCCTAATGAACACAGATGCCAAAATTCTAAACAGGATACTGGCATATCGCATATAAACCCACATCAAGAATGTCATCCATCATGACCAAGTTGGATTCATACCAGAGATGCAGGGATGGTTCAACATATGAAAATCAATAAATATCATCAAGGATATAAATGGACCGAAAGACAAAAACCACACCAACATCTCAATTGATGTGGAAAAAGCCTTTGACAAAATCCAGCATCCATTCATGTTTAAAGTCCTAGAAGGAATTGGATTGGAGGGATCATTCCTCAATGTAATCAAAGCCATATACAGGAAACCCACAGCTAATATCATCCTAAATGGGGTAACGACAGAAGCATTCCCTTTAAAGGTAGGAGCTCTGCACAGCTGCCCCCTGACACCACTCCTTTTCAATATACTACTTGAAACACTTGCTAGGGCAATATGGCAAGAAAAGGAAATTAAAGGAATTCTAATTGGAAAAGAGGAAGTCAAGCTATCCCTTTTTACTGATGATATGATTGTTTACTTAAGGGATGCTAAAAACTCCACCAGAAAACTCCTAGAAATGATTAACAGCTTCAGCAAAGTGGCAGGATACAAAATTAACCTTAGAAAATCAATGGCCTTTCTTTACACCAAGAACAAGCAACTGGAGAAAGAATTCAAAGAGACCTTCCCACTCACAATAGCCTCAAAAACAATAAGATACCTAGGAACAAACCTAACCAAAGACACCAAAGACCTCTACAACAAAAATTTTAAACCCTTAAAGAAAGAAATTGAAGAAGACCTCAGAAGATGGAAAAACCTCCCATGCTCATGGATTGGGAAAATTAACATTGTAAAAATGTCCATTTTACCAAAACTCTTGTATAGATTTAATGCAATCCCAATCAAAATCCCCAAGAGTTTCTTCACAGGCTTGGAAACAAAAGTTCTTAAATTCATTTGGAAAAACAAAAGACCCCGAATAGCCAAATCAACCCTGAGTGAAAAGAGCTACACAGGAGGGATCTCTATACCAGATTTCAAACTATACTACAGGGCTATAGTCATAAAAACAGCCTGGTACTGGCACAAAAACAGACCTGTTGACCAATGGAACAAAACCGAAGATCCAAATCTGAGCACATACAATTTCAGCCATCTCATATTTGACAAGGGGGCCAAGAAGACATAATGGAGAAAAGACAGCATCTTCAGCAAGTGGTACTGGCAAAACTGGATCACCACCTGCAGAAGAATGAAACTAAACCCCTACCTCTCGCCCTGTACAAAAGTCAACTCCAAATGGATCAAAGACCTCAACGTGAACTACAAACTCCGAAGGTGATAAAAGAAAAAGTTGGCAACAAACTACAAGACATAGGCGTAGAAAAATCAGCTGCGCAAGAATTAAGGTCGACACTTGACAAATGGGACCTCATTAAACTCAAAAGAAACAATCAAGGAAGTCAAGAGAAATCCCACAGAGTTGGAAGAAACCTTCCCCACAGAAACACCTGACAAAGCATTGATTTCCAGAATATATAAACTACTCAAAAATCAAAGAAGGAAGAAAACAAATGACCCACTCAATAGATGGAGCAAAGTGCTGAACAGAGGCTTCACAAGTGAGGAATTAGAGATGGCTGAGAAACATCTTAAGAAGTGTTCAACATCATTAATCATTAAGGAAATACAAATCAAAACCACTTTAAGATATCATCTTACTCCAATAAGACTGGCTAGGATCAAGAAAACAAATGGTACCAAGTGCAGGAGAGGTTGTGGGGAAAGGGAAACACTCATCCACTGCTGGTGGGAATGTAAACTTGTGCAGCCACTATGGAAAGCAGTGTGGAGAACTCTTGGAAGACTTGGAATGAATTTGCCACCTGACCCAGCCATACCTCTCTTGGGCATGTCCCCATAAGACTCATCCTACCACAGTGATACATGCACAGCCATGTTTATTGCAGCTCTCTTCACAATAGCAAGGAGCTGGAATCAACACAAGTGGCCCTCAACTGACGAGTGGATAGAGAAAATGCGGTGCATCTACACAATGGAATTCTATGCAGTGGTAAAGAAAGACGATATCATGAGCTTTGCAGGTAAATGGCTGGAGCTAGAAGATATGCTGAGTGAAGTAACACAGTCCCACAAAAACAAACAACAAATGGTATCCCTCATCTGTGGATTCTAGCACCAATTACCTGATTGTATAGCAAATTGAGCAATGTCAATATGCTCTGAAAACAACTGTGCTCTTGTATTGTGAATCCCTTAAAATATAATAAAAAAACATTTTATACTGGTCTATGTACTATTGCTCTAAATGTAAATTTTTAGTAAAGGGAGACTTAATACTTAAAAAATATTTCCATGCATAGGGTTCTATATTAGGGTTTTATTTTTTATGTTGTTTTTTCATTTAGTTCTATTTGAAATACTGTGAGTGTTCTTGAGGCATTTGCACACAAGGATAGCAGTGCACTTTGCTCAGAATTGCTCTTCTTCCCCCTACTTTGTTGCTCATCTTCTTCTAGATTCCCATCCTCACTCTACATAGCCGAGTCCTGACTTCATACCATATGTATGTACATTCCCACTATGAGAGGAACTGTGACACTGGCTTCTGTTACGTTCCTCCTGTTACCATCACACAGTCACTCTCCCAATGCCTTTAGACCCATTACACTCCTTACATGATCCTTGTCTACTTTATTGCATATATGCGCACACACACACACACACACACACACACACACACACACAGTGCCATAATTAGAATAGCCAAATAACAGACAGGAAATTTGTTTTCTAAGTATAACTTGTTTAGCTTATTATGATAATCTCTTTTTCACCCATCCCAGCTAGTAACACAATTTAATCCTTTCAAGATGAGTAAAACTCCAGTGTGTATATGTATAACTTTCTTTTTATTTGATATACCTGTACAAAATTATTTATTTAATATTCACTCATGCATATAATGCATTAAGAGACAATCTACATTCCATTCCCTTCTCTCCAATTCTTCATTTTCCTCGATACCAATTTCACCTCCACCTGTCATGTGCTGTCTCTTTTTCAGTTTAAATCCCATAGGATCCATTTAGTGCTGCCTGTATGTGCATGAGTGTGGGATGATTACTAGGGGTTCCCTCTATGGGACCATTATTTTCTAATATGACTTGGAAGACTAGCCCCAATGATCTATTTGTTAAACTTCATGGCTACTGTCGTTTATGATATCTGTAGGTGCTGTATTTTGTCTTTTTGAGACAGGGGTGCCCTGTAGCTCCAACTGGATTGGACCTCACCATGTAGACATGACTGGCCTTGAACTCACACATATTGGCTGCCGCTGCCTTCCAAATTCTGGGATTAAAGGTGTGTGCATGCTACCACACCAAGTAGCAGCAATTTATTGTTACAAAATTGTTCATGGTTTAGTTAAGGTCTCTTGTTAAATAAAACCTTTAAAACTCTTAAAATTCTAAGAATGGGGACTGTAGAGATGCCTCAGCAGTTGGGAAACTGCTATTTTTCCAAGGAAAACAAGCTGAATTCCTAGCTCTCACATGGCAGCTGACATCTGTCCATAATTCCAGTTCAGGGGATCCAGTGGTCTCCTCTGCTCACTGCAGGCTTTGCATAACATTGGTTCACTTACAATCATGCAGGCAAAACACTCAAAATGTACATTTTTAAAATTTCTATAAATAAAATAAAATTCTAAAAATGCATTGTAGATCAATCTTGAGTCCTTATTAAAGCATAAGAAAAAGAAGTCACACACTTTTAAGAATAATTTTTATTAATTTATCTGTTGTTGGGAATGTAGTATAGTTTCATGGCTTGAATATTCTTAACAATGGAACAATGAAAATGGATATGCGGGGCTGGAGAGATGGCCTAGCGGTTAAGAGCGCCGACCGCTCTTACAGAGGACCCGGGTTTGATCCCCAGCACCCACATGGCGGCTGAGAACAGTCTGAAACTCCAATTCCAGGAGAACTCCAGTTCCAGGGGAATCCGAGACCCTCTTCTGACCTCCGCGGCGTTGCACGACACGGGTGCACAGACCTGCATGCAGACAGTACATTCATACACATACGGAAATAAATAAAAAAAAATTAATATAAAAAAAAAGAAAATGGATATGCAAGTGTCTTTATGGTTTCCTGATTTACGTATGACTTAGGGTGTCTTCAGTATTATCTCAGAAATGGTGTGTATGGATGATATGCTAGATCTCCTTTTAGTGATTAAGCAGCTGCATACTTTTCTCCACAGTGGAAGATGTAGTTTGTAATGACACTGGAACTCTGCATGGGATCTTTATCTCCTATATGCTTAACCATATCATATTTGGTTGACTTTTAAGTGTTATTAATTTCTCTGGGATGACAGAATCTCATGGAAGTGTTCACAGAGGCCAGAAGAAGGTGCTAGAATCTTTTTTTGACAGGGTATCCCTGTAGTCCTGGCTAGCCTGGAACTCACACTGTAGACCAAGCTGGCCTTGAACTCATGGAGATCTGCCTGCTTCTGCCTCCCTAGTGCTGGGATTAAAGACATGAGCCACCATGCCTGGCTTAAACATGGTTCTAAGCAGGCCATGTGGGTTCTGGAAATCGAATCTTGGTCTTCTGAAAGAGCAGTTGGAGATCTTAACTGCTGAGCCATCTCCCCAGCCCCAAGGGTACTAGATTCTTTAAGTGGAGATACAGGTGGCTGTGACTTGCCATGTGGTTGATAGGAGCTGAACCTGGGACATCTGCAAGAAAAACAAGCACACTTAACAGCTGAGCCATCTTTCCAGGCATCTCAGTGTAGTTCATTTTAGTTTTATTTTCCTCATAACTGAAGATACAGAATATGATTAGATATGAAAACAGAGCATTTTGTGGGAAAAGAATGATGTACAAATGGAAGAACTACCATACTTTTATGGTCCCAACACTTCAGCACTCTCACTCTAAAAAGCAAGCCTCCAGCTTTTGAGTATTGGAAAATGAGTGGAATGTAGGCTTTGAAACTGATGCCCAAAAACATTTATAATACGCTGCTGTGCAAAAATCATCTCTAGCATTTCTTTTTTGCATTTATTTTATTTTTTTTTAGTTTTCAAAGTTATTTTTCTTTTTATTTTTTTATCTTTCTTTTTTTTATTTTTATTGATGCTTTGCGCATTTCGTACATCATTTTCCAATTCAGATCAGGCATATTTTCCTTTCCCTTCCCCCCCCATTTATTTTAATAAAGATTTACTGAATGAGTTTCCTTCAAGGGAAATCTTTCAGCATCAAAACATTTCGATGGTCACCAGGTGACTAAAATTCAAACTTCTTCAATGAGATCATTTTCACATGTATGCTTCCTTTATTTTTGCAGGTAACCATAATCTTACACATAAAGTTTGAGGATCTTCTGTTATGAGCAAATCGAGGCCCAGTCAACTCTGCTCACACCCTATCCCTCCTCTGTAGTTCACAGAAACTAAGACATCTTCAGTGCACATTGACAAACACAGTCCAACTGCAGGGTTCTTGGAATATTCTTCTTCTTTTATCAGGCCCACTTCTCTTCAATTTCTCATGTCCAATTTCTATTAGTCTATCAGGATTCTCCTGTAATTCCCCAGCATGAGGAAACTGCGTTTTTCCTTCAGCTGCACACATTAGTTTATTTCCCACAGAGCACACTGCAATTCCTCTCAGTACTCAACTGCAAACAAGATCAGCTTTCCATCAGGTTGTCTGAACAAAACAGTCTCTATATTTATTATGAACATTTTTGTATTTTAAAGGACACAAGATTCCCTTGATCCAGTAATGTTCAGTAGCAAGGTGTTGCTAGAGGATGAATGGAAGCACCACAGGAGAAGATACAGAGACCAACAATGGACTTCAACAGCCAAACAGAACCATTAAAGGAAACAGCCCACAGAGGATGAAGACACATTTTGTATTGTAACCTAATATTTTGTGGTTGTGTGCTACTAGACAATTAGTTTAAATGAATGAATTTTATCTATGTGAAATCGGGAAGGTTCTTTCTCCCTGAATTTTTTAAGAAAATTTCTATCCGGTCTCAGCAAAATGATGTAGCATTTTGGTCCAAAGATACACCCCATTAAACCCGCACTGGAGGCCAAGATGGAGAAGACCTCCACAGCTACCATGACCTTCCCCTTGGTGCTGTGGTAGACAGGGAGGAAGGTGACCCAGACACTGCAGAACACCAGCATGCTGAATGTCAGGAACTTGGCTTCATTGAATGTGTCAGGCAGGTTTCTCACCATGAAAGCCATAGTAAATGTTCCTAAGGCCAGGGAACCCAGGTATCCAAGGACACAGTAGAAGACAGTGACAGAGCCTTTGTTACACAAAATGATGACGTGGCCATGCTCAGATTGTACATCTGTGTCAATAAAGGGAGGGGAAGTTCCCATCCAGACTCCACAGAGAATAAGCTGGATCAGGATGCAAATGGGAATGATATAGTTAGGTGCCCCTGACAACAGAAAGCCCTTCATCCTTCTTCCTGGAACAGTGACCTTGAAGGCCAGAACCACAGTAACAGTTTTGGCCAAGACAGTGGAAACAGCCATTGTGAATGCCACTCCAAATGTCATCTGCTGAAGGATGCAGGTGGCTGTGTTGGGATGGCCAATGAAGAGCAAGGAGCAGAGGAAACAGAAGGTGAGGGAGAGGAGCAGGATGTAGCTGAGATTTCGGTTACTGGCCTTCACAATGGGAGTGTCTTGGTGCTTCACAAAGATCCCAAGTACTAGAGCTGTGAATGCCGAGAAGCACAGGGCAGTGCAGGCCAGAGCCATCCCCAAGGGGTCTTCATAAGCCAGATAGGTCACAGCTCTCTGGAGGCAGTGCTTCCTGTCTGCACTGGCATACTGGTCCTCTGGACACTTAGTGCACTGATCCATATCTGATGGAGAATTGAAAGCATGCCCCAGCTTTAATAACTCCTATTGAAAGACCATTTCCCATAATTGTGTTGTGAGCTTTACAAATTTTGGATTATTTGTTGATACATATGCAATTATAGATGGTTGTTTTAGGCCAATGTTTCTAGTTTAAAATACCAATCAACTTTATCATAAAAGAAATAAATTATTTTATTTTATAAAATAATTTAGAAATGATTTATTATATTCATGAGAAGTATTATTTTGTATGAAAGCAATATAGATCACCTTAGTATAGTCAAGATGTTATGATTAAATAGCTTAGCATGGGTGATTAACTGAAGTGTAAATTTATTAATTCCAGTTCTGTTGACTGTGCACTGCAACCTCAGGTTGCTTATGGATTCAAATCCAATGAATTTTTCTGCCTCAGGAATGGTACCCCAAAGCCATGTCCTCATATGGCACTAGGAACATGCAAATCCCCTTGGATTCTTGTCCATTGTGGACAATAACCTTATTAATAAAAGTGGAGACTTCACATAATAATGAACACCAAATATATATATATACATATATGTATATATATACATATATATTATAATCATAACTTTGGGATTTACATTTTAACATATGCATTTAGGGGAAGGATATATAGCCCCTACTCATTCCACTAAATTCCACTTATGTGAGTCCTTTCTTATGTCAGTACACCTAAGGATTTTATTACTTTCTTCAATATTTTGATAACATACTCTCACAGTGCATTTTTTGGTCTTTTCCACACGGGGTCTCCCTGTAGCCCAAGCTGGTCTGGAACTCACTATGTAAACTATGCTGCCCTTGAACTCACAGAGATACTCCTGCCTTGGGCTCCCAAGTTCTGTGACTAAAGGTGTGCACCACCACACCTGGCTTGACAATGCATCTTAAGTGAGAAAATGCCAATTTTGGCTCACCATTCAGGGTATGGTCCATCAGGGAAGAGAATTCAAGGCAGTAAAATGTGAAGATATAGTCACATCATATCCACAGTCAGGAAGTAGAGATTGATGGATGCATGCTGCTGGTCAGCATTCTTTCTCCATTTATACAGTCCAGGATCCCAGCCAGGGACTGGTATCTTCCACAGTGGGTAGGTTATCACATCTCAATTAACATAATCAAGATAACATCCCACAGACATTCCCAGAGACTTTCCTCTAAGCTCATTCTACATTTACTAATGTGCACTATTAATATGTCAGAGTGATCCAGTACTCACTGAGAAAACAGCTTATGCCTTGGCTCCTGTTTATGGGTATGTGTAATACAACTTAGGCATCTATAGGTCAAAACATAAAAACCTAAAAAAAAAAAAAAAGAGGGAGGTGGGAGGTTGGGTAGTATCCTTTCTGGGATACAAATGGAAAACTCTGTGTTCCAATCCTATTGATAAATTTTCAATTTTTCTGATCTTGAAACTAACAATGGGAGGAGAATTTTATGTTCCCACAGGTAAAAATCACCAATCTAAATGCCTGAAAACATACAACTTATGGCTATGCAGGATGGACTGGGAAATGCCAGCAGAGAGGTTGACCCATCTGAACATTAAAGAAAGAGGAACCTCAGACTGCCTGAGTCACAGACACTGAGCATCTCTCTGAATACTATTGGGGTTAACTGTTTATAATGGGCCCTAATGAAGTTTACCTTCCAGATACTGAGAAACCTTCCTACCTCTCCCCTTTATAGGAAAAAGAAAAACATGATGGTAATGAAACCACTCCCTAACTGTAAATTAGAGCCAATTGTTACAGTGGTAATTTCCTATAAAACAGGCATAACTACCCTTTTTTAATTGACTGATAGGCATAGGAACTGTGAAAGGATAATTCTCTATCTAGAGCCAAATTCAATAGTAAAGTGTTTATAAGCTGTGTAATTAAGCAAAATATATTACTACAGGAAAGCTCTGACATCAGCAATGAATTATTCTGCCTAGGAGATGTTGGCTAGGGGATTCAAACCCGCCCCCCCAAATTATAAAGGCCTTTTGCCTATAAATGGGATATATGCAAGGAGAAAGGCAGTAAGTCCCTGTTGTCGAAGACCTGGTGTGAGCATGAAAAATGTTATGAGACGTCACTTGCTAGCGTACAACTGGCCTCTGAAATGCTAGAGAGCGTTACCAAAGGCCACTAAAGCAATACAGCAAAATATTGGTCTCCCTGAGACAAGCAAGACTCCTCCGTCAATATCAGCTACACCTCAACAGCCTGGAGATACTGTGCAACAGTGGCAGCCAAGTGTCTATATATATCCCAAATCTATTTGGCTATTAGCTCTCTCCTTGGAGGAATAACTCACAGCGGATGCCACAAGCTTATGTCCTCTAGTGGTTAGGAGATGTTATAAGCCACAATAAGAACTTGTCACCCTTTATAGAGAAACCACAGTTTGCGGATTAGCATACCATCCAAGCATCTGTGTCTATGCTCACAGCTTAGCTTGACATAATAATTGGTACTGCTTAAATGCCTGTACATCCAATAGCTTGTGCTTTGTTAGTATGACTAAAAAGGGTATCACTGGGAAAGCTGTCAATCCATGAAGGGAAACAACCTGAACAGACTGGAGTCCAAAATGACAACTCCAAAGAAATTAGACTGTTTTCTTCTCACCCACTTGTGCCCCTTTCCCAAAGCCCAGGGAACAAACTGCGGAAGAGGAGGCGTGGTAGATTGTAAGGGCTGTGGAGAGATAGGGGTGAATCATGAGACTACAGGAATATAGTCTGGACTCCTGATTGATCAACATGCCTGTGCATACAAGCTTCTCCAACTGGACTATGGGAACCTTGGGTTGTTCAAAATTTGGACATAGATACTTGCAAAATGCACCAATTACCTAATTGTATGACATACTGAGTAACATCAATGTTATCTGCAAACAACTGTGTCATTATATTGTAGAATCCCTTAAAAATAAATAAATAAATAAAAATAAATAAATAAATAAATAAATAAATAAAAAAGAAAAAATTAGCATGATCCATGTACTTTAAAATATCACAGGGAATAGAATGTCATAGCGTACTTGAAATGGTGAGTAATTTCTCTCACTGACAAGTTATCATTTTCACCATATGTAAAGAATTTGCCTGAAATTACACTAAATCATGATAAAATGAAATCTTTCCAATTTGACGTCTTTCTATCAAGGATGATACCTCTTTTTATGCTTGCTTAAGTACTTTCATTTTACTTTTCTAAACTATATTCAGTAAATAAATTTGGAAACATTTTAATCACAAGTTATCTTAATTTTTTAATTTTTGACATTTGTTTTATTTGTATCAATCAATGTGTATGTCTTTGGAGTCTAGAGAAGGGCATTGGCTCCCCTGGTCCTACAGTTACAGGCAGTTATGAGCTGAATGTACTGGGTGCTGGGAACCAAACTCCATTCTTCTCAAAAACCAGCATGTGCTTTTAACCTTGGTGCTGTCTCTCCAGCCTTATAATTTTCTTTTTACATTAATTGTAGCTTAGCTTACTTTTTCCTAGGTATGTCATTATATTAAAATATCATAAATGTCTATTTTCAAAGTACTTTTACATACAACAGGACAAACAAGTAAAAGTGGAAAATAAGTATTACTCTCTTCCCTGTATTTAACCACTAATAAAGTCAATGACTGAGTGGTAATCATGGATTAAATATTTATGCAATAGTATAAAATGAGTAATTATGATAAGTTTTCAATAAGATTCTATTTTATCTATTTTATTCTGATATTATCCATTTGAGATTGTAATAAAAATTTCTTAAGTATAAGGACTTTCAAGATGGCTTATTGGGAAAAGGCACTTGCTGTCAATCCTGACAACCTGTATTTGGTCCATAGAAATCATGCAATGGAATCAGAAAACAGACTCTTCCAAGATGTACTCTGACCTCTACATGCACAGCCTGGAGCAAAATCTAACCCACATACACCTACACACACATACACACACGCACACACACACACACACACATACACAATGAAATGCAAATGGCTAACAAATATTTTTAAACATTCAACATCCTTAACCAATAGCGAAATACAAATTAAACTGAGATTTAATCATACCCCAGTCAGAATGCCTAAGATAAAAAATAACAATCTGCAGAAGAGGGGGCACGGTAGAATGAAAGGACTGCGATTGGGGTGAATGGTGAAACTACAACAATATAGACTGGACACTCATTTGATCAACTTGATTGAACATACAAGCTCCCCCTGCTGGATGGTGGGACCCATGAGCTGTGTGGGTTTGGGCACAACTGCTCACAAATTGGTTTTACATGAAGGATGCTTGTACTCACAAATTATCACTTATTGTTAAAAAAAAAAAAAGAAAACAAAACAAATAAACAGAGAAAGATGCAGAAAAGTTACGGCAGAATGCATGACCTGGGATGGGTAGGGCTGGGGTGGGGGGAAGGGAAGGCGATATACGCCTGAACTGAATTGGAAGATGATGTATGAAATACACAAAGCATCAATAAAAATAAAAATTAAAAAATAAAATAAAATAAAATAAAAATGGTTGAGATTCAGTTACATGACACATATTATTTCTTCCCACTCCTATTAAAAATCTGCTGAAATATATTTTGTTGCTTCACATTGCCTAAGCGGTAGTGTTCCCTCTTCTCATCCAACGATCAACAAGTGAATTCTGGTTTGAACTCCCTTTAGAACAGACGTTTCTCAGCCAACCATGGTGGCACACGCCTTTAACCCTAGCACTCGGGAGGCAGAGGCAGGAGGATCTTTGTGAGTTCAAGGCCAGCCTGGTCTACAAAGTGAGTTCCAGGACAGCTGGGACTACAGGGAGACCTTGTCTCAAAAAGACCAAAAAAAAGAAAAAGAAAAAAAACACACACGTTTCTCTGAAGGACTGATGATTAGTTTCATAATAATTGATGGCCTCCTTAAGGCATTGGGAATGAATGTTCTTTCTTTTCTGTATCATCTTATTGTTTTTGCTTTTCATTTCTCTCACTCAAAATAACTATATACATTGCAAAAATTTAATGTGTGAAGTCTATTGCTTTGTTAACAAATTAACTGAGAATGTAGAGGCTTTCTGCAACAATGACATGGTCTTAATTTTTGTAAGTCAATCAGTAAGATTCATCTAGGAAGCCAATGTAATTATGTACTTCTTAGAGGTCATAATTTTGATAAATATGTAATGTTTGTATAGGCATATGTTGGAGCAATACAAAGGGGAGGGAACAACAACAACATAAAGACTGGGTCAAAGAACTTACTGATCCAGTTAAATTCTGCCCCAAACAACAAGCCTCTGCAGTGAAAAATTTTGGAAAGGCTGAGATAAAGATGCAAGACATGTATGGCAGAATGCATGAACTGGGGTGGGGTGGGGGAAAGAGAGGGTAATGTATCTAAATTGGACTGAAAGATAATGTATGAAATACACAACTCATCAATAAAAGTATTTTAAAATAAATAAATAAATAAATAAATAAAACATTAGAAAAAATAAAAAATAAAATGGCAACAGAGGTTCGTGTGGATACGGAGGAAAGGGAATATTTAGTCACTGCCTCTTGGAATGTACATTAGAACAGCCACTGTGGCAACCGTGTAGAAGTTCCTCAGAAAGCTAGAAATAGATATACTGTATGACCCAGCTATATATCTCCTGGGAATACACACAAAGCACTCTATACTTACTATAGAGATACTTGCTCATTCATGTTCATGGATGCTCTACTCACCATATCCAGTAAATGCAAAGAGTCTAGATGTGAAACCAACTGAGGAATGGATGATGAAAGAGTGACACACATACAAAGATAGTAAAAATGAAATTATATAATTCACAGAGAAATGGATGGAACATGCAATAATTCTGTGTGAGGTGAGACCTAGAAAGACAAATGCTGCATGGTCTGTCTCACATGTGGATGTAAATTTTGAAGTTTTAGATGTCTGTGTTTAAATGGGATTATCCCTAAAAGTCAGGAAACCAGTAAGGGGCATGGGGAGCATATGTACTGAGGAGAATAGAATGAAGGCAGTATGAAGAGGGAAAGAGGAATAGTGGAACAGAAGGTGTTCAGTGGGTGGTTATTGGTAAAGACGGTTAGAGGAGAATGAAGAGGAATCTAATAGTAACTATCTTTGGGAAAACGTCTACGGAAACCTATTACCATACATTTTTACTAAAATACAAATATATACATAAATAAAAGGAATTTAAATGGATTTACCCTATAATGGGGAACAATGCTCCTCACAGATGATATAGGTTAGCAAATAAAAAGCTGGTGCCAGATATGGCTTACGTTTTTGTGAGATGCTGATCAGCAGGGTTGGTAGACTCCACAAACAATATAGGTGATAGCTATTGCTCTTAGTTACACTGTAGAACTTGGTAATAAGACTCTATTGGTGAAGACACTACATACTTGAATTAAAGAACATGGAAAATATCAAGCTGGTAGTGACCTGGAGCTTCATCCTACTAGCTAGCTTTCCAAGTGTTGGAAGTTTCCATATGTGCTACCAGAGTAGAAATGACACCAAATTTCTTACCTGGCAGTGAACCCTATGAGCTACAATAACAACTGGCCAGGAAGCTATGGTGCACTAGTGGCATGAATGTTATGGGAGAGACCAAGCACTTTATGATTGAATTAAGGCACAGTTCACAAGGCAGAATACATGCATTATACCATTAACTGGTGAAAATACAAGACTAGATTGGTCATAGTTCCTATGATTGAAAATAATACTGTTATTCTGCTACATGCTAAGTGTGAAATGACTCTCAATTACTTATCAGTATACTCAATTAGTGCTTCTTTACTTTCATCAGAGAAGCCTTATTCAGTACCCATAAGAGAAAGACCCATAACTGGTCAACCAGTAAAGAAAAAGAGATGATAGGGGCCTCAGTTCTAAATGGGACATCTCTCTAGCACAACCACCAACCACTCCTCCCAAGGCTCATAGATCACTGTGGAAGAGGGAGCATATTATAAGAGACAGAGGTAATGGATAACAGCAGTGAAACAGCTATTTTCTGAGCATGACAGGACCATTTCCACACATTACTCTTAGAACATCTATGATGGCATATATGAATAGCTGTGCACAGTGATGTCAATCCCCCCAAATTCCAGCTAAATGGTAGAGAAGCCCCTGTATGCCCCATCTCTTGCTAAGGAGAGATAAAAAGATTGATGGATGCTGTAAGGTGAGACAGTTTTCCTTCAGAGATGACACCACTGCGAAGCTATCCATGCTTCAGTGCATGTTCTTACACCCTTCACATACTAGCAGCACATGAAATTGAGTTAAAGAGGACATATGTTGTTGACGCAAACTTTTTTCATTAAGAGATTAAAAATACAAAAATAAAAGAGATGAATTGAGAAAGAGGGAAAGACCAGTGGATATGAGCAGAACACACTGTATGTGTTCCATTAAATTCTCAGAGGGAAATAAATATGATACCCCCTATGAATATAGGTTTTTTTGTCTCATTTCTACATCTTATCTCAAGATTTATTATCCCTAACTTCTTAATTCTATTTATTACATTTATTTATTTACTATATGTGACGAGTGTATTGCCTGAATGGATGTAAGATGTTACCATGTTAGCAATGCCCATGAAAACTAAGAAGAGGAGGTCAGGTTCCATGGAACTGAATTCTTATTTTTTCTTGGTCTTTTTGATACAGGGTCTCCTTTGTAGCCTCCGGCTGTCCTGGAACTCGCTTTGTACATCAGGCTGGCCTTGAACTCACAGAGTCCCACCTGCCTCTGGCCTCCCAAATGCTAGGTAATACAGGCCGTGCACCTACCACGCCCAGCGGAACTGAATTTTTGGATGTGTAGTATCCATGTGCCAGGAATTGAAACTGGGTCCAGCTGCAAGAGCAATCTGTGTTTTTTTAAGAAGAGACATTTTTCCTTCTCAATAAATCTTAACCTTAGGATAAGGAAAAGAATTACTTCATTTATCTGCATTCAGAGGATGTGATATTTGCATTTTACTAAAAATAATTACCCAGCTTTGACTATATATTAAGATTTGGTGTCTAATTGCAGAGCCCACTCTCCAGGCACTACTCTTTGCCTTCTTTAATTTTCCAGATACCACTGTCTTTAGTTAATGTATGATCCAGATTACTTGATGTTTTACTTTTATATTTACTTATTTCCAAATTTGCCTAATGACCACTATCTATCTGTATATTCATTAAATTAGTTTCAAAAACCAATGGTCCTTTCTAAACATAGATGCAAGTAGACTTACAACCGTCCCACAGTCTCTTTGATGGGCTTGTCCACCCTTGGCATTCACTGATTCTATCGTTCATGTCTATCCTTCACCGTGAGCTACGACATTACAAAATTCAATCATCACTGCCTGTACCAAAAGTGTCAGCATGTCCCACACCACAAACACAGTATTATCAAGACTTGGCTGCCTTGCTTTTGAAGAATTGCAGGAGGAAACCCCATGAGCTTGAGGCTCAGAGCTGGTCTACTAATAGTGAGTTCCAGGCTAGCTGGGAACTACGAAGAGACTTTGTTCATACAAACAAACAGCACAATCGCACACACACCACACACACACACACACTTTATCCAACCAATGTAGAATTTAGCATTTCTTTGTCGTTAAACCTTCGGCCGTGGCAAATTGTTGTTGTTGTAAGATTCATTAACTTGCCAACGAGCAACGCTAATGTTCTATTCTCATTATCTGAACAACCGTCTCTTTATATGTGATTCCTTAAAGTTTTAGTAACTAAGCTCATTTATTTCAGATGTTAGGAAGTTTTTGGAATTTGGTATAAAAAGGAAGATATGTATGCATATTAGAGATAAATAGATCAAAGAATGCAGAAGATCATATTTCAGCTTGCAATATAGGACTTAAGAGTACGATTAATTCATAGTACTATGCGATATTGATTCCCTCTGGGGAGATACACTTGATAATGTTGATTGCTCCCAAATGAAGCCTGAGGGCTGGAGGATGGCTGTGGTTAAGAGCAACGACTGCTCTTGCGGAGGACCCCGGGTGTCGATCCCCAGCACCCAGATGGCAGCTGAATACACCGTCTTTAGTCTCCAGTTTCCATGGGAATCCGTCACCTTCGTTGACTTCGCTCCATTGCACGACACGGTGAGCACAGACCTACATGCAGACAGTATTCATTACACTATGAAAATAAAATAAAATTAAAAAATTTTTTAAAAAGGAAATGTATTCCTTGAAAAAGTACTATCTGCAGTGTTTCTAGATGGAATTAAAGATCTAGTTTGAGAAACAGAGTGAGTGCTATTTCGAGAAATTATTATCAATCACATGTGCTAAGTTATATTAAGAAAAGAGTCAATCAGGCTGGAGAGGAGGCTGAACTGTTAAGAGATCTCACTTCCCTTCCAAAGCACCTGGCCTTCATTTCATAGCACCCACGTGGTGGCAAAAAAAATCTGTAACTCCAGTTCAAGGATCAATGATTCTTCTATTTGACCTCCAAGGACATTGAATGAGGCACAGTCCGTACATACATGCAGGCAAATCTTACTTAAAATTATTTTTAAGGAAAATAACCAATTTCATCTCTGCAGTTCTTTTCAAGGTCATAGTTGTGGAGTTGGGTAGTAATAAAGCTAAAGAATTTCCCTCTGCACCCATACTCACCGGTCTCATTGGAAATCTCATTTCTCTGGACAGGGGATACAAACAAAACAGCAGATTGCCTTTCCCTCCTGTTGGGATTTTCTAAATCCAGGAACGCAAGGAACACTACACGCAGAGGATGGAATCTGAGGAAAATAAGAAATGTATTGAAAAAACAGACAGGACTTTTACATATTTCATTTCTTTTATTTTTAGTTTATGCACAATAAGGAACTAACTTTAATTTTATATATCTATATCTCAATTGAATGTATATGCCCAATCCTGTATAAAATGCATGACATGACTTTGACATGATGAAATTATGTTGAAGAAAAGCTTGAAAGTTGATCATTCTATTACCTACTCCTCGTATACTGTCTGGGGAGGAAACCTGCTATTTACTGGGGCATGCTGCATTTGTAACAATCTCTATGTCTGACAACCCTTTTAAAATGTCTTATGTTTTAGTTCTTCTGTATCATTCAAAGGATTTTATGCCAGGCTATGATGATTTGTAGGAAGTTTACTTCTGATGCTGTCTTTTGGCCATTGTACATAATGCCTTACGTGTATCTGTTGTAGATTCCTTTTCCCTTGACTTAGGAACATTTTCTAGCTAAGACAAAAATACCATAGGTCCTCAATTGATCCCTCTTCGCTTTTTGCTATTTGCATAGCAACACACGACACCACACACCACTAACCACCACACACACACACAACTGAACGCTAAAACCAATCTGTGTTTGTAGGTCAAGATAACCTGAGTGAAGTCACTTTCTTTTCTTCCACCATGTGAGTCCCGTGAGATCCAACTCTGTTCCTCAGGCTTGGGAGAACTGCTCATTGTCTTTTAAAAACTTACAATTTCCAAATCTTTCTACATTTTCTTCATTCTTGAAGTTCACATGATCAGGGATTCCTTCCACATCCCTAGGTGCAATGCTGTTGTGTTAATGCACCTTAATACATACTTAACTGTTGTACAAGAAGTCATTCTGACTTTTTAGGTTGGATTTGTGTGTGCTAAAGAAAATGACTATAAAAATGACAACAGTTATATCACCACCAACAGCTCTCCACACAGAAAAGAAAACTGGGACAAATCCTTGATGTGTTTAATGAGGTAAGCTAGATGAATATGGACAATTAAAGTTTCCTCTAGCAAACCAAACTTTTCTACAAAGTTGAAAGCTGTGTGATAAAACATTAAGTTTCATGGGATACACACAATGGCTCATAAATATGTTATTGTAACATTAGAAATATTGGAAATTTTAGCGCCTCTTGGTGTGCTATGGAGAACAAATGCTTATATATTTAATACTTACAGAGCTGGAGAAACAGCGATTTGTTTAAGACAACTGGTTGCTTTTACTGAGGACCTAGGTTAAGTTCTCAGAACCCACATGTGGGGCCAGAAATCATCTCTGACTTCTTCTGACCTCATCGGCATTGCGATGCACAATACTTTGTCATACAGCTGAATACACTTATACATATAAATAATAAGTAATAATAAATAATATGTCTAAGAATAAATAGCACATCTGTGTGCTTCCCTTTATCTAAAATAAATCTACATGGGATTTCAAAATTTCCCAATTTTTTACTGCTAGCAGAAGATAAATAACTTTTGAAGTAATCTAGAATGTTATTTAACTAATCATTTGTTCAGTGTATAATTAATTTGAAGGTATGCAATGAGCAATTTTGAATCCATTTTTAAAACTACACCTCAGGGTGCTAGAGAGGATAGCTCAGCAGATATGAGCACTGAAGGCTCTTGCAGATGACCGGTGCATTTATGGTTAGCCACCAAGTGGCAAGCTAACAGGCATCTTATTGGGCCATTGGAGGGATTTATGACAAACTCTTTTCTGGACCTTCGTGGTATGAACTACTCTTTTAAATTATTACGAATTTTTATTGAGCTTTTAGACATTTCATACAANATACATTTTTACTAAAATACAAATATATACATAAATAAAAGGAATTTAAATGGATTTACCCTATAATGGGGAACAATGCTCCTCACAGATGATATAGGTTAGCAAATAAAAAGCTGGTGCAAGATATGGCTTACGTTTTTGTGAGATGCTGATCAGCAGGGTTGGTAGACTCCACAAACAATATAGGTGATAGCTATTGCTCTTAGTTACACTGTAGAACTTGGTAATAAGACTCTATTGGTGAAGACACTACACACTTGAATTAAAGAACATGGAAAATATCAAGCTGGTAGTGACCTGGAGCTTCATCCTACTAGCTAGCTTTCCAAGTGTTGGAAGTTTCCACATGTGCTACCAGAGTAGAAATGACACCAAATTTCTTACCTGGCAGTGAACCCTATGAGCTACAATAACAACTGGCCAGGAAGCTATGGTGCACTAGTGGCATGAATGTTATGGGAGAGACCAAGCACTTTATGATTGAATTAAGGCACAGTTCACAAGGCAGAATACATGCATTATACCATTAACTGGTGAAAATACAAGACTAGATTGGTCATAGTTCCTATGAATGAAAATAATACTGTTATTCTGCTACATGCTAAGTGTGAAATGACTCTCAATTACTTATCAGTATACTCAATTAGTGCTTCTTTACTTTCATCAGAGAAGCCTTATTCAGTACCCATAAGAGAAAGACCCATAACTGGTCAACCAGTAAAGAAAAAGAGATGATAGGGGCCTCAGTTCTAAATGGGACATCTCTCTAGCACAACCACTCCTCCCAAGGCTCATAGATCACTGTGGAAGAGGGAGCATATTATAAGAGACAGAGGTAATGGATAACAGCAGTGAAACAGTATTTTCTGAGCATGACAGGACCATTCCACACATTACCTCAGAACAGCCATGATGGCATATATGAAAGCTGTGCACAGTGATGTCAATCCCCCCAAATTCCAGCTAATGGTAGAGAAGCCCCTGATGCCCCATCTCTTGCTAAGGAGAGATAAAAAATTGATGGATGCTGTAAGGTGAGACAGTTTCCTTCAGAGATGACACCACTGCGAAGCTATCCATGCTTCAGTGCATGTTCTTACACCCTTCACATACTAGCAGCACAAGTGGAATCTGAGTTTAAAAAGGAGGACATATGATGTTGACAGATAAACTTTTTTTGATTAAGAGATGAAAAAATACAAAAATAAAAGAGATGAATTAGAAAGAAGGGAAAGACCAGTGGATATGAGCAGAACACACTGTATGTGTTCATTAAATTCTCAGAGGGAAATAAATATGATACCCCCTATAATATAGGTTTTTTTGTCTCATTTCTACATCTTATCTCAAGATCTATCTGCACCTTCTTAATATTTTATTTATTACATTTTATTATTTTTACTATATGTGAACGAGTGTATTGCCTGAATGGATGTAAGTGTACCCATGTCATGCAATGCCCATGAAACACAGAAGAGGAGGTCAGGTTCCATGGAACTGAATTTATTTTTTTTTTGGTCTTTTTGATACAGGGTCTCCCTNCATATGATGTTGACAGATAAACTTTTTTTGATTAAGAGATGAAAAAATACAAAAATAAAAGAGATGAATTAGAAAGAAGGGAAAGACCAGTGGATATGAGCAGAACACACTGTATGTGTTCATTAAATTCTCAGAGGGAAATAAATATGATACCCCCTATAATATAGGTTTTTTTGTCTCATTTCTACATCTTATCTCAAGATCTATCTGTACCTTCTTAATATTTTATTTATTACATTTTATTATTTTTACTATATGTGAACGAGTGTATTGCCTGAATGGATGTAAGTGTACCCATGTCATGCAATGCCCATGAAACACAGAAGAGGAGGTCAGGTTCCATGGAACTGAATTTATTTTTTTTTTGGTCTTTTTGATACAGGGTCTCCTTGTAGCTCCGGCTGTCCTGGAACTCGCTTTGTACATCAGGCTGGCCTTGAACTCACAGAGATCCACCTGCCTCTGCCTCCCAAATGCTAGGATTACAGGCGTGCACCACCACGCCCAGCGGAACTGAATTTTTGGATGGTAGTTAGTAACCATGTGGCCAGAGAATTGAACTGGGTCCTCTGCAAGAGCAATCTGTGTTTTTTTAAGAAGAGATTTATTCCTTCTCATAAATCTTAGACCTTAGGATAAGAGAAAGATAAACTTCATTTATGTGGCATCAGAGGATGTGATATTGTTTTTACTAAAATATTACCCAGCTTGACTATATATTAAGATTTGGTGCTAATTGCAGAGCCCACTCTCCAGGCACTACTCTTTCCTTCTTTAATTTCAGATACCACTGAGTCTTTTGTTAAATGTTGATCCAGATATTACATGATGTTTTATTTTCTTATATTTACTTATTTCCAACCATTTTGCCAATAATGACTCCCACTCATCTATAACCTGTCATAGTGTCATTAAAATTAGTTTCAAAAAACCAATGGGAACTTTCTAAACACATAGATAGCAAGACTTACAACCTACCACAGGTCTCTTTGCATGGGCTTAGTGCACCCTTGTGCATTACCTTGAATTCTCATCTTTACATTGTCTACCCTACTCACCAGTGAGCTACAAGACATTACAAAATATCACATTCATCAACTGCTGTACCAAGAGCATGTCCCACACCACAAAAACACATATTTATCAAGACTTGATGCTGCATGCCTTTTGAAGAAATGGCAGGAGGAACCCCATGAGATTGAGGCCAGACTGGTCTACATAGTGAGTTCCAGGCTAGCTGGGAACACAGAGAGACTTTGTCTCATACACACAGACACAAACACACAATCGCACACACACACACACACACACACACACACACACACATTTATTCAACCAAATGTAGCATATTTAAGCATTTTCTCTTTGTCGTAAACCTTTCTGGCCAGTGGCAAAATGAAGTTGTGTAAGACTCATAACTTCAACCGAGCAACGCTAATGTTCTATTCCTCATGATCTGGAAACAACTGTACTCTTATATTGTGAATCCCTTAACAGGTTCTAGAACTAAGCTACCATTTATTTTCAGAGTTAAGAAGTTTTGGAATTTGGATGGAAGATATGTATGCATATTTTAGAGTAATATAAGATCAAAGGAATGCAGAAAAGATTCATAACTTCAAGCTGAAATATATGGAACTTAAGAGAAGATTAATCATAGGTATATGCAAAGATATGTGTGGCATTCCCTCGGGGAGATACACTTAGATTGTTGATTGCTCCCCAAAGAAAGTTCCTTGAGGGCTGGAGAGATGGCCTAGTGGTTAAGAGCAACGACTGCTCTTGCAGAGGACCCGGGTTCGATCCCCAGCACCCACATGGCAGCTGAAAACCGTCTTTAGCTCCAGTTCCAGGGGAATCCGTCACCTTCGTTTGACCTCCGCGTCATTGCACGACACGGGTGCACAGACCTACATGCAGACAGTACATTCATACACATATGAAAATAAAATAAAATTTAAAAAATTTTTAAAAAGGAAAGTTCCTTGAAAAAGTACTATCTGCAGTGTTTCTAGATGGAATTAAAGATCTAGTTTGAGAAACAGAGTGAGTGCTATTTCGAGAAATTATTATCAATCACATGTGCTAAGTTATATTAAGAAAAGAGTCAATCAGGCTGGAGAGGAGGCTGAACTGTTAAGAGATCTCACTTCCCTTCCAAAGCACCTGGCTTCATTTCATAGCACCCACGTGGTGGGTCACAAAAATCTGTAACTCCAGATCAAAGGATCCAATGACTTCTTATGACCACTGCTAGCAATGGACACATGCTGTACATACATGCAGGCAAAATCTTCACTAAAATTATTTTTAAGGAAAATAACCAATTTCATCTCTGCAGTTCTTTTCAAGGTCATAGTTGTGGAGCTGGGTAGTAATAAAGCTAAAGAATTTCCCTCTGCACCCCATACTCACCGGTCTCATTGGAAATCTCATTCTCTGGACAGGGGATACAAACAAAACAGCAGATTGCCTTTCCCTCCTGTTGGGATTTTCTAAATCCAGGAACGCAAGGAACACTACACGCAGAGGATGGAATCTGAGGAAAATAAGAAATGTATTGAAAAAACAGACAGGACTTTTACATATTTCATTTCTTTATTTTTAGTTTATTGGCAAATAAGAAACTTAATTTCTATATATCTATATCTCAATTGAATGGTAATATCCCAATCCATTGTATAATGTCAAATACATGAACATTTTGACAGAATTGATGAAAATTTATGTTGAAGAAAAGCTTGAAATTGATCATTCTATTACCTACTCCTCGTATACTGTCTGGGGAGAAACCTGCTATTTACGTGGGTTTGCCTGCATTTGTAACATCTCTATTGCATCTTTAAAAATCTTTTCTTTGATCTGTATATTTAAAGTCTTAAGTCTAATATGATCTGAGGAAGTTTACTCTGATGCTGTCTTTTGGCCATTGTAAATGCCTACTGTATCTGTGTAGTATTCCTTTTCCCTTGACTTAGGAACATTTTCTACTAAACATAACTGACTATAATCCCTATCCATTTTCATTTGCATAACACACACACACACACACACACACACACACACACACAAATGTACCATAACAATGTGTTTGTAGGTCAGAGGATAACCTGAAGGAGTCATTTCTTTTCTTCCACCATGTGAGTCCCTGAGATCCAACTCTGTTCCTCAGGCTTGGGAGAACTGCTCATTGTCTTTTAAAAACTACAATTACTCCACAATCTTTCTACATTTCTCATCTTTTGAAGTCACAGATCAGGATTCCTTCCACATCCCTAGGTGCAAAGCTGTTGTGTTAATGCACCTTAATACATACTTAACTGTTGTACAAGAAGTCATTCTGACTTTTTAGGTTGGATTTGTGTGTGCTAAAGAAAATGACTATAAAAATGACAACAGTTATATCACCACCAACAGCTCTCCACACAGAAAAGAAAACTGGACAAATCCTTGATTGTTTTAATGAGGTAAGCTAGATGAATATGGACAATTAAAGTTTCCTCTAGCAAACCAAACTTTTCTACAAAGTTGAAAGCTGTGTGATAAAACATTAAGTTTCATGGGATACACACAATGGCTCATAAATATGTTATTGTAACATTAGAAATATTGGTAATTTAGCGGCCTCTGATACAAACATATGAACAAAATGCTATAATATAAATTAATGACCTACAGAGCTGGAGAAACAGCATAGTGGTTAAGACAACTGGTTGCTTTTACTGAGGACCTAGGTTAAGTTCTCAGCACCCACATGATGGCCAGAAATCATCTCTGACTTCTTCTGACCTCCATGGGCAATGCATGGCACAAGTACATTTGCATACATGCTAGAAAAACACAGCTAATACATATAAAATAATAAGTAATTAAATAAATAAAATATGTATAAAACATAAATAGCACATCTGTGTGCTTCCCTTTATCTAAAATAAATCCTTACATGGATTTCAAAATTTCCATTTTTTTACTGTCTAGCAGAAAGAATAAATAACTTTGCAGTAATCAGAATGTTATCTAACTATACATTGTTCAGTGTATAGTACATAATAGTGAAGGTATGCAATGAGCAATTTTGAATCCATTTTTAAAACTACACCTCAGGGTGCTAGATATCTGCTGCTAGCTCAGCAGATATGAGCACTGAAGGCTCTTGCAGATGACCCAGGTGCATTATGTAGCACCCAAGTGGCAGCTAACAAGCATCTATGGCTCCATTTGGAGGGGATATGACAACCTCTTCTGACCTCTGTGGGTATGACTAACTTTTTAAAATACATTTTATTGAGCTTTTAGACATTTCATACAACATTTCTTAATCAACTATAGAGCCCCCTTCCACACTTTGTGCACACCATCATGTGTGTTAAGTCCCATTACAGCTAATTTTGAATGCCACCTTGAGTGGAACTAAATGAGACTTCCAGTGAAGCTGGAAGACCCACCCTAAATGTGGGTGATACCTTTTGACCTTCTGATGGCTCTCTCTCTCTCTCTCTCTCTCTCTCTCTCTCTCTCTCTCTCTCTCTCTCCTCTCTAATCTTCTGTTCCATTCTTTTTCTCTCTCTGTCCCATGGCAAAATGAAACATTTTTGTGGCCTCTTTGTCTCACTGGTGAGTTCATCTTGCTGCTGTGCATTCCTCTGCTGATACTAAAACTAACTTCTTCAGATTCCAACTTAGACCGAAGACTAGCAGATCTTACAGGAATCCCTCTGGCTTTCAGTGCAAGATTAGGACTGCTGAGACATCCAACATCATGGGATGACCAACTACCAAATTCTCAGCATCTCCACTGTGACACGGCCATTGCTGGAATATGTGGACTCTATCCTGTAAGCTCATACAATAAATCCCTATATACAGGTTTATTTTTTGAGTTATCTTTATTTTTTAAATTATTTCATTTCTTGTTTTCAATTTATTTATATGAATGTATTTTCTGCCTGTGTGTGAATGCACCTGTGTCTTACAATGTCCATAGATTTCAGAAAAAGGCATGGAATGTCCTGGAACTGGAGTTACAGTTGATTTTGGCCAACATATGAGTGATTGGAATCAAACCTGGCTATGCTACAAGAGCATCCAGTACACTAATACAATGGGCATTGCACAACACATGTGCACTTACACGTATGTAAACAATAGACATTCACATAAAATAAAAATAATAACTAAAATATACTTTATGTAAACCTAAGGCTGGAGAGATGGCTAGGCACTTAAAATCACAGTCTGCTCTTGGACAGGACCCAAATTTGGTTCTCAGCACCCACATGGCAGCTAACAACTCACTACCAGTAACTCTAGGACCAGGGAACCCATTACCCTTTTATACCATTTAGGAGCATTGCAAAACGCCCCTGAACTCACATACATGGAGGCAAAACACTCATATACAAAAATAAAAATAAATAGATATGGGGCGGGAGAGATGGCCTAGTGGTTAAGAGTGCCAACTGCTCTTGCAGAGGACCCAGGTTTGATCCCCAGCACCCACATGGCAGCTGAGAACCATCTTTAACTCCAGTTACAGGGGAATACGACAACCTCTTCTAACCTCAGTGGCATTGCACGACACAGGTGCACAAACCTTCATGCAGACAGTACATTCATACACATAAAAAATAAAAATTAAGGGGGCTGGAGAGATGGCCTAGCGGTTAAGAGCACCGACCACTCTTACAGAGGACCAGGGAACGATCCCCGGCACCCACGTAAGGGCTGATAACGCTCTTAACCACCAAGCCAAGGATAACTCCAGTTACAGGGGAATACGACAACCTCTTCTAACCTCAGTGGCATTGCACGACACAGGTGCACAAACCTTCATGCAGACAGTACATTCATACACATACAAAAATAAATAAAATTTAAAATAAATAAATAAATAAATAGATACATAAAATTTAAAACTAAAAAAAGAAAATCTAAAAATCAGGAAAGTGAGTCCTTGAGTGGCAAAGCTATATGTTTGTTTTTGTTTGTTTGTTTGTTTCCTAAGTGTGACAGTTAATCCTGGGTGTCTACTTGACTGGACTAGGGATGAACAAATAAGAGGAAAAGATCTTCAGAATGGACTACCTAAAGCGGCATGGCCCACCCTAAATGTAGACGTTACCTTCTGCAGGTAGGCAGTATAAAAGGCCATGGCAGTGGAAGCTGCTCCCTTTTTTCCTGCAGCTTGCCTCTCTCACTGGTGAGTTTGTCTTTCTGCTGTGTTCGACCCTTTGGATCCCAGTGTGTACTGAAACCAGCAGATCTCCTGGAATCATTTGGCCTTCAGCACCAGATTGGGACTACTGAGACATCCAGCCTTGCACACTGAGCAGTTCCCTGGATTCTCAGCCTCTCCAGTGTGGAACAGCTATTGTTAGACTCCCTGAACTCTGTCACGTGAGCAAATCAATAAATCTGTATATAGCTATATATTTGTTCTATTGATTCTGTTTCTTTAGAGAACCCTTACTAATACAGACTGAGGGAACAGAAGTGGTTCTAGAGAAACAGAATTGAAAGGGTGAATTTCTCTAGTGGGCTTGGTAGTTTCTGGAGCCAGCTCTCCAATGCAATGAAACCTAGAGTTACTGAACGCTCTCCTGGTGGCATGAAGAGAAATGATAATCCTTGGTGCAGACTATTTGATGTAATTATGAAGATAGATCCATTTGAGTCGCCTAACTCACCTCTCGTGAGGAGCGAGGAATTTAGCAACTCTCTATATAAAATGTTTGAGAAATTTCGGAAAAATAAGGAAAATGATGATGGCTGGTTGCTCCTATTATCTCTGGATAAAGTGACAGAGGAAAATAAGGAGCTCAGTGATAAAATTAACCAGCTTCAGATTCGCAACAACAGTTTAAAAGTTTCCAAGTGTGCCCTGGAAGAGAATCTTCTCTCCAGCAGCCAAAGAGCTAAAGTGGCAGAAAATCAAGCTGGAGCCCTTATTATACTTTTGGCTGATTTACAATGCAAATTTAATTCCCAGCTACAAAGAGTGTCAGCAGTCAAAGTGAGAGCACTGGTGGGGAAAGGGTGGAACCCTGAAACTTGAGATGGAGATGTGTGGGAGAACCAAGATGATGAGGACTTTGAACCCTTAGATTCTGAGGGATTTACTTTATCTGAGGAATTAATCTCCCTACCCTGCAGACCCAGCCTCCCCACCCTTGCCTGAGGAAACTAATCCCACCTTCCCAGAGGGAGCTAATGTCCCTCAGGGCCCAGGATTTGTTGGCTCTAGACCTATAAACAGGGTCAAAACTAAGCAAATGCCTAGAGGTGAGATAGAAAGTGTGGTCCATGAGGAGGTGCACTACACCACTAAAGATATTAATGAGTTTTCCAATTCATTCTAGCAGAAGCCTAACGAATACATGTGGGAATGGATTTTAAGGGTGTGGGATAATGGTGGAAGGAATATAAAATTGGACCAGACTGAATTTGTTGACAAGAGCCCACTGAGTAAAGATTGTAGGTTTAACATGAAAGCTTGAGCAGTTTTAAAAGGTGTTAAAAGTTTGTTTGATTGGTTGGCTGACATATATATTAAAACATGTCCTCTAACATTGAGTTAGAGATGCCTGATATTCCTTAGCTTAGTACTGATGAAGGGATTGTGAGGGTCAGGTAGATGGGCATGCTCGAGTGGATTCGCAGTGTAAAACCACATTCTCTGCAATGTGAGAGCCCAGAAGACATGCCTTTTGATGACTTTATAAGATGCAAAGTACTGAGAGAGACACCAGAACATTTGAGGAGCTTTGTTTTTGCTCTATTTCATATGCCAGATCTTACCGATAGAGAAGTTGTTGCTTGCTTGCATAAATTAAATGTACACATAATAGGTTTATCAGGACTTCAGTATAAGCATCAGGTGGCAGCACTGAATCACAGAAGGCCAGATGAGCGTAGTTATCGTAGTTATCATAATGGGTACCAAAGGCAAAACAATCCCTATAATGGCATGACACGAATGGACCTTTGGAACTGGCTAATTAATCATGGTGTTCCCAGGAACCAAAAACATAAGAAGCCTACTAAGTTTTTATTTGATCTGTATAAGTAGAAACGCTCTAGAACAAATGACAGAAAGTCAACATTGGATTTTAACAATAGCTAATCACGTCCAGTTAACCAGTTTCCAGACGAGACAGTTCACAGACCCAGAACCCCTTGAATGAAGGGGTGGCCAGGTTCTGATGAGGAAGGACCTTGTCACAATACCAAAGAGTTATGCTGTTTGCCTTCCTCCTGTCCTTCCCCAGAGGGACCTGAGGCCTTTTACTAGGGTAACTGTACACTGGGGAAAAGGAAATAATCAGACTTTTTGAGGCCTATTGGATACTGGTTCTGAGTTGACACTGATCCCAGGAGACCCTAAAAAGCATTGTGGCCCTCCGGTTAAAGTAGGGGCCTATGGAGGTCAGGTGATAAATGGAGTTTTGGCTGAAGTCCGACTCACGGTGGGCCCAGTGGGTCCCAGAACGCATCCCGTAGTTATTTCCCCAGTCCCAGAATGTATAATTGGGATAGATATAATTAGAAATTGGCAGAATCCCCACATTGGTTCCCTGATCTGTGGAGTGAGGGCTATTATGGTTGGAAAGGCCAAATGGAAACCATTGGTGTTGCCTCTACCAGGGAAAATAGTGAACCAAAAACAGTATCGTATCCCTGGAGGGATTGCAGAGATTAATGCCACTATCAAGGATTTGAAAGATGCAGGGGTGGTGATTCCTACCACATCTCCATTTAACTCTCCAATTTGGCCTGTGCAAAAGACAGATGGATCATGGAGAATGACAGTTGACTATCGAAAACTCAACCAAGTAGTGACACCAATTGCAGCCGCTGTACCAGATGTGGTGTCCTTACTCGAGCAGATTAATATGTCTCCTGGTACCTGGTATGCAGCTATTGATCTGGCCAATGCTTTTTTCTCAATACCGGTTCATAAGGACCACCAGAAGCAATTTGCTTTCAGCTGGCAAGGCCAACAGTATACCTTTACTGTCTTACCTCAGGGGTCTCCAGCCTTGTGCCATAACTTAGTTAGAAGGGATCTTAATCGCTGCCTGACTCTTCCACAAAATATCACACTGGTCCACTATATTGATGATGTTATGCTGATTGGACCCAGTGAACAGGAGTTAGCAGCCAGTCTGGACGTGTTGGTAAAGCATATGTGCATGAGAGGATGGGAAATAAATCCAACTAAAATTCAAGGGCCATCTACCTCTGTGAAGTTTCTAGGAGTTCAGTGGTGTGGAGCATGCAGAGACATTCCCTTAAAGGTAAAGAATAAGTTGTTGCACCTGGCCCCTCCCTCCACCAAGAAAGAAACACGATGTTTAGTGGGCCTTTTTGGATTATGGAGGCAGCACATTCCTCATCTGGGTGTGTTACTATGACCCATACATCAAGTGACTCAGAAGGCAGCAAACTTTGAGTGGGGCTTTGAACAGGAAAAGGTTCTTCAAAAGGTCCAGGCTGCAGTGCAGGCTGCTCTGCCCCTTGGGCCATATGATCCAGTGGACCCAATGGTTCTTGAGGTATTAGTGGCAGATAGAGATACAGTCTAGAGTCTGTGGAAGACCCCCATAGGGGAATCACAGCGGAGGCCCTTGCGATTTTGGAGTAAGGCTCTATGTTCATCTGCAGACAACAACTATTCTCCTTTTGAGAGACAGCTCTTAGCCTACTATTGGGCCATAGTGGAAACTGAATGTTTAACAATGAGCCAACAAGTCACCATGCGACCTGAGCTGCTCATCATGAGCTGGGTGTTATCTGACCCACCAGACCATAAAGTAGGATGTGCACAGAAACAGTCCATTATAAAATGGACACATGATAGGGCCCAGGCAGGCCCTGAGGGTGCAAGCAAGCTACATGAAATTGCCCAAATGCCTATGGTTCCCACTCCTGTTACAATGCCTCCTTTGCTCAAGCATACACCTACGGCTTTATGGGATTTGCCCTATGATAGGTTGACTGAGAAGACTAGGGCCTGGTTTACTGATGGTTTTGCATGATATGAAGGCACCGCCCAGAGATGAACAGCTGCAGCATTACAGCCAATTTCGGAAACAACCCTAAAGGACACTGGTGAAGGAAAGTCTTCACAGTGGGCAGATCTTTGGGCAGTGCACATGGTTGTGCATTTTGCTTGGAAGGAGAAATGGCCAGAGGTTTGATTATATACTGGTTCATGGGCTGTAGCCAATGGCTTCGCTGGATGGTCAGGGACTTGGAAGGAGCATGATTGGAAAATTGGTGAGAAAGACATTTGGGGAAAAAGTATGTGGATAGAGCTCTCTGAATGGTCAAAGGATGTGAAGATAATTTTGTCTCATGTAAGTGCTCATCAAAAGGTGATCTCAGCAGAGGATAAGTTTAATAATTAAGTAGATCAGATGACTCATTCTGTGGATAGTCAGCCACTTTCTCCAGCTATCCCTGTTTTTGCTCAATGGGTCCATGAACAAGGTGGTCTTGGTGGCAGAAATGGAGGCTATGCATGGACTTCCACTCACCGAGGCTGATCTGGCTACAGCTGCTGCCGAGTGCCAGATTTTCCAACAGCAGAGACCAACATTGAGCCCCCAATATGGTGCTATTCCCTGGGGTGACCAGCCATCATCCTGGTAGCAGGTTGACAAAATTGGACCACTTCCATCATGAGGGGACAGCACTTTGTCCTTAGAGGAATAGATACTTATTCTGGTTATGGGTTTGCCTTTCCTGCATGTAATTCTTCTGCCAAAACTACCATCCAGGGACTTACAGAATGCCTTATCCACCGTCATGGTATTCCTCACAGCATTGCATCTGACCAGGGAACTCACTTCACAGCCAAAGAACTGAGAAAGTGGGCCCATGGTCATGGTATCCACTGGTCGTACCATGTTCCCCACCACCCAGAAGCAGTTGGCTTGATAGAACGAAAGAATGGCCTCTTGAAGAAACAGTTACAGCACCAATTAGGTAACAATACCCTGGAGGGCTGGGGCAAGGTTCTCCAGCAGACAGTATATGCTTTGAATCAGTGCCCACTATATGGTACTCTTTGTTCAATAGCAAAAATTCATGGGTCCAGGCACCAAGTGGTGGAAGTGGGAGTGATTCCACTCACTATCACCCCTAGTGACCCAGTAGGAAAATGTTTGCTTCCTGTACCCATGACCTTGCATTCTGCTGGTCTAGAAATTTTAGTTCCAAAGGGGTAGTGCTTTTGCAAGGAGACACAGCAAACGTTCCATTGAACTGGAAGCTAAGACTTCCCCCTGGCCACTTTGGGCTTCTACTGCCCTTAAGTCAACAGGATAAGAAAGGAATAACAGTAGTAGGAGGAGTGATTGATCTAGACTACCAGGGGTAAATTGGACTTTTTCTACACAACGGAGGCAAGGAAGATTATGTCTGGAAGGCAGGAGATATTGTAGGGCGCCTTCTGGTGCTACCATGTGCTATGATTAAGGTCAATGGGAAACTCCAACAACCCAAACCAGACAGGACAACAAATAGCCCAGAACCTTCAGGGATGAAGGTATGGGTCACTCCTCCAGAGAAATAGCCAAGACCTGCAGAGGTGCTTGATGATGGTGGAGGAAATACAGAATGGGTAATAGAAGGTAGTCATAAGTATCAGTTGAGGCTACGGGACCAGTTGCAGAAATGTGGACTGTAATCGATATTAACTTTTGTCCTATTTGTTTAAGAATGTGCATATATATATATATATATATACATATATTAATCAGATACTTGTGTTGTTCCCTTTTGAATGTACAACTGAGATAAGTGTTAAGTGTTGTCATATTTAGGTTATTAGATACTGAAGGACTAAGTGTTCCTCAAGGACATTACCACCTACTCTAAGATATAATGCTTTGCAATTACACATGAGACACATACAACATGTTAGGTAGAATTATGACCTCACCATTGTTTGCATTTGGCATTTAAGCATAACATAAGGAGAGGCTATTTATTGTGTGTCAAGTTGACAAGGGGTGGATTTTTGATGGTTAATCCTGGGTGTCAACTTGACTGGACTAGGGATGAACAAATAATAGATAAAGATCTTCAGATTGGACTACCTGAAGACAGATGGCCCTCTGTAAACATAGGTGTTACCTTCTGTTGGCAGGCAGTATAAAAGGCCATGGCGGAGGGAGCTGGTCCTTTTTTTAATGCAGCTTGCCTCTCTCTCACTGGTAAGTTTGTCTTGCTGCTGTGTTCAACACTTTGGATCCCAGCCTATACTGAGACTAGCAGATCGCCTGGAATCCATCGGACCTTCAGCACCAGATTGGGACTAATGAGACATCCAGCCTTGCAGAATGAGCAACTCCCTGGATTCTCAGCCTCTCCAGTGCAGGGTGACTATTGTCAGAATCCTTGAACTCTGTCACGTGAGCAAATCAATAAATCTGTATATAACTATATATTTCTTCTATTGATTCTATTTCTTTAGAGAACCCTGACTAATACACTAATTTATGGGGATATGCCCACAGCATAGTGGGTCTTGATTATTTACATCAAATATAGAATATTACAATAAAATTATATCCCACCCATCTACTGCCTGTGGTCCACTCCATCACATCTTCAGATAAATCCAACTGTTGGCCATGTGAAAAATATGGGTTAAATCTTCCTATTTTCACCTTAAGTCCAAGACCTTGTGGAAAATTCCATATGCTGAAAATGTCATAGTCTGCATGCAAATTTTCTTTCTGATTCATAGTCACGGTGTCTCCAACAGGATTTGTGAACTGAATCTTCTTCAGAAAGGACTTCAGCTGAAAGACAGGCATTTTACAGTGGAGTTTACCCATACCTTAAGTCAGAAAATATGACGGCCTTAATTCAAATAATTTTATTTCATCTCTTTTTCAAAATGCAACCTTATTGAAAGTACTCAGTGGAGAAAAGTTAAAGGTCAAAATTGACGTCATGTTTGTAAACCACCAGTTTCCTAAGAGGAATCTGACAAAGCATATCCAACAAAAGGTAGGTCTGGCACTGAGCTAGGTATCAAGATCATTTCCTCTATGATCATTCTCAGAGCATCAAGAAGAGTGGTCTTCAAATCCTAGAGTTAGGCAGAATCACTAGAGAAATTTAGGCAACTGTCCACTAGATTGAGCAGCAGTTTTTTGGAAGTGAAAAATCAAGGTCTCATGTGATCATCATTTAAGGGATTTATGAGTAAAGATAGCCTACATGTCAAATATGGAGTACAGGTGTGTGTGTGTGTGTGTGTGTGTGTGTGTGT
>VZQC01004376.1:3101729-3173446 GCA_009823505.1 Rhizomys pruinosus
ATATATATATATATATATATATATATATATATATATGATATCTGCTATAAATTTAAGAAGGAATTTCACATTTCTGACAGAAATTAACATTCAATGGATGAAACAGTACCTCCCTGCAGTGAGCCTCTAGTCCTTTCCATTCTTCCACTGGCTGTAAATCTACTTGTTGAAAAAGCATCTCATGGAAGGAATGGGCCACCACATACACAGCATTGTATATATCATAATATTCATCAATGACAGCCAGCTCGGAACTCTGCAGAGTTAACCATTGCAAAGAGTCTGTGGATGAACAGTTCCTGAGTGTCTTACACTGAGATGCTGAGGCTTCACAGTTAAAGTGCATCCATCCAAGTTTTGCCAGATATATGTCTTCTGAGTATTTGGAAGGAATCAGTGTCTGGAGAAAATTTTTAAAACCAGAAATCTTACCATGGTGATAGGAAAATGTGAGAATGCCATGGAAATAGTCCAGGGTAAAATCTCTCTTGTTTGTGGTGACATCCCATTGTGAAGTGGTGACCCAGATTCTCTTTAAACCCAGAGAAATCCAAGTTCTAAAGCTCACAGCTAGGGTAGAGTTCATGTCACCATAAATGACAACAGCACTGGCTGATGATGTCATGAGTTGATTGTAATATACTTCAGCTCTTGCCATGTATAACTGCGTGTTTAGTGGGATCATGTTCACAAAGGCTAAGCAGACTCTGTATTCTTCAATCTCCCTTCTCAAGTCTGAGAGAAATTGAACACCTTCATCATCATCTGAGATGACCAGCCCCATCCAGTTCCAGCTGAAATGAAGCATCAGAGACACCATGCCACGGGCCAGAAATGTGTCTTTAGAAGCCATCTGATACACATTGGGAAATTGATCATGGTCACTCAGGATAGGATGAAAAGGCCCATAAGCAAGCTAAAGAAAATTCAACATAGGAAGTAACAAGGGTATGGTCATCAATCTCGATCTAAAACCAGAATTGTGCTCATTACCATCTGGAAGTCCAAGGAAGGAGAATTTCTAGATGCCAGTAATTAATACATGCCTCAATTTCCAAGAGCTTGTAGAAAATAAATGTGTATACTAAGTATTCTAAAATACCCCATTGCTTATTTCTCCATTGATCCTCGTTAAATTGAAAAAAGCAATGGGATTACCCAGCAAGTCTCCTATGAATCACCTCTTGAGCTATTCAGATTGACACAGACATTCTCCCAGTATCCTCCTTCCTAGCTTCTTACAATGGCACCAACCAAAAACAGGGTTTAATATTTCCCATGTTACAGAGCCTCACCTGTGGAAAGTTTTGAATCTGCAGGTATGTCCCCACTTTTGCAGATGTTGACCACCTTGGGCCTGTAAGAGTTATGGGGCATGAATATATATCTTCACAATTGTAATTCAGAGCCATCAGTGTATTATTTGTCCACTCCATTAACAAACTTTGAAATGACAAATCATCCTCACAATTTCCCGCTTTAAAGAAGGAAAAATGAATAGACAGGTTGGGTAAAAGAAAGGGGTTCTTGTTGACTTCTACAATGGCAAAAGCCAAAGTCAGAGCAAGCAGGTGATCTTTTGTTGGCATCCTAAAAATGGAGCAGAATTTTTATTATGGACAGTGCTCCAATGGTGATGATCTGCTAGTCAAATACACTGAGTATCTTACCAAATGATATTTTTACCTTTTCCCTAATTTACTGTGTTGAATCTCTCTTCAGGACATGACATGGCTTCCGTATCTATGAATGCACCCAGTAGTGGATTCCTACACATGGCAGAGCCATTAGTACTCTACTATGGATGATCTAGGGGGTCATAAGGCCCACCAGTCCCAGAAGATCTGTAGACAGTTACATTTTGCAGGGGAAGACAGTCAAGTTGGTTAATGGTGTGGTCACTGGTACATTGCTCTGACCCAAGTAAATAACTCCCCATTCATGCTCATGCAGGGAACTGTACTAAAATATAGTAGGTCACTCTAAAAAGGGCAGGAAATAGAGGGAATACAGGAGAAGTGATTTGGTGTGAGGAAAAAGAAAAGGGGAATATGGGGACTGATTTTTTTTTTTTTGGTCTTTTTGAGACAGGGTCTCCCTGTAGCTCCGGCCATCCTGGAACTCACTCTGAAGACCAGGCTGGCCTCTAACGCACAGAGATTGGTGTGCCTCTGCCTCCCAAGTGCTAGGATTAAAGGCGTGCACCACCACGCCCAGCCCAGCATTTAATTATTTCTGTATATGTATCAATGTACTGTCTGCATGCAAGTGTTGTGCAATGCCACGGAGGTCAGAAGAGGGTGTCGGATTCCCCTGGAACTGGAGTTCTCCTGGAATTGGAGTTTCAGACGGTTCTCGGCCACCATGTGGGTGCTGGGGATCGAACCTGAGGTCCTCTGTAAGAGCAGTCAGCTCTCTTAACTGCTAGGCCATCTCTCCAGCCCCCTGATTTCTTCAAATAACATTATCCATGGGTATAAAATTGTGAAAGAATAAAGAAATTTAATAAGAAGGAAGGAGAAAGAAAGAAAGAAAGAAAGAAAGAAAGAAAGAAAGAAAGAAAGAAAGAAAGAAAAAAAGAAGAAAAAACAATGAAGAAAGAAAACAAATGACTCACTCAAAAGATGGAATAAAGAGCTGGACAGAGACTTCACAAGTGAGGAATTAGAAATGGCTGAGAAACAACTTAAAAGTGTTCAACATTGCTAATAATTAAGGAAATGCAAATTAAAAACACTTTAAGATATCATCTCACTCCAATAAGGTTGGATCAAGAAAGCAAATGAGGCCTGGAGAGATGGCCTAGCAGTTAAGAGCGCCAACTGCTCTTACAGAGGACCCGGGTTCGATCCCCAGCACCAACATGGCAGCCAAGAACCGTCTGCAACTCCAATTCCAGAAGAACTTCAGTTCCAGGGGAATCCAACACCCTCTTCTGACCTCCGCAGCACTGCATGACACGGGTGCACAAAACTACATGCAGACAGTACATTCATACACATACAAGAATAAATAAAATTAAAAAAAGAAAGATGACATCATGAACTTTGCTGGGAAATGGATGAAAATAGAAGATATTATGCTAAGTGAAGTAACACTGTCCCAGAAAAACAGATGAGTAATGCTATTCCTCATCTTTGGATGCTAGCACCAAGTACCTAGTTGCAAGACAAACTGAGCAATGTTAATGTTATAGTCCTCATGATCTGAAATCCTCTAATGGTTAGGAGACATTATAAGCCACACAAAGACCCTGTCATACTTAACAGAAGAAAATGTAATTCATGGATTAACATACCATCCAAACATCTGTGTCTATACCAAAGTAACCTACCATAACAATTAGTACTGTTTAAATACCTATATATCTAATTGCGTGTGCTTCATTTGTAGGATCGAAAGGCTATATATTATACTGTTTAAGTACCTATATATCTAATCACATGTGCTTCATTAGTAGGATCGAAAGGTTATGCCTGGACAAGCTGGCAGCCCATGAAAGAAAACAGCCAGAATTGACTAGAGACCAAGACAACAGCTCCAGAGAAAGTAGACTGTTTTGCTTCTCATCCACCTGTGCCCCTTTTCTAAGTCAAGGGAACAATCTACGGAAGAGGGGGCTTGGTAGAATGTAAGGGCTGCGATTGGGGTGAATGGTGAAACTATAACAATATAGGCCGGACACTCATTTGATCAACTTGATTGAACATACAAGCCCCCCACCCCCGCTGGATGGTGGGACCCATGAGCTGTGTGGGTTTGGGCACAACTGCTCGCAAATTGGTTTTACATGAAGGATGCTTGTACTCACAGATTATCACCTATTGTTAAAAAAAATGAAAACAAAACAAAAAAAAACAAAGAAAGATGCAGAAAAGTTATGGCAGAATGCATGATCTTGGATGGGTAGGGGTGGAGTAGGGGGAAGGGAAGGGGATATATGCCTGAACTGAATTGGAAAATAATGTATGAAATACACAAAAAAAAACAACAACTGTGTTGTTATATTGTGAACCCCTTACCAGGTTCTAGAATTAGCCTACCATTTATTTTTAGACTTTGGAATTTATGGTATATGAGTGGATGTTATGTATGCATATGTTAAAGTAATATAAAATCAAAAGAATGAGAAAAAAGGAGAAAGAAAGAAAGAAAGAAAGAGAGAAAGAAAGAAAGAAAGAAAGAAAGAAAGAAAGAAAGAAAGAAAGAAAGAAAGAAGAAAGAAAGAAAGAAGGAAGCTATCTCTACTATTGTACAGTTGTGGGAGCATATGATGCTTGTGATCTAAGGACCATTTTAAAGGTATACCAATCACATAAATGAGATTGTTGTCATATTAAACTGCAGAATTTTATTCAGCAATCAGACAGAACAAAATTGTGACTGCAATTAGTATGCATGGAACTACATATGATATATTCAGAAAGGCAGAACACATTTGTCCATCCTGTGTGGTATGTACATTAATAAATAAAATACAGGGTTGGGTGCAGGAAACAATGGCAGGCTCAGCAATGGTGGTTCAGCTGTGGCTGGGTGTCTGGGGATTGCAAGTCTTACAGAGCCTAGGCTTCAGTGGGAACCCAAGAGAACACTGGAGAGCAACTGACAGCCTTGAAAAATAAACCCTGCTTGGACAGGTAATTGTCTGGGCACCTCCAAGCACTTCTGCGTGACTCGTCAGCAAATGCAACTCAGGCAGGGATGGTGTCTAGGAGACAGGTGGCAGCCCAACATCCTGATCAGACCAGCAAGCATATGGGCATCTTCAAGCACCTCTGTGTGACTCGTCAGCAACTGCATCTGGGGCAGAGACTGTGCCCAGAGGGCTGGTGCATGAGCCAAACCACTGATGCCCCCAGCCTCCCCCCCCCATAGTGTGGCCATCCCAGTGGGAACATCTGTAGAGATTGGGGGCACAAGGTAACAGAAGAGACACCAAACCTGCCACTCCTCAGGCAACCTAGAGGAGCAGGTCTTCAACCCAACAAAGAAACACTCTAAATTCGCATCAGATTACAATCAACAAATCCAATCCACATGCCAAAGGCACAATGAAAAATCAACACCATTTGAAAAGTAAACAGTAAACCTCCATCAAATTCTATCAGTCCTATAGCCTATAGAAGACTCCAGCAACGAGTTCTCCCTGGAGGTAACCCAGGCCACAGATTAAAAAAAAAAAAAAGCATAGGCATACTCAAAGAAATCAAGGACCATAAAGAACTGAAGGGAGAGTAACAAACTCAGGAAGGAACTAGAGGAAGAGAAGGACAAACTCTAGAAGGAAGTGAAGCACTGAAAAGATTCCATGATGAAGTGAAACAAGTAATCAAGCAGAGAGTCAAGAATCTAGAAGGAGATAAAGACAATCTCCAGAAGGAAATGGAAATACTAAAGCAATTACAGGATGAAATGAAAAAGGAACACACATGAAATCAGCAGGATAGGGTAGGAAAAACCCTCAATAAGAGATTACATGAGACAGAAAATAGAATATCAATTTGGGAAGATAAGATAGGAGAACTAGAATGCTCAAGTAAAGATTATGAAAAATTTAGCAAAACAAAAGAGTGGAACAATCAGGAAAAGTGGGACACTATGAAAAGTCCAAATCTCTACAACATAGAGATAGAGTAAAGAGACCCATCTCATTAATGAATTCAGATCCAAAAATTCTCAACAAAACACTTGCAAACCATGTACAGACCCACATCAAAAAGATCTTCCACCATGATCAAGTTGGATTCATACCAGACATGCAGGGATGGTTCAACATATGAAAATCAGTAAATATATTAAAACACATAAAGGGATTGAAGGACAAAAACCACACGATCATCTCAATAGATACAGAAAAAACCTTTGACAAAATCCAGCAATCCTTCATGATTAAAGTAATAGAAGGAATAGGACTGGAAGGATCAATCCTCAACATAATCAAAGCCATACATAAGAAACCCACAGCCAGCATCATCCTAAATGGATAAAAGTTATAAGGCTTCCCTGTAAATGTAGGAAACCAACAAGGCTGCCCCTTGTCACCACTCCTCTTCAATACAGTGCTTGAAACACTGACTAAGGTGATAAAGTAAGAAAAGGAAATTAAATGGATGCTAACTGGAATAAAGGAAGTAAAACTGTCCCTTTTTGCAGACAATATGTTAGTTTAACTAAAGGATGTTAAAACTGCACCTGGAATCTCCTAGTAATGATTAAGAGCTTCAGCAAAGTGGGAGGATACAAAATTAACCTAGAAAAATCAGTAGCCTTTATTTACACCAACAACAAACAACTGAAGAAGGAATACAAGGAGACACTCCCAATCACGATAGTCTCAAAATCAATAAAATACCTTGGAACAAACTTAACCAAAAACCCCAGAGATTGCTACAACAAAAGTTATAAACTCCTGAAGAAGGAGATTGAAGATATCAGAAGATAGAAAGACCTTCCATGCTCATGGATTGGAAACATTAATATTGTAAAAATGTCTATTCTACCCAAAGTAATGTACTGATTCAAAACAATTCCAACTAAAATCCCAAAGACATGCTTCACAGGCTTGGAAAAAAAATTCTTAAATTCATATGGAACAACAAAAGACTGCAAATATCCAAGGCAACCCTGAGTGAAAAGAGCAACACAGGGGGGATTTTTAGATCAGAAATCAAACTATACTACAGGGCCATAATCGTAAAAACATCCTGGTACTGACACAAAAACAGACCTGTAGACCAATGGAACAAAATTGAAGATCCAAACTGAGCACATACAATTTCAGCTACCTCATATTTGACAAAGGGTCCAAAAAGACTCAATGGAGGAAAGACAGCATCTTGAGCTAATGGTGTTGGTGAAACTGGATCACCACTTGTAGAAGAATAAAATTAAACCCCTACCTCTCACCCTGTACAAAAAACAACACCAAGTGGATCAAAGACCTCAATGTGAAACCCAAAACACTGAAGGTCATAGAAGAAAAAGTTGGTAGCAACTTACAAGAAAGGGGTGTAGGAAAAGACAGGATTGATGGTTGTTTGGGATTGCCAAGGAGGAACATTTGAGCACCTCCTTAATGAAAACATGACATCTTTTAGGGGAAAAATCCTCCAATTGACGTGATCTCTGTATATGTCTACATATATATATATACTATATCATCTATATATATTATCTATTTATGTATATGACATTTATAACTGTATTATATTTATATATATACATTTCTCTACTGACTATATTTGTGTATATACATATATACTGTATATATTTATGTATATATATACACTATATATACATATATATATATATGTACTGTAGCATTACAAGTTGGAGAGAACAACAACAAAAGAACTTAAAGAAAAAAACTCTGGAAAGACTCAGAAAAAGATGCAGGACATGTAGGGCAGAGTGTAGGGACTCAGGTGGAGTGGGGGGGCATGGAAAAGGAAGGGACTCTAGATTTGATTTTGAAATGATGTATGACTTATGGAAAAAGTTTAATAACAATAAAAAGAACATGGACCAAATATTACCAGTATTAAATGACTATAGATGACAACCCAGATTATTATACTTAGCAAAAATGTCAATTATAGTTAAAGGAGGAAGAAAAATCTTTCTTGACATAAAAAACATGAAAGAATACATGTCCAGAAATTCAAACCATCATAAAATACTTGAAACAATTCAAAGTTCAGAGAAAAGGAGAAACTATTCCAAAACTAGAGAGAATAACTGATAACAGTATAACTGAGGAAATACTAACTTAGACCAAAAATGCAAACAGAAAATAAAGTGAAAGGAAATAACACTCATCTCTCAATAATAACCTTAATTATTAATGTTCTAAACTCCTCAATCAAAAGGTAAAAATTGGGAGAATGGGTTAGGAAACAGAACCCATCTTATACAGTATCTACAAGAAGCCCATCTCACCCTCAAAGATCGTCATTAACTTAAGGTGAAAGGATGGAAAAAAATGCTACAAGCAAATGGTACCAAAAAGCAACAGGAGTTGCAATTTTAATATCAGACAAAATAGACTTCAAAGCATATCTAATCCGAAGAGACAAAGGGCCATTACATCCTTATCAAAGGAACAATTAACCATGAACATTTCACAATCACCAATCTCTGGTGCACCAAATTTTATAAGCACAATTATACAGGACCTCAAGACACAGATTAATCCCACCACATTAATAGTAAGGGACTTCAATACCACACTGAACCCTTTGGACAGGTCAACTGGACAAAGAATGCATCAAATGGACCTCACAGACATCTACTGAATATTCCATCCAAACAGAGAATATACTTTCTACAAAACACCTCTGGAAACAGTCTCCAAAATTGACCACATACTAAGACACGGGAAAAAAAAACCTGAACAAGCATAAAAGGATCAAAATAATCCCATGCATTCTATCAGATCACGGTGCAATAAAGCTAAATATCAACACCAGAATAAGCCCAACTGTCTACAGGAACACATGGACAATAACAAGCATACTCCTAAATAATGACTGGGTTAAGGAAAAAATAAAGAAATAAAAGTACTCCTGTAACTAAATAAAAAGGCAATATAACACAACAAAACCTAGGGATACTTTAAAAGCCTTAAGATGAAATTTATAGCACTAAATGCCTACCAAAAACAAAACAAAACACTCAGAAAGAGCACACATAAATGATCTAACACTGCATCTGAAAGCACTTGAGAGTCAAAAACAACTGAATCCTAAAAAAAACAAGAGGAAATAATAAAAAGTAGAGCAGATAATCAATGCAGCATAAACAAATAGAACAATAAATAGAATCAATGAATGCAGCAGAAGCTGGTTCTTTGAAAGGATAAACAGGATAGATAGACCTCTAGCCCAGTTAACCAAAAGAAAGAAAGAGCAACTCCAAATAGACAGGATTCAAGATGAAAAGGGAAACATCTTGACATTAAAAAGATTCAGACAATCATATGAGAACATTTTAAAAATTAAATTTGAAAACCTAAGAGAAATGGATGAATGTTTGAAATCCTGGAGTTCACCAAAGCTTACTCAAGAAGATATTGTAAGTTTAAATAGATCCATAATATATGAGGAAACTGAAATACTAATTCCAAAACTCCCAACTATAAAAAGCCCACAACCAGATGTTTTTATGTCAGAATGCTATAAAACCTTTAAAGAGGACATACAAAGACTAATACTCAAATTGTTCAAAAGAATAAAAAGAGAGGGAGATCTCACAAATTCTTTCTATGAATCCAGCAACACTCTAATACCAAAGCCAGGCAAAGATATAACTAAAAAAAAGTAAAGTATAGGCCAATTTTATTAATTAAAAGAGATACAAAAATTCTCAACAAAATACTTGCAAACTGCATACAGGCACACATCAAAAAGATGATTCAACATGACCAATTCAGATTTATACCACAGATGCAAGGATGGTTCAAGATAAGCAAATCAATAAATATCATAAAATACATAAATGGGCTGAAAGCAAAAAACACAAGTTTACCTCAATCGATGGAGCAAAAGCCTTTGAGAAAATCCAGAATGGCTTCATCTTTAAAGTCCTAGAGGAAATTGGACTGGAGGGAACATTCCTCAAAATAATCAAATCCATATACAACAAACCCACAGCCAACGTCATCCTAATTAGGGAAAAAATTAGAAGCATCCCACTTAAAATCAGGAACCCACAAATGCTGACCCCTACCTCCATTCTTCTTTAATATAGTGCTTGAAATGCTTGCTACAGCAATAAGATAAGAAAAAGAAATTAAAGAAGTACTAATTGGAAAAGAGGAAGTCAAACTATCCTTTTTGGCAGATAATATGATAGTGTACCTAAGAGATGCAAAACACTCCACCATGAAACTGCTAGAAACAATCAAGAGTTTCCTAAAAGTGGCTGGATAAAAAAAGAAACCTAGAAAATTCAGTTGTCTTTCTTTACACCAAAAACAAATAATTGGAAAAGGAATTCAAGAAGACCCTCCCATTTACAATACCCCCCAAATAAAATATCTTGGAACAAACCTAATCAAACACATCAAAGATCTCTACAATGAAAATGTTAAATCCCAAAGGAGAATGAAGAAGATACCAGAACATACCAGAAGATGGAAAGACCTCCCATGCTAATGGATTAGAAAAATTAATACAGGGGCCAGGTGTGGTGGTGCACGCCTTTAATCCTAGCACTTGGTAGGTAGAGGCAGGCAGATCTCTGTGAGTTCAAGGCCAGCCTGGTCTACAGAGCGAGTTCCAGGCCAGCTGGGGCTACAGGGAGACCCTGTCTCAAAAAGACCAAAAAAAAAACAAAAAAACAAAGAAAAATTAATACAGTAAAAATTTCCATCCTACCCCAACTAATATACAGATTCAATGCAATCCTAATCAAAGTCCTCATGAGTTTCTTCTCAGACAGAAAAAAATCCTTAAATTCATATGGAAAAACAAAAGTCCCCAGATAGTCAAAGCAACCCAGAGCAAAAAGAGCAACATGGGGGGATAACCATACCAGACTTCAAACTATATTATAGGGGTATAGTAATAGAACTACCCTGACACTGGAACAAAATAGACCTGCAGATCGATAGGACAAAACTGAAGATCCAAACCTGAGTGCATGCAATTTCAGGCACCTTATATTTGACAACAGGGCCAAGAAGACCCAAAGGAGGAAAGATAATGTCTTCAGCAAATGGTTTTGGCAAAACTGGAAAAACACTTATAGAAAGATGAAGCTAAAACCCTACCTCTCACCATGTAAAAAAAAACATCCAAATGGATCAAAGACCTCAATGTGAAACCAGAAACATTGAAAATGATAGAAGAAAATGTTGACAGTAAACTACAGGACATAGATGTAGGAAAAGACTTTCTTAATCAGACAGCCACTGTGTTGGAAACGAGGTCAACTATAGACAAATGGGACGTCATTAAACTCAAAAACTTCTGTGCAGCAAAAGAAACAATCAACAAAATGAAGAGAAAACCCACAGAGTGGGAGGAAACCTTCACCACTGACACATCAGAGAATTAACATCCAAAATATATAAATTACTCAAAAACCAAAGGAACAAGAAAACAAATGACACTATCAACAGATTGAATAGAGAATTCGCAAATGAAGAAGGGAAGATGTTCAATATCGCGAATAGTTAAGGGATACAAATTAAAACCAGCTTAAGATTTCACCTTAACCTGGTAAGACTGGCCAAGATTAGGAAAACAAACGACACCAAATGCTGGAGAGGATGTAGGGAAACAGGAACACTCATTTACTGCGGTGGGAATGCAAACCAATGCAACCACTATGGAAACAGTGTGGGGAACCCTTAAAAGACTCAAAATGAGCCTACCACATGACCCAGACAGACCACTTCTGGGTATATGTCCATAAGACTCATTCTGTCACAGAGACACATGCAAATTTATGTTTATTGCAGTTCTCTTCACAATAGCAAAAAGCTGGAATCAACCCAAATGCCCCTCAACAAATTAGTGGATACAGAAATGTGGTAAATCTACACAATGGAGTTCTATGCAGCAGTAAAGAAAGAAGACACTGGGGCTGGAGAAATGGTCTAGCTGTTGAGAGCACTGACTGCTCTTACAGAGGACCCGGTTCAATCCCCAGCACCCACATGGTGGCTAAGAACAGTCTGTAACTCCAATTCCAGGAGAACTCCAGTTCCAGGGGAATCCTAGATCCTCTTCTGACCTCCACGGCATTGCACGACATGGGTGCACAGACCTACATGCAGACAGTACACTCATACACATACAAAAATAAATAAAATTTAAAAAATTAAAATAAAAAAACGAAAGAAGACATCATGAACTTTGCAGATAAATTTATGGAGCTAGAAGATATTATGCTAAGTGAAGTAACACAGTGCCAAAAAAACAAAAGATGTATGGTGTCCCTTATATGTGGATTCTAGCACCAAATCCCTAGTTGCAAAGTGAACTAAGCATCGTCTATGTTATATTTCTTTTTTTTTTTTATATGAAAGTAGTGGTACGGTTAAAAGGTGTATCCCTTAAAGGGTTTGAGAACTAACCTACCACTTATGTTCAGATTTTATAATATTGGTATATGGGTGCAGGATATGTATGCATATTTTAGAGTAATATAAAATTAAAAGGAAATGTGAAAAAAAGATTGAGAAAAAGATGCAAGACATGCATGGCAGAATGAATGAACTGGGGTGGTGTGGGGGGCATGGAATGGGAAATGTGTCTAAATTAGACTGAAAATGATATATGAAATGTGCAAAACATCAAGAAATATTGTATATATAAAAAAGAATACAAAAACTAACAAAATTCCCCAAATGCTAAAAGAAAATCAGATTTTGGCAAAGTGTATTACTCTGAGCAAGAAAATATAGTAAGGTAAAGAGTGAAAGATTGAGCTTTGAGCAGACATAAAACTAGTGATTCACAATAACTATTTGAAAATAATAAAATAGAGCTTAAATTGATAAAAGAAGAGTGAATTTAGTGTAGCAGAAGGCATATCCATGGCGCACCCTCAGAGGATGAGCGTTTTAAGAAATTAGAGGTGTAAAGAAGAACTTAAAAATTTGTAACTGATGGAAGAATTCTATCCAGATATAAATCCCTAACAAGTTGATTGACAAGCTGATATGATTTTAAAAAGCCAAATATTCCTAGCAGATGTGGAAGTCAAGATGTGGACTTGGTCTGGCTAATCCTGCTGTGTTGGAGATTGGTTCAATACTTGCTGGAATTGTGCCTGGATTGGCAGCTCTGAGAGAATGGAATAAAAGTACCACATTGCTGGTGTGCAAATCAAAGCACAGCTTTTATTAAGGGGTGGAAAGCGGTGGAATAGAACTCCATGGAAAAGAACGTGGAAAATCAGCAATGCATTTCCATGGCCATAGAAACAACTAATTGTGTTTGTTTCACCTATAGGTGACCAAGTATTTCAGTGTGTTTGGCAACACTTGGATTTTGTACTAGTTGAAACTGAGAAATTTCTACACATATATTAGTATATATTACCATAAGGACTAATTGAAATACATAATTTGTATTTTCCCAAATGAATCTCATAGGACTTTAGATAAAGCTTTAGGATATCATTGCCCTGATTGGAAAATTTTCTATTTTCACTGTACACATGAAGACTCTTGAGTACATTAACTTTCAAGGAAACAGGTTATCTGAGGTTAAGCTTAAAACAATCAGATCATTATTTCTATTACTTTGAAGGAATTTTGACTTGTTAGACTGTAAAATGAAGATTAGGGCTTGTAAATTTCCACAGTTTTCAGAGTATCTCTGTTTTACATATGAGTTGTCAAAAAAGAAGAAAAAATCCCACGAGAATGAGATAGATCAGCAAGAGGAGTTGTTTACGTGTCTACAAAAACAAATTGAGCTGCACAAGGAGATGAACAAGCAAGTAAAACATCAGGATTAATTCCACACAGTCCCCCACAGAATGGCCCATATCTTTGCCCACTGCTATAGAGACATAGTTCTGATAAATTAGTATTTGTACTGTGTGCTACTAACAGATAATAACTTATCAGTAAGCTGAAAAATAATACAGGCAGGACGTGGTTGCTCACAGCTTTTATTCCAGGACTTGGGAGGCAGAGGCTGAAGTATTTCTGTGATTTCAAGGCCAGCCTGGCCTACAAAGAATTCCAGGCCACCTGAAATTTCAGGGAGACCTAGTCTCAAAAAGACGAACATATATATATATATATGTATGTATATATATATACATATATATATATATATATAACAACAAGCAATGGATTAGTTACAAGGGCTGTTAGACACCTGCCGGGACCCAAACCCAGGTCTACTCAAGAGCAACAAGTGCTCTTAAAAACTGAACAATCTGTCCAGCTCTCAATATTATTTTTTTTTAAAAATGACCTTTCTTGCTTAAATTGCCTGTACATCCAATAGCTTGTGCTTTGCAATATGACTAAAAAAGGTATCACTGGAAAGCTGTAACCCATGAAGGGAAACAACCTGAACAGACTGGAGTCCAAAATGAAACTCCAAAGAAATTAGACTGTTTTCTCTCACCCACTTGTGCCCCTATCCCAAAGCCCAGATCAAACAAGGCGGAAGAGCAGGCCATTGTAGATTGTACAGGCTGCAGATAGGGGTGAATCATAGAATCTACAGGGAATATAAGTCCTGGACTCCTGATTGATCAACATGCCTGTGCATACAAGCTTCTCCAACTGGACTATGGGAACCTTGGGTTGTTCAAAATTTGGACATAGATACTTGCAAAATGCACCAATTACCTAATTATATGACATACTGAGTAACATCAATGTTATCTGCAAATAACTGTGTCATTATATTGTAGAATCCCTTAAAAATAAAAAAAAATAAAAATAAAGAACTTTCTTAGCAATATTTCTAAAATTGAATTAGTAACTGTATCCTCAGTCATCCATGGTGAGAGCCATCTTGTGTGATGAACACACTACATGGCTTCATAATTGCTGGGGGATAAACTCATTTCAAAACATGACATTACAATATGAAAGCAACAGGGGGACTCGTTTGTAAGAGCAACGGAATCATTGGGAGTGAGAAGGGATTAAAGAGGGGAATGGGGCATGGATGTGTTCAACATATTTTATGTGCATGTATCAGAATGTCATAATTATACCTGTTATTATATATAATTAACCATAATTATACTTGCCATTATATATAACTAATATGTTAAGAAAATTTAAATTGTTTTATATTTTAATGAAGTAATACTCTTTTGTAAAATTTTTTATTGAAGTTTTGTGTATTTCATACATCATTACTCAGTTCAATTTAGACATTCCCCTTTCCATGCCCCCCACCCTACCCCTGTTCCTGCATTCTGCGTACATGTCTTCCATCTTTCTCTCAGTCTTTTTTTGCCACATTTTCCACTTTAATTGTATATTACTTCAATATATGCATACATATCCTCCACCCATATACCAATATTACAAAATCTGAACATAAGTAATAGGTTAATTCTCAAGCCTATTAAGGGATTCACCTTTTAACCATACAGCTGCTTTCAAATTGGAAATTTACATTCATATGAAAAAAACAAAAGACTCCAAATAGCTAAATCAACCTTGAGTGAAAAATGCAATTCAGAGGGAATTGCTCTACCAGATTTCAAGCTATATTACAGGGCCATAGTCATAAAGACAGCCTGATACTAGCACAGAAACAGACTCATTGACCAATGGAACAAAATTGAAGATCCAAACTTGACCTCATACAATTTCAGCCACCTCAAATTTGACAAAGAGAAAAAAAAATACCCCAATGGAGGAAGGATAGCATCTTCAACAAATGGTGCTGGCAAAACTGGATCACCATTTGTAGAAGGACAAAATTAAAGCCCTACCTCTCACCTTATACAAAAATCAACTCTAAGTGGATCAAAGATCTCAATGTGAAACCTGAAACCCTGATGATAGAAGGAAAATTTGATAACAACCTATAAGACATATGTGTAGGAAAAGACTATCTAAATCAGACAGGATCTGCACAGGAAATAAGGTCAACAGTTGACAAATGGGACCTCATCAAACCCAAAAGCTTCTGTACAGTAAAAGAAACAAACAAGAAAGTGAAGAGAAAACCCACAGAGTGGGAGGAAATCTTCACCAGTGATTCATCTAACAGATTATTAATGTCAAGAACATATAGACTACTCAAAAAACAAAGAAGTGAGAAAACAAATGACCTACTCAAAAGATGGAGTAAAGAGATGAACAGAGACTTCACCAGTGAGGAAAGAAAGATGGATGAGAAACATCTTAAAAGGTGTTGAACATCATTAATAATTAAGGAAATACAAATTAAAACCTCTCTTGGATATCATCTCACTCGGATATCATCTCACTCCGATATGACTGGCTAAGATCATGAACACGAAAGACACCAAATGCTGGAGAGGTTCTGGGGAAAGGAGAACATTCATCCACTGCTGGTGGGAATGTAAACTTGTACAACCATTATGGAAAACAGTGTTGAGAATGCTTAAAAGACTCACAATGAGCTTACCACCTGGCCCAGCCTTACCACTCCTGGGTATATACCCACAAGACTCATCCTACCACAAAGACAAATGCACACCCATGTTTATTGCAGCACTCTTCACAATAGTGAAGAACTGGAACCAACACAAATGCCCTTCACGATGAGTGGATGATAAAAATATGGTACATCTACACAATGGAGTACTACTCAGTTGTAAAGAAAAATGACATCATGAAATTTGCAGATAAGTGGATGGAACTCAAAGCCATTATGCTAAGTGAAGTAACACAGTCCCAGAAAAAACAAGCAGCTAATGGTTTCCCTCATTTGTGGATGCTGACACCAAATTTCCAGATGAAGGGCAAGCTGAACAACATTATTGTTATATTTCTGTTTATCTGAAGGCAACTATGTTATTATAATTTAAATCTCTTAACAGGCTGTAGAATCAATCCACCACTTACTCCCAGACTCTGTAAATACTGTATATGAGCAGAAAGTATGTATGTATGTATGTATGTATGTATGTATGTATGTATATTTTAGAGCAATATAAAGTTAAAGGAGGAAAATGTGAATTCCTAAACATAAAAGAAGAATGAGAGAAAGATGCAGGATAGCTATGGCAGAGTGCATGATCTCGGGTGGGGTTGGGGAAAGGGGAATATGTCTAAACTGAGCTGAGAAATTATGTCTGAAGTACACAAAACATCAATAAAAACATAAAAAACATAACAAAGATGATGCTCAGTTTGCCTTGCCACTAGGGATTTTGTGTTGCCATACAAAAATGAGGGACACCATATGCCATTTGTTTTTCTGGAACTGTGTTACTTCACTTAGCATAATGTCTTCTAGGTCCATCCGTTTACCTGCAAAATTCATGATGTCCTCTTTCTTTACTGCAGCACAGAACTCCATTATGTAGATGTACTACATTTTCTGTTTCCACTCATTGGTTGAGGGACATTTGGGTTGCTTCCATCTTTTTGCTATTGTGAAGAGAGTTGCAACAACCATAGATGTGGACATGTCTTTGCAATAGGATGAGTCTCATGGGTATATAACAAAGAGTGGTATGACTGGGTCAGGTGGCAGGCTCATTTTTAGTCTTTTTTAAAATATTTTATTTATTATTTATTTATTTATTTTTGTGTATGAATGTACTGTCTGCATGTAGGTTTGTGCACCCATGTTGTGCAATGCTGTGGAGGTCAGAAGACGGTGTCGGATTCCCCTGGAACTGGAGTTTTCCTGGAATTGGAGTTACAGACAGTTTTCAGCCGCCACGTGGGTGTTGGGATTGAAGCCAAGGTGCTCTGCAAGAGCAGCCGGTGCTCTTAACCACTAGGCCATCTCTCCAGCCCTCATTTTTAATCTTTTTTTTTTTAATTTTTCTTTTTTTTTCACATAAATTTATTTATTTATTTATTTTTAACAAATCTAGACCCGTGTTCCTGCTCATTCCCCCACCCCGCCAGAGCTCATGCATTCTGCCAAACATGCTTTCCATCTCTTAGTCTTTCTCAGTATTTTCCATGGGGAAGTTGACTGTTTTGAGCAGAAGTTCACTGTTTCAGTCAGTTCTTTGATGCAGTCTTTTCTGTTGTTGTTGTTGTTGTTGTTGTTGTTGTTGTTGTTTCCAAAATGCATTATGCCCAACTGCTTTGTACAAAAGCTCAGGGGGCCCTACCCAAGAAATACTTACATCTGGGTAATTGGCACTAGCATCCACAGATGAGGGATACCATTCGTCGTTTGTTTTTCTGGGACTGTGTTACTTCACTCAGCATGATGTCCTCTAGCTCCAGCCATTTTCCTGCAAAGCTCGTGATGTCGTCTTTCTTTACTGCTGCATAGAACTCCATTGTGTAGATGTACCACATTTTCTCTATCCACTCATCAGTTGAGGGGCATTTAGGTTGGTTCCAGCTCCTTGCTATTGTGAAGAGAGCTGCAATAAACATGGCCGTGCATGTATCTCTGTGGTGGCGTAAGTCTTGAGGGTACATGCCCAGGAGTGGTATGGCTGGGTCGGGTGGCAAGTTCATTCCAAGTCTTCCAAGGGTTCTCCACACTGCTTTCCATAGTGGCTGTACGAGTTTACATTCCCACCAGCAGTGGATGAGTGTTCCCCTTTCCCCACAACCTCTCCAGCACTTGGTATCATTTGTTTTCTTGATCCTAGCCAGTCTTATTGGAGTAAGATGATATCTTAAAGTGGTTTTCATTTGCATTTCCTTAATGATTAGTGATGTTGAGCAGTTCTTGAGGTGTTTCTCAGACATCTCTAATTCCTCGCTTGTGAAGTCTCTGTTCAGTTCTTTGCTCCATCTATTGAGCGGGTCATTTGTTTTCTTTTTTCTTTGTTTTTTGAGTAGTTTATATATTCTGGAAATCAATGCTTTGTCAGATGTATCTGCAGTGAAGGTTTCCTCCCACTCTGTGGGATTTCTCTTCACTTCCTTGATTGTTTCTTTTGATGTACAGAAGCTTTTGAGTTTGATGAGGTCCCATTTGTCAATTGTCGACCTTAATTCTTGTGCAGCTGCTGTCTGATTTAGGAAGTCTTTTCCTACGCCTATGTCTTGTAGTCTGCTGCCAACTTTTTCTTCTATCACCTTCAGAGTTTGGGGTTTCACGTTGAGGTCTTTAATCCATCTGGAGTTGACTTTTGTACAGGGTGAGAGGTAGGGGTTTAATTTCATTCTTCTACAAGTGGTGATCCAGTTTTGCCAACACCACTTGCTGAAGATGCTGTCTTTTCTCCATTGTGGTTTCTTGGCCCCCTTGTCAAATATGAGATGGCTGAAATTGTATGTGCTCAGATTTGGATCTTCGGTTTTGTTCCATTGGTCAACAGGTCTGTTTTTGTGCCAGTACCAGGCTGTTTTTATGACTATAGCCCTGTAGTATAGTTTAAAATCTGGTATAGAGATCCCTCCTGTGTAGCTCTTTTCACTCAGGATTGATTTGGCTATTCGGGGTCTTTTGTTTCTCCAAATGAATTTAAGAACTTTTGTTTCCAAGCCTGTGAAGAAACTCTTGGGGATTTTGATTGGGATTGCATTAAATCTATACAAGAGTTTTGGTAAAATGGACATTTTTACAATGTTAATTTTCCCAATCCATGAGCATGGGAGGTTTTTCCATCTTCTGAGGTCTTCTTCAATTTCTTTCTTTAAGGGTTTAAAATTTTTGTTGTAGAGGTCTTTGGTGTCTTTGGTTAGGTTTGTTCCTAGGTATCTTATTGTTTTTGAGGCTATTGTGAGTGGGAAGGTCTCTTTGAATTCTTTCTCCAGTTGCTTGTTCTTGGTGTAAAGAAAGGCCATTGATTTTCTAAGGTTAATTTTGTATCCTGCCACTTTGCTGAAGCTGTTAATCGTTTCTAGGAGTTTTCTGGTGGAGTTTTTTGCATCTCTTAAGTAAACAATCATATCATCAGCAAATAGGGATAGTTTGACTTCCTCTTTTCCAATTAGTACTCCTTTAATATCCTTTTCTTGCCTTATTGCTCTAGCAAGTGTTTCAAGCACTATATTGAAGAGGAGTGGTGATAGGGGGCAGCCTTGCCGAGTTCCTACCTTTAAAGGGAATGTTTCTGTCATTTCCCCATTTAGGATGATATTGGCTGTGGGTTTCCTGTATATGGCTTTGATTACATTGAGGAATGATCCCTCTAATCCAATTCCTTCTAAGACTTTAAGCATGAAGGGATGCTGGATTTTGTCAAAGGCTTTTTCAGCATCAATTGAGACATTTAATCTTTTATGAGTTCTCCACACTGCTTTAAATAGGGGTTGCACGAGTTTGTATTCCCACCAGCAGTGGATGAGTGTTCCCCTTTCTCTACAACCTCTCCAGCATTTGGTTTCATTTGTTTTCCTAATGGCCATTCTTACTGGGGTAAGGTGAAATCTTAAGCTGGTTTTAATTTGCATCTCCTTAATCATTGGTGATGTTGAACACTTTACATTAAACCCCAGTGGTTTGAATAACTTTGTTAACTGTACATTAACTCAAAGAAAAAAATCACAAAAGACCTTTAAACAGATCTCAAGACAACAATGACCACAACCTAGTGGTATATCTGTGTCCTGTTACGACACAGCCATCCTCTGGACAACATGGTCGTTAGTTAGTAATCTATGGTGGCAGGTGCTGCACTCAAGAAAACTGACTCTCACTGTTGCTTAAACCAAGAGTCATCCCAATCCCTTCTGAGGTGTTATGATTTCTCTCACAATCATGTGCTCAATAAAGGGTTTTCTCTCATATTTATTGAACATCATAGTAAGCATGATATGGGAAAATCATGAACGAACTTTGATAACACTTACTCCAGTGGAGAAAGGGATTTTCTCTCACTCCTGACTCAGAGCACCATAGAAAGCCACAGATATTCTGATCAACCAGCACCCGCATTTGTGGGCACACATTGTTTTCAACACCATTTCTGCTTTCAGCAGAATGATCTTTGGTCTAGTGACTATATCTCATCCATACATACATTGTTCTGAGTCAGGGGCCTAACTGAACAACAAAGGTGAACTAGAGAACAAGGCATAAGATTAAAGCTATTCATTCAGCTTATTTCTTAATTGTAATTACATGGGATTCCAAAACATTACAACACTGGCTATATTGTTTTTCTTTTTTTATTAATTTTTAATTTATTTATTTCTGTATGTGTAGGAATGTACTGTCTGCATGCAGGTTTGTTCACCCGGGTCATGCAATGCCACGGAGGTCAGAAGATGGTGTTGTATTCCCCTGGAACTGGAGTTCTCCTGGAACTGGAGTTTCAAATGGTTCTTGGCCGCCATGTGGCTGAAAACCATCTTTAGCTCCAGTTCCAGGGGAATCAGACTCCCTCTTCTGACCTCCGCGGCATTGCATGACACGGATGAACAGACCTACGTGCAGACAGTACATTCATACACATACGAAAATAAAATAAAATTTAAAAAAAGGTCAGTTTTTCCATGCTCGGTGTGTTCATGCACACATTTAATCCCAGGACTCTGTAGACAGAGGCAAGCACATCTCTGAGTTCAAAGCAAGACTGGTCTACTCAAAAAGCTATAGGCCATCTGGGACTACAGATAGACCCAGTCTTGAAAAGACAATTAATTGATTGATTAATTAATTAATTAATGTCAGTTCATTTTAACCAAGCTGAACACACAGTATGCAAACGGAATGAGTACATAGTTCTAAATCTTCTCAAAACATATTAACCTGGTTTATAAGGTAAGAAAAAATTCAATTTGCAAAACTTTATTATTATATGCATTCCCAGAAATGTCGTTTACATTTAAACAGTTTATATTTTCTATAAATGACAAGTAAAGAGGCTGGCTGAAAGGTCAACATCACACTCCCTGCAGAAGCTGTTTTGCCTACCACCTGATACTTTGAACATGGAGAGCCAAATTATTGGTCTAATGCCAAGTCCTACTCCTGTCATAAGATGAAGATGCTACAGATTCTGTTAGGAAAATTCCCAGGAAATTAGAGCAAAATAATAATATATGTCAGCATCAGAACTATTTACTATTTTTGTGTAACTCTTTTTTTCCTCTTTTTGAGACAGAGTTCTGTGTAGCTTCAGAATGGCTGGAAATCATTATGTAGACCAGGCTTGCCTTGAACTCATAGAGATACACCTGTCTCTGCCTTCTGAGTTCTAGGATTAAAGGTCTGTACAACCATGCCCTCCATCTTTGCGTGATACTCATGCAATTAGGTATGTCTCTATAAGAACTAAATATCTGTGACATCTTTAACTAGGTGCCATGCAAAGACCAGTGGCCCTGTGGGTATTAAAGAATCTAAATCTCATGGAGGAAACATTAGCAGACCCTTGCAGAAACACTGAGCTATATAGCCTGTTAGCATTGACCTCATTCCATAGGATTGGAATTTGTTTAACTTGAACATCTTTGGACAGCATGTCATGCTACATGTCGTGAGGAGGAATGTCTGTGATAGGTCAGTGTAAAGTGCTGTCTTTACTCAGTTTCCAACCTTGTATGTGGAAGGTTAAGTAGAGGACAAAAACATAGTCTGGACCATTTCAAAGGAGGAGAAAATGATACTAAAAGTGAAAGATCCGGATAGCTGCCACATGCAGAGATGGGGAGAACATAACAGAAAATAGTACAACCCACAGAATGTCAATCTTCTACATACAGACATCTTTTGTACCTTTAGTGATGATAATTAGACAGAAATTGAATCAATTAAAAAGGCACTTACTTATCAACAAAGTCAAGGAAGAGATCCTGTTCCACCACAGTTTCTGGATCTAAGACAATGTAGAAGATGCAGTGATTCACCACATCACTATCTGGGTCTTCATTGTGCTTCATTCTCCAAAAGCATGTGGGTTCAGTGAGACTGGATACAAGGACATGAATATTCAGGAGAAAGAAGAGCAAAATCAAAACAACCACCTTTTTCATTTCTACAAAGCTATAGGGTTGAGGAGCGGTCAAGTGTGAAATGGTGTAGGGAAATACATTCAGTGAGCATATATGTGTACATATGTATCTGCTTTTATTACTGCTGTGGAGAGGAGGCTATCCATCCTCCTCCCTGGTTGTTTTCCAGGTGTGTCCAGTTCCCAGGAGGAATCTGGCACACTCTCTACCTTGGGGCTCTGCAGCTGGGGTCTTCATTGCAAGTGATAAATACAAGTTAGAAAAATATGTTTGTGAATCAGCTCAGCCTCGAGTGCCATGATGTCACTCTAATCCATTGACATTGTAGCCCCTGAAAGGAATCCCTGTGGGACAGATTTAGTCCACTGTCAACAAGCTGTTTGTATGAACACTATTTGAAATGATGTAAGTGGATTGTAACAGGAGATCCAAAGTAAGTTGTGAAATTCAGGAAGGGTACAAGCCAGCATGTTATCATATGGATTCATGGTATATTCTATATCCATAGTCCAAGGGGAGAGGTGAGCTCTTATATACAGCATCCACCCATCCACACAGCATTTATTGTGTGGCCCAAGCACTACTGTTCACATCTCCCATGTACAGAATACCCAGCTAAGGCCTGTGTTTGCCATTGTGTGGAAAACCAATAGTCATGATAACACCAGAAATTCTAGAAATCATGTGAACTCCACAATTACCCAGTCAGTCCCTGGTTCCAATGTAGAAACTAAGCTGAATATGTGAGTTCTAAAGCATGGCCTCCCTCCCTGCTCTTCAGGTTCCATGGATGGCTATCTTGATCATTTGTTCAACTATATCATTTGTTTCTTCTAGTGCTTATACTTAATATAGAACCTTATAGTTACTAGGAATCAGCTCTCGAGATCTATTTCAACTTTCCAATAGAAATAACTATTTTCTTATTGTTATTCTAAACTATGAATTGCCAGAAGAGGAGTATACAAAGAAGTATGGTTGATAACACTCCTTATGTTTATATGGACTGCAGATAACATGGCACACATGGAGGGCAGGTCTCTGGAGGAGAGTGGTGACGTATCTTAGCACCAGGGATGAAGAGAATGCTGTAAATCTAGTGTAACACTGTAAAACTAATATTTAACAACTGCACAAGTTTGAGTTCTGGAATGAACTTACCCCATACAGTTGTTAGGATCAATTATAGATCTACTTGTTAGGAAGAATCAGACAGAAGGAAGGAGAGTGGTCCTCCTTCAAGACTTATCTTGAAAGATAATCTAGTTCCTAAGGCTGGGAATGCATCTCAGTGTTAATATGCTTTAAATTTTTAATTGAGGCAACACCTGACATGATTAGTTTCATGAATATATTTTCAGGCATGTATAATGTTTTATTCTCAGATTTGCTTCTCAAATTTTTTGTCTCTATGGAAGCATTTAATATTATATATTCCACATGTCATACTTAGAATTATTTTATATGCTATTGGAGTGCTTTTCCAATGTTTTCCTTGTCTTGAGAAGTTCTGCCAAAGTTTTCCTGCAGCATTTCAGAGTTATATATCTATTTTCCCTAATCTTTACTCCATCTGCAATTGATTTTCATACAAGATGAGTCATAAGAACCTAGATTATTCTTATTTTTTAGTTCTTTCTTATTGACATTTCGTATATTTCATAAATCATTTTTCAGTTCAGTTTGGATATATTTCTTTCCCCCCCACTCCAGTTTATGCAATCTGCCATACATGTTTTGCATCTTTCTCTCAGTGTTTTCAAGTATTTTTTTCTGCAGAGCCTTGTAGTTTTGGGCAGAAGTTAACTGTATCAGTCGGTTCATTGACCCAGTCCTTATGCTGTTGTTCCATCCCCTTTGTATTACACCGTATCATGCATGTATTAACAACATATATGAATCAAAATTATGACCTCAAGGTCTATGTTAATTCCAAAATATGTTTTGGGGTTCACATTTTCCCGTTTAATTTTTGATTACTCTAGAATATGAGCACATATCTTCCACCTATATATGGTAATTATAATGTCTGAATATAAGTGGTAGGTCAATTCTAGAGTGTGTTAAGAGATTCACATTATAATAGCACAGTTGTTTTCAGATACAAAGAAATATAATAATAAACATGTTCAGCTTGCCTGCCAACTGGGTATTTGGTGTTAGAATCCACAAATGAGGGAAACCATTCACCTTTATTTTTCTTGGACTGTGTTACTTCACTTAGCATAATGGGTTCAAGTTACATCCAGTTACCTGCAAAGTTCATGATGTCATCTTTCTTTACCACTGAATAGAATTCCATTATGTAGATGAACCATATTTCATTATCCATTCCTCAGTTGAGGGGCATTTGCATTGGTTCCATCTCTTTCCTATTGTGAAGAGAGCTGCAATAAGTGTAGCTGAGCTTAGATATTTGCAGTAGGATGAGTCTCATGGGTATATATACATACCCAGGAGTGGTATGACTGAGGCAGGTGGTAGGCTCATTTTGAGTGTTATAAGGATTCTCCACACTGCTTTCCATAGAGGTTGTATGAGTTCACATTGCCACCAGCAGTGGATGAGTGTCTCCCTTTCCCAACAACCTCTCCAGCATTCGGTGTCTTTTGTTTTTTAGATCTAGGCCAATTTTACTGGAGTGAAATAATACCTTAGAATGGTTTTAATTTCCACTGCCTTAATTATTAATGATCTTGAGCACTTTTTAAGATATTTCTCAGCCATCTTTATTTCCACACTGGTGAACTCTCTCTTCATCTCTTTACTCCACCTTTTGAGTAGGTCATTTGTTTTCTGACTTCTTTGTATTTTGTGTAATATATATATATTGAATTTGATGAGGTCCCACTGGTCAGCTATTGACCTTAATTCCTGTGTGGCTGCTGTTTGATTTAGAAAGTCTTTCTTTTTTGGTTTTTCTTTTTTGAGACAGGGTGTCCCTGTACCCCCAGCTGTCCTGGAACTCACTCTGTCGACCAGGCTGGCCTTGAACTCACAAAGATCCATCTGCCTCTGCCTCCCAACTGCTAGGATTAAAGGCGTGTGCCACCACATATATCTTGTGGGTTGCTGCCAACTTTTTATTCTATCACCTTCAGGATGAGATCTTTTTCCACTTGGAGTTAAGTTTTCTACAGGGTGAGATGTAGGGGTTTACTTTGGTTCTTCTACAAATGGTTATCCAGTTTTCCCAGTACGATTTGCTGAAGATGCTATCTTTCCTCCCATGGGCTTTGGTGGCCCCTTTGTCAAATATGAGGTAGCTGAAATTATATGAGCCCAAGTTTGGATCTTCAATTTGTTCCACTGGTCAATAGTTCTGGTTTTGTGCCAGTTCCAGTCTGTCTTTATGATTATAGCCCTATAATGTAGCTTGAAGTCTGGTAAAGGAATACCCCATATTGCCCTTTTCACTCAGGATTGCTTTAGCTACTCAGGGATTTTTGTTTTTCCATGTGAATTTAAGGATGTTTTTTCCAAGTCTGTGAATAAACTCATGGGGATTTTTATTGGGATTGCATTGAATCTGTATATTAATTTGGGTAGAATGGACATTTTTACTATATTATTTTTTTCCAATCCATGAGCATGGGAGGTCTTTCCATCTTTTGAGGTCATCTTCAATCTCCTTCTGCAGGGGTTTAAGATTTTTGTTGTAGAGTTCTTTGGTGTCTTTGGTTAGGTTTGTTCCCAGGTATTTTATTGTTCTCGATGCTACTGTGAGTGGGAAGGTCTCCTTATATTCCTTCTCCAGTTGCTTATTATTGGTGTGAAGAAAGGCTGCTGATTTTTCTAGGTCTCTTCTGCCACTTCACTGAAACTTTTAATCATTTCTAGGAGTTTTCTGGTGGAATTTTTAGCATCCCTTAGGTAAACTATCATATCATCTACAAAAAGGGATACTTTTACTTCCTCTTTTCAAATTAATAATTCTTCAAATTCCTTTTCTTGCCTTATTGCCCTTGAAAGTGTTTCAAGCACAATATTGAAAAGGAGTGGCGACAGTAGGCAGCCTTTATGGGTTCCCACCTTTAAGGGGAATGCTTCTAATTTTTCTACATTTAGAATTATGTTGGCTCTGGGTTTGTTGTATATGGCTTTGATTATATTTAAGAATGCTCCCTTCAGTCCAGTTCCCTCTAGGACTTTAAACATGAAGGGATGCTGGATCTGTCAAAGGATTTTTCTTCATCAACTGAGATTTTGTGATGTTTGTCTTTCAGTCCACTTATGTGTTTCATGATATTTATTGATTTTTATATGTTGAAACATCCCTGAATCTCTGGTATGAATACAATTTGGTCATGATGGATGATCTTTTTGATGTGGGTTTGTATGCAATTTGTACATATTTTGTTGAGAATTTTTGCATCTATGTTCATTAATGAGATGAGCGTATAGTTTTCTTTCTTGTTAGTGCTGGCTTCATAGAAGGAAATTGGGATATTTCCCTCTGTTTGTATCCTTCTGAACAGTTTGAGCAGTAATGTTTGTAAGACCTCTTTAAATGTTTTGTAGAATTCTGCTGTGAAACCATCTGTGCTTCAGCTTTTTTTCATTGGGAGTTTTTTTTTTATATATATATAACATCTTCAATTACCTCAAGTATGCTGGGTCTGTTTAAGGTGTGAGTAATTAAGCTTTGGTGAATCCCAAGATTTCAGATATTCATCCATTTCTCTTAGGTTTCCAAATTTAGTAGAGTACAGGTTTTTGAAGTATTCTCCTACGAATGGATCTTTTTTATCTGTTGTAATGTTTCCCCTTTTATCACAAATGCTATTGATTGGGAGTTTCCCATTCTTTCTTTTGGTGAACTGAGTTAGAGGTCTGTCTATTTGATTTATCTTTTCAAAGAACCAGCTTTTAGATTCATTGATTTTTTTTTTGTATTTTTTTTCTTTGTTTCTTTTTCATTGATTTCTGCTTTGATTTTTGTCATTTCTTCGTGTCTGTTGGGTTTTGGGTTCATTTCTTGTTGTCTCTCAAGTGTTTTTAGCTGCATTTAATGATAGTTTATTTCTTCCCTTTCTGTTTTTTTGATGTGGGCACTTAAGGCTAAAAATTTACCTTGTAGGAGTGCTTTTAATATATCCCACAAGTTTTGTTTTATTGTATTGTCTTTTTCATTTAGTTCTGTAAAGACTTTATTTCATTCTTTATTTCTTCACTGGCCCACTCATTATTCAGTATTGTGTTGTTCAGTCTCCATGTGTTCTTGTAGTTAGTAGGGCTTATCCTGGTGATCATATTGAACTTTAATGTACTGTGGTCTGATAGAATCCATGAAATAATTTCAATCCTTTTGTATTTGTTGAGATTTCTTTTGGGTCCCAGTATGTGGCTGATTTTGGAGAATGTTCCATGGTGCGATGAGTAGAAAATATATTCCCTGCTGTTTAGGTGGAATCTTTTGTAGATATCTGTGAGGTCCATTTGGTGTATTGTATTGTTGAGTTCCAAAGTCTCTCTGTTTATATTTTTTCCAGTTGACCTATCCAAGGGGCTCAGTGGGGTATTGAAGTCCCCCACTATTAGTGTGCTGGGATTAATCTGTGTCTTGAGGTCCTGAAGGATTATGTTTATAAAGATTGGTGTATCAGAATTGGGTGCATGAACATCTAAGTTTGAGGAATCTTCCTGGTTAATTGTTCTGTTGATAAGGATATAATGAACCTCTTTGTCTCTTCTGATTAATTTTACTCTGAGGTCTATTTTGTCTGATATTAGAATATCAACTCCTGTCTGTTTTTGGTAGCATTTTCTTGGAATATTTCTTCCATCCTTTAACTCTAAGGTGGTGTCTGTCCTTGAGGGTGAGATATGGTTTTTGTAGAAAGCACATAGATGCATTCTGTTTCCTAATCCATTCTCCCATTCTGTGTCTTTTGATTGGGGAGTTTAGACCATTAATATTTAAGGTTATTATTGAGAACATGTGTGTTTTTTCCTTTCAACTTATTTTTTGTTTGCATTATTGGTCTAAGTTTTATTTACTCTGTTATGCTTTTGTTAATTTCTCTCTTCAGTTGCTTGGGGATAGTTTCTCCTTTCCTCTGTTCTTTGAATTGCTTCGAGTATTTTCTGAAATGTTGGGTTTTTTGACATGTGTTCTTTAATTTTGTTCATGTCACGAAAGATTTTTCTTTCTCCTTCAACTATAATTGACATTTTTGCTCGGAATAATATCTGGGTTGGCATCTGAAGTCTTTTAGCACTGTGAATACTTTGGTACATGTTCTTTTTGCCTTCATCATTTGCACTGAGAAGTCAACTGCAATTCTGATTGGTTTTTCTCTTAAATGTAACTTGTTTTTCTCTTGTGGCTTTCAGCATTTTGTCTTTGGTTTGAGCAGCTTGTGTTTTAACTATCATATGGCATGGAGAATTTCTTTTCTGATCTTGTCTATTTGGTGTTCTATGTGCTTCCTGTGTTTGCATGTGCTTCCTGACTTTGTCTTTTTCAGTTATGGGAAATGTCCTTCTATTATTCTGTTGAAGATCTGATCAATACCATTGCCTTGAAATTCTTCTCCTTCCTTTATCCCTAAGATGTGGAGCTTTGATATTTTCATAGTGTCCCATATTTCTTGGTTGTTCCACTCTTGCGGGTTTTTTAATTTTTCATGATCTTTACTTGAGGATTCTAGTTGTACTCTGTTATTCTGTAGGTCTGACATTCTTTTTTCTGCTTCATTGACTTTCCTGAAGCTTTTTCCCATTCTTTCCTGCTGAGGTAATGAATGTTCAATTTCCTTTTTCTTTTTTGTTTTTTGGTCTTTTTGAGACAGGGTCTCCCTGTATCCCCAGCTATCCTGGAACTCGCTCTGTACACCAGGCTGGCCTTGAACTCACAAAGATCCGCCTGCCTCTGCCTCCCAAGTGCTAGGATTAAAGGCATGTGACACCACGCCCGGCCTTCAATTTCCTTTTTCATTTCAACCTGTGATTATGTCAATATTTCAACTTCCTTTTGGAGCTTTCCATTCTCTTCTTGTTGCTCCTCGCTTCACTGATCAGTTTCTTTTTCTCCTTTCAGCCTGAGATCTTTTCAGTGTTTCCACTTTCTCCCAGAATTTGTCATTCTCTCCCTCTATTTTTTTCAGGGTTTATGTTTCTTTCTTGAGTTCTTTTCAGAGTTTGTGTTTCTATTCCTCTACTTCTTTTCAGAGTCTGTCATTCTTTCCTGTTAATTCTTTCCAGATTTTATCATTCTTTCCTTCTAGTTCCTTCCTGAGTTCTCCATTTGTTCTTTATATTCTTTGATTTCTTTTCTTATGTCTACAATTGCCCTTCTAAGGTCAGTGTCTTGGTTTTCTTCCAGGGAGATCTCATTGTCAGGAACATTTACAGGACTAGTAGAGTTCAGTGGGGATTTATTGTGAACTTTTCTCATACTGTTTTTCCATTGTGTGTTTGGCATGTGGATTTGATTTTATTCATTTGCTTATTTTTTTGTTTGTTGTTTGTTTGCTTGCTTGCTTGGATTCTGCTGATAATCTCAAATGTAAATTTGTAGTACTAGTTGGCCACTCACTCTGCATCCTGGCAGTTTATTCCTCTGCATTAGCTTTGCAACCTAGAGTCATTGACAGTGCACCTGGTGGTTGCTCGTAACCACAGCACCAGCAGTTTATCTTCTCCACCACAGTACCAGTAGCTTCAGCACAGGGATGGGGGTGATTACTCCTTTGGCCCACGGGCCGGTATGTCACCTGGACACCGAGTCTGCAGGCCACCTGTATGTCTCTCTATCCACATACATATTTCTCTGTGACACCTGAAGTGGGGGATCAGGCCACTGGCAGGATAGCAAGGCAGTATGTCTTACCTCACCTCACCTGGTTTCCAGGTCTGCAGGCTGCCTGGCTCTCTCTTTATTCACACACACAGTTCTTCTCTGTGATACCCAAGGTGGAGGTATGGGCCCCTGGCAGGGCAAAAAGGCTGTGCAATTCACCTCACCTCACCTGGTTGCCTAGTCTGCAGGCCACCTGTCTGTCTCTGTATCCACACACACAATTCTTCTCTATGGTACCCGAGGTGGGTGTATGGCCCCTGGCAGTGCAGCAAGGCTGTGTGCTGCACCAAGCCTCACCTGGCCGCCAAGTCTCTAGTTTTGTTATTTTTTAATAATTTATATAATATATAAATATTATATATGTATAAATATTTGCATGTTTAAAAATAAAAACATAAATATTTGCATGCGTGGACTTAAATGCACCACAAAGGTGCAGTTCCCCTGTGGGAAAAAGAAGGTATGTCCCCTGAAATTAATTTAAAGGTGGTTACTGTCTGCCATATTTGTGTCCTCTACAGGAGCTGTAAGGACAGTCAATGCTCTTAACCACAGAATCATCTCTTCAGCCCCTCTGGGTTCAATCATTCATTCATTTATTTTTTAATTGATGATTTGTGTATTTCGTTCTTTAGAACTCACCATCCCATTTTCTCAGCGCCATTTTGAAGAGGCTGCCTTTCCCAGTGTGTGCTTTTACACTTTTTTTTGAAAATTAGGTGGATTGGGTCTAAAGAAACATCTCACTCCTTAGGAGGACTGGTTGCTCATGCAGAGGACCTGGGTTTGGTTCTCAGCCCCTACAGTGTGGCTAACATCCATTGAGAACTACAGTTTCAGGGAATGGTACGGTATGGGAGCACTTACATACATGCAGGCAAAACACTCACACATAAAGAAATTAAGTGGCTGTCACTGTGTGGGTTTATTTCGTCTCCCTCTATTCTGTACAAACAAACCTTTTGGGCATTTTAAGGACTGTGGGGCTTTTAAGGTTGTACTGTCTTAGGTTGTGATTAATGTTAACAACATACTTTGGGGATAAGAACTGGAAAGGTGTGGTTTAATAGCGATGTGTTTTGTGTGTCAAAATTGAAAAGGGGTCAATTGTGCTGTATAGCTTTAGTGTCAACTTGACACACCTGGGTTGAGGGAGCCTCAATTGGGGAATTGGCTCCATTGGATTGGCCTGTGGCCACATCTGTGGAGTATTGTCTTGATGGTCGAGCAGTGTGGGAGGGCCCAGCCCACAATGAGTGGTGCTACCCTGGGCATGTTGTTGTGTACTATATAAGAAGGCAGGCTGGGCATGAGCCAGGGGAGCAAGCCAGTGAACAGCATTCCTCTATGGCCTGTGCTTCAGCTCTTGCTCCCAGGTTCCTGCCCTGAGTTCCTGCCTTGGGTTCCCTGAGTGATGAACTGTGACCCAGGAGATGTGAGCTGAATAAACCCTTTCCTCCCCAAGTTGGTGTTGGTCAGAGTGTTTTGTCACAGCAATGAAATACAAACTAGAGCAGACATATATATATATATATATGAAATGTATATATATATATACATTCATATATATATTCATATATATATATATGAAATGGCATGGGAGCTGTCGAATTGCATTTAACCCAAACATTGCTTCAGATGTTATACTCATTTTCTTCCCCCACTTTGGTCTTCTTTCTTTCTTTCTTTCTTTCTTTCTTTCTTTCTTGAGACAGGCTCTCTCTGTGTTGGGATTAAAGGTCTGCTTCACCATGCTCAGCTCCCATGACAGTCTTCAGAGAACTAAGGAAAATAATCTTGAAATGCTTTTGGAAACACAAAATATCTTGAATATCCAAAGTAATCTGAAGGAATAAAAGAAAGCTGGAAATATCACAATATCTGATCTTAAATTGTTCTACAGTATAGCAAACATGATGATGATCAAACATATATATATATATATATGTGTGTGTGTGTGTGTGTGTGTGTGTGTATGTGTGTGTGTGTGTGTGTGTGTAATTTTGAGACAATTTCCTGGAGCTCACTATGTAGACCAAGCTGGCATTGAACTCACAGGTATCTGCCTGAGTCTTCCTCCAAGTGCTGGGATTGATTGAAGGTGTGCATCACCACGCCCAGCTATATATCTATTTCTTTGTTGTAACTGTGCATTTGTGTGGTTTGGGAGAGGGAGAATTATACCTGTACCATGGTTTAGGTGGAGAATTGATGACAATTCATAAATCTGTTCTCTCCTTGCCCTGTAAGTTCTCAGTATCAAAGTGCGTTCCTCCGGGTTGCATGGCAGTTGCTATTACTCCCTGATCCACCCACCACCCAATACAGAAACCACTGAGAGTTACAAATTCCAGGTACTTCCCCACAATGCATTCCAATTCTGCATATGGTAACAAAGTCCCATGTCCCCATAAACATGATTCTCCTTTGTTGACCTGTTTGGAACTGAGAGGCCTCTAAGCTGTAAATATTATAAGGAGGTTAAAGCAGGTCTACAAAACAAAGAAATAATTAGAAGATAAGGAGCTGATATATACATCAGGCCAGGCTGTATGGAATAGACCTGTAACCTGAGCCACTGAGGAAGCTGTGTCAGGAGGATTTCAAACTCACAGCCTGCCTAGAAAACTTAAGTCCTGCCTCAATACAAAAAGTGAAAACAAAGGGCTGAGTGTATAACTAGGTACAGAGTGCTCGCTTCAAAATTGTAAAACCCTAGACTCAGTAACAAAATAAAATAACAGCTAGATGTAATCCCATCAGTCTGAAAGCAGAGGCAGGTGGATCCCTGAGATTTCAAGGTCAGGCTGGTTTACATAGTGAGTTCTGAGCCAGCTTGGGCTAAAGGGACACACTGTGTCAGAATGACCAAAACAACAACAACAACAACAAAAGGTTAAAATCACATGTAATATTGTCATACTGAATTACTGCTCTATTTTCCTATCTTTTCCAGTATTCCATTGCTCTACTTACCACTGTTTCTGGAATTCTAGGTATTGTTAATTAATAATGTAAATTAATCAAAGTTTCCAAGTATGGTGTCTATAAAGAATCCTTGCCATTACTGTTCCCATTAACCTTGGAAGCATGTGGAGGAACACAGATGACCCAGTATTTGTGTCTTACTTAGGAAAACATCACATTTTTACCTTATAGGAAAATCATAAGAAACTATTCTGAAAGCAGGCAGTCAACTATCAAGAAACAGCAAATTTAGATGGTGTAGAATTTTAATGGTCCTTTCCCAGAACCTGAGGCTTATTGCTGACTCTATGCCTAATGCATAGAAAATACAAATGATATTGACATGTGTAGGAAGCTTACGTTTTATGCCAAACAGGACCATGTGGCCCTGCTAAGGGAATGGGAGCACAGTGCCTGCATTTCAGACACTAAAGGGAGCTGACCATTCGGCGCAGAGGCCAACCAGCTACTTCCCATAGCCCTACCTGAATGGTACTTCCAACTCAGGCCCTTAGCCTGGACCCACGAGACACATGTTCCACTCTTGGCCCTGACTTCCCACCTGCCCAGAGACTGCTGAACACTGGACAAGAATTTCAGGCTGATGGCTGTTGGACTCCCTTCAGCCTATGCCCACTCACAACACCAGCTACCCAGATTGGGGTTCAACATGGGAAAACTTTTTCCCACCCACTGGCCACCCAAAAGAAAAGCAGAATTACCTTAAACTACATTCAAATTTACTCCTTGCCACAGCTTGCTTTTATAAACTAAATGACGTCAGGTCCCAGGACCTATCATAAGTCCCCCAACTCCATGCCACTGCACACCATTGCACCACCCAGCATCATGCACCTAGGCCATGTTACTTGCTCCTCCTTGGGGTGAGGTCAGACCCTCAGCCACGCGGTGCCCTGAAGTGTGCTAGCTGGAAGCTAGCCTGCAATTTAAGCTGGATTTTCCCACATCTCCCCCTGTCTTTTTGTGAGAGGCAGAAAAGCCCATGGGAGAGGTTGGCATTTATAAAGGAATCTGTTCTTAAATGCATGATTGCTTAGTCCTATCTTGAGTGCTGGTTGGAGGCAGGCCAGACCTAAGATTTTTTTTATTACTTTATTTTATTTATGTTTTGTGTATTTCATACATCATTTCTCAATTCAGTTCAGGCATGTTCCCTTTTCCCTTCCCCCCACCCCACCCCACCCCAGACCATGCAGTCTGCCATAACTGTCCTGTATCTTTCTCTAAGTCTTTTTTATGCTTAGGAATTCATATTTTCCTCCATTAATTTTATATTACTCTAAAATATGAATACATATTCTTCACCCATATACAGTAATTACAGAGTTTGAGAATAATTGCTGGGTGGATTCTAGAGCCTGTTGAGAGATTCACATTACACCAACATAGTTGCTTTCAGATACACAAAAATAAAACAATAATGTTATTCAGCTTGCCTTTCGTCTGGGGGATTTAGTGCTAGAATCCACAAATGAGGGAAACCATTCTCCATTTGTCTTTTAGGGACTGTGTTACTTCATTCAGCATAATGGCTTCGAGCTCCATCCATTTACCTGCAAAATTCATAATACCATCTTTCTTTACTGCTGAATAGTACTCCATTGTGTAGATGTACCACATTTTTGTCATCCACTCGACTGTTGAGGGGCATTTGGGTTAGATCCAACTCTTTGCTATTGTGAAGAGAGCTGCAATAAACATGGATGTGCATGTGTATTTGCGGTAGGATGAGTCTTTGAGGTATATACCCAGGAGTGGTATGACTGGGTCAGGTGGCAGGCTCATTCTGAGTGTTTTAAGGATTCTCCACACTGCTTTCCATAGTGGTTGTACAAGTTTGCATTACCACCAGCGGTGCATGAGTGTTCCCTTTTCCCCACAACCTCTCCAACATCTGTTGTCTTTTGCTTTCTTGATCTTTTAATTTGCATGTCTTTAATTATTAATGATGTTGAACACTTTTTAAGATGTTTCTCAGCCATCTTTACTTCCTTACTGGTGAAGTCTCTGTCAGTTCTTTACTCCATCTTTTGAGTAAGTCATTTATCTTCTTTGCTGTTTTTTGAGTAGTTTATATATTCTTGATGTCAATGCTCTGTCAGATGTATCACTGGGAAAGATTTCCTCCCACTCTGTGGGACTTCTCTTCACCTCCTTGATTGTTTCTTTCACTGTATAGAAGATTTTGAGTTTTATGAGGTCCCAGTTGTCGATTGTTGACCTTACTTCCTGTGCAGCTGCTGTCTGATTTAGAAAGTCTTTTCCTACACCTACGTCTTGTGGGTTGTTGCCAAATTTCTTCTATCAGCTTCAGGGTTTTGGGCTTCACATTGAGATCTTTGATCCACTTGGAGTTGATTTTTGTACAAGGTGAGAGGTATGGGTTTAATTTTGTTCTCTACAAATGGTGATCCAATTTTGCCAGCACCATTTGCTGAAGGTGCTATCCTTCCTCCACTAAGGGTTTTTTTGCCCCTTTGTCAAATATGAGGTGGCTTAAATTGACTTCAAGTTTGGATCTTCAATTTTGTTACATTCATCTACAGGTCTGTTTTTGTGCCAGTACCAGGCTGTCTTTATGACCGTAATATAGTTTGAAGTCTGATAGGGCAATCCCCCTTGTATTGCATTTTTCACTCAGGGTTGCCTTAGCTATTCAGGGTCTTTTGTTTTTCCATATGACTTTAAGGACCTTTTTTCTAAGTCTGTGAAGAAGCTCATAGGGATTTTGATTGGGATTGCATTGAATCTGTATATCAATTTGGGTAAAATGGACATTTTTACTATGCTAAATTTTCCAATCCATGAGCATGGGAGGACTTTCCATCTTTTGATGTCATTTTTTTATCTCTTTCTTCAGGGGTTTAAAATTTTTGTTGTGGAGGTCTTTGGTATCTTTGATTAGGTTTTTTCCCAGGTATCTTATTATTTTTGAGGCTATTGTGAGTGGGAAGGTCTTCTTATAGTCCTTCTCCACTTGTTTATTGTTATTATAAAGAAAGGCTACTGATTTTGCTAGGTTAATTTTGTAGCCCGACACTTTCTAAACTCTGGATTGTTTCTAGAAGTTTTCTGGTGGAGTTTTTAGCATCCCTTATGTAAACTATCATATCATCTGCAAAAAGGGATAGCTTAACTTCTTTTCTGATTAGTACTCCTTTAATTTCCTTCTCTTGTCATATTTCCCCAGCTAGTGTTTCAAGCACTATGTTAAAGAGGAGTGGTGATAGGGGGCAGCTTTGCCAGGTTCCCACCTTTAAGAGAAATGGTTCCAATTTTTCTCCATTTAGGATTATGTTGGCAGTGGGTTTGCTATATATGGCTTTGGTCATGTTGAGGAATGTTCCTTTCAGTCCTATTCAATCTAGGACTTTAAGCATGAAGGGATGCTGGATCTTGTCAAAGGCTTTTTCTGCATCAATTGAGATGATTGTGTGTTTTTTTTATCTCTCAGTCCATTTGTGTGTTTTCTGATATTTATTGATTTATGTATGTTGAACCATCCCTGCATCTCTGGTATGAATCCAACTTGATCATGATGGATGATCTTTTTATTGTGGGTCTGTATACAATTTGCAAGTATTTTGTTGAGAATTTTTGCATCTATATTCATTGGAGAGATGGGTCTATAGCTTTCTTTTTTGCTTGTAGCTTTGCCTGGTTTTGGTAGTAGAGTGATGCTGGCTTCATAGAAGGAGTTTGGGACAATTCCTTCCATTTGTATCCTTCTAAACAATTTGAGTAGCAATGGTTGTAGGACCTCTTTAAATGTTTTATAGAATTCTGCTGTGAAAACATCTGGACCAGGGCTTTTTTTAGTTGGGAGGTTTTTAATTACATCTTCAATTTCCTCAAATATTATGGGTCTGTTTAAATCGTCAATCTCTTCTTGGTTAAGCTTTGCTGGTTTCCAGGATTTCAGATATTCATCCACTTCTCTGAGGTTTTCAAATTTAGTGGAGTATAGATTTTTGAAGTAATCCCATATGATTGTCTGGCTCTTTTCTTTGTTGTGATGTTTCCCCTTTCATCACAAATACTATTGATTTGGAGTTGTTCTTTCTTTTTGTTAACTGAGCTAGAAGTCTGTCTATTTTGTTTATTTTTCCAAAGAACCAGCTTTTGGATTCGTTGATTTTATGTATTGTTTTCTTTGTTTCTATTTCATTGATTTCTGCTCTGATTTTTGTTATTTCTTCCTGTATGTTGGGTTTGGGGTTCATTTGTTGTTATCTCTCAAGTGTGTTTTAGCTGAATTGTTAGATCATTTACTTGTTCCCTTTCTGTTTTTATTTGATGTAGGCACTTAGTGCTATAAATTTCCCTCTCAAGACTGCTTTTAAAGTATCCCACAGTTTCTGTTGTGTTGTATTGTCTTTTTCATTCAGTTCCATGAATACTTTTATTTCTTTCTTTATTTCTCCCCTGACCCATTTGTTGTTCAGAATTGTGTTGTTTAGTCTCCATGTGTTCTCATAGCTAGTTGGACTTATTCTGGTGTTCATATTGATCTTTATTGCATTGTGGTCTGATAGAATGTATGGAATAATTTCTATCCTTTTGTATTTGTTGAGGTTCCTTTTGTGCCCCAGTATGTGGTCGATTTTGGAGAGTGTTCCCTGAGGTGCTCAGTAGAAAGTATATTCTCTGGTATTTGGGTGGATTATTCTGTAGATGTCTGTGAGGTCCATTTGGTGTATAGTATTGTTCAGTTCTGATGTCTCTCTGTTTATTTTTTGTCCTGTTGATCTATCCAAGGGGCTCAGTGGGGTGTTGAAGTCTCCGACTATTATGGTGTTAGGATTAATCTATGTCTTGCAGTCCTGCAGAGTTGTGTTTATAAACATAGGAGCAATAGAGTTTGGTGCATCAACATTTAGGTTTGTGAATTCTTCATGGTTCATTGTTCCTTTGACAAGGATGTAATGACCCTCTTTGTCTCTTCTGATTAATTTTACTTTGAGATCTATTTTGTCTGATATTAGAATAGCCACTCCTGCCTGTTTCTTTGTACCATTTGCTTGGAATATTTTTCCCATCCTTTCACTCTAAGGTGGAGTCTGTCCTTGAGGGTGAGATGGGTTTCTTGTAGACAGCATATGGAAGGGTTCAGTTTCCTAATCCATTCTTCCAGTCTATGCCTTTTGATTGGAGAGTTTAGACCATTAGCGTTTAATGTTATTTTTGGGTGATGCGTGTTGCTTCCTTTTACCTTATTTTTTGTTTGCATTCTTGGTCTAGGTTTATATGTACTCTGTTATGAATTTGTTGCATTCTCTGTTTAATTGCTTAGGGATAGTTGCTTCTTTCATCTGTTCTTTGGATTGCTTCGAGGATTTTCTGAAGTGTTGGTTTCTCAGACATGTATTCTTTCATCTTGTTTATGTTGTGAAAATTTTTTCTTTCTCCTTCGACTATAATTGACAATTTTTATGGATATTGTAGTCTGGGTTGACATCTAAAGTCGTTTAGTACAGGGAATACTTTGGTCCATGTTCTTCTAGCTTTCATCATTTGGGCTGAGAAATCAGCTATGTTCTGATGGGTTTCCCCTTATATGTAACTTGTTGCTTTTCTCTTGTGGCTTTCAGTATTTTGTCTTTGTTTTGAGCATCTAGTGTTTTAACAATTATATGGCATGGGGAGTTTCTTTTCTGGTCTATTCTATACGTGCCTCTGGTATTTGTGTGGGATTGTCTTTTTGAGTTCAGGGAAATTTTCTTCTATTATCCTATTGAAGATCTGGTCAATAGTGTTGTCTTGAGACTCTTCTCCCTCCTCTATCCCTATGATGCAGAGGTTTGGTCTTTTCATATTGTCCCACATTTCCTGGTTGTTCCACTATTGTATTTTTTAAATTTTTTTCATAATCTTTACTTGAACTTTCTAGTTGCTCTGTATTATCCTTCAGGTCTGATATTATTTTTTCTGCTTCTTCCATTCTGCTTCTGAGGCTTTTTCCCATCCTTTCCTGGTGGTTGGATGAATGTTCAATATCCTTTTTCATTTCATCCTGTGATTTCTTTAGATTTTCCATTTCCCTCTGGTGCCTTTCTTTCTCATCTTGTAGCTCCTTGGTTCGTTGGTCATTTTCTTTTTTTCATTTCGGCCTGGGATAATTTCAGTGTTTCAACTTCCTTCCGGAGTCAGTGATTTTCTCCCTCTAGGTCCTTCTTCAGTCTTTCAATCTCTCCCCATAGTTCTTTCCACTGTTTGTCATTATCTCTCTCTAGGTCCTTCCAGAGTTTTTCATTCTCTTCCCTTAGTTCTCTGATTCCTTTGGATGTGTCTAGAGTTGTTCTTCTAAGGTCGGTGTCTTGGCTTCTTTCCTCAGGTATCTCATTGTAGGGATCTTCTGCAGGGTTGGTTGAGTTTGGTGTGGATTTATTATGAGCTTTTTCCATGTTGCTTTTTCTTTGTGTCTTTGGCATGTAGATTTGTCTGTTTGTTTGTTTCTTTGTTTCTTTGAATTCTGGGACCTCAACTTTGGCTGCACAATCTATAATCACCAATGCTCCACCTGTTGGGTCCTCTGCACCAGAGCTCCACCAGGATGACGAGGGGTGGGGGTGGCATTGGGTTGGGTTGCTACTTTGGCCCGAGCAACAGTAGGCCCTCAAGGGTCCAGGCAGGTCTGCCTTGCCTCACTGGAACCTCACTGACTCCGGGCAGGTGTCTGGAATAGAGGCTGGAAGTTGCAGGGGCAGATGGAGTGTGTCCCAAGGGCGCCTTGACACACCAGAACCTCACTGACTATGGGCGAGGGTCTGGAGCCCAAGCTAGGAGTTCTGGGGGAGGATGGAATGTCCCACAAGGGCACTTTGACTCAATGGAACCTCACTGACTCTGGGCGGGTCAGACCTAAGATTTTTATCTTTTACATGAAAACCAATTTGTCCTCAAACAAACCAACCGCTAGGTAATAGTAAGTAATAAGTAATGAATACAAGCATCCTTCATGTAAATCCAATTTGCAAGCAGCTATGCCCAAACTTATACACACCAAGGTCCCCACTGTCCAGCTGGAGGGGCTTGTATGTACAAGCATGTTGATCAAATAAGAGTCCAGTCTAGGGCTAGAGAGATGGCCTAGACGTTAAGAGTGCCAACTGCTCTTGCAAAAGACCCTGGTTCAATCCTCAGCACCCACATAGCAGCTGAGAACTGTCTGTAACTCCAATTCCAGGAGAACTCCAGTTCCAGGGTACTTCAATACCCTCTTCTGACCTCCCCAGCATTGCACGACATGGGTGCACAAAACTACATGCAGTCAGTACATCCATACACATAATAAAAAAATAAATAAACATTTTTAAAAGTGTCCAGTCTATATTGCTGTAGTTTCAGAATTCACCCCAATCTCAGCCCTTACATTCTACCATGCCCCCTCCTATGCAGATTATTCCCTAGGCTTTAGAAAAGGGGCACAATTGGGAGAGAAGCAAAACAGTCTACTTTCTCTGGAGATGTCATTTTGGACTCTGGTCGGTTCAGGCTGTTTCCTTTCATGGGTTGGCAGTTTATCCAGGAATAACCTTTTAATCCTTCTAACAAAGCACAAGAAATTAGATATACAGGCATTTAAACAGTAGTAATTATTATGGCAAGTTACATTGTGGGCATAGACACAGATGTTTAGATGGTATGCTAATCCATGAATTATAGCTTTTCTGTAAAAGATGGCTGTGGCTTATAATATCTCCTAACCACTAGAGGACATAAGCTTGAGGCATCAGCTGTGAATTATTCCTCCAAGGAGAGAGCTAATAGCCAATTAGATTTGGGATATACAGACTGCCACTGCTGCACTGTATTTCCAGGCAGTTGAAGCATATACGATGCTGATGGAGGAGTCTTGGCAACATGCTACTTACCATAGCCCCGCCAGAATGATACTTCCAACTCAGGCCCTTAGACTGCACCCACGAGACATGTGTTCCACTCTTGGCCATGACTTCTCACCTGCCCAGAGAATGCTGAACCCTGGACAGGAATTTCAGGCTGATGTCTGTTGCCTATGCCCACTCACAACACCAGCTACCCAGATTGATGGTCCACCAGGGGAACCTTTCTCCAACCCACTGGCCACCCAAAAGAAAAGCAGGCTTACCTCCGCCTGTATGTGAAAAAAAAATTAATAAAAATAACGGCCGGAAATTCCATGATGATGTGACTATGAAATTTAAATATACTCCTCTCTACAGTTTGCTTTTATAAACTAAATGACATCAGTTCCCAGGACCAATCATAAGTCCCCCAACTCCGCACCACTGCACACCATTGCACCACCCAGCATCATGCACCTAGGCCACGTTGCTAGCTCCTCCTTGGGGCGGGGTCAGACCCTCGGCCACGTGGTGCCCCGAGGCATGCTAGCTGGAAGCTAGCCTGCAATTTAAGCTGGATTTTCCCACAGTCATGAGTTCTGTACAGGTTACAGATATAGAAAAATGAGTGTCTAAGACAAATGAAGTAACAAGAATCTAAATGCTCCCATCAGTCTGTTACTTCAGAGAGGGCACAATATTCAGCCTCTTGCCAATATTCTCAATTTACCATCTCACAGATTAGCTTAGAAAGTGAGATTATTCATGCAGAATCATGACTCTTCCTCTCTAACTGTTCTAGTTTGTCTTCAATTGTGGGGATGGAACACTCTGAACAATACAGACTTGGGGAGGGAATGGTTTGTTCTTCTCACATATTCCAATTCACAGTTCAGCAATGAGGGAGCCTAAAGTAGGATCTCAGAGCGGAAACCTATAGGTAGGAACTAAAGCACAGGCAATGGAAGAACACTGCTTATTGTCTTGCTTTCCTAGTCCATGCACACCCTGCTTTCTTATACAATAAAGAATGATCTGCCCAAGAGTGGCATTACACATAGCATGCTTGGACCTCCCACATCACTCAACAATCAAGAAAATACCCCATAGATGTGGCCAAAGGGCAGGCCAATGAATGGAATTCTCCAGTTGATGCTTCTTCAACCCAGGTGTATCAAGTTGACACTAATGGTATCCAGCGCTATTGACCCCTTGTCAACATAACATAAAAATTCCTCAATATTAAGCCATAAGCTTTCCATTTATTCCCCAAGGTGTGCTGTTAATATCACAACATAAAACAGTATAACCTTAAAAGTCCCACAATTATTAAAAAAAAAACACTTAACAATTGAATGTCTCTGTTAAAAGTCTAGAGAAACCAGGGCATGGTATTGCAGGCCTTTAATCCCAGCACACCAGAGGCAGATGCAGAGGCAAGCATATCTCCCCGAGTATATAGCCAGTTCAAAGCCAACTGTTTCTACTATGGAGATCTTTTCTGAAAAACAATACTTATAAAAAGTTATGCTAACTGTTGTAGTTTGTCTTCCATTGCTGTGACAAAACACTCTGACCGACAGCAACTTGGGGAGGAAAGGGTTTATTCAGCTTACATCTCCTGGTTCACAGTTCATGACTCAGGGAGCACAAGGCAGGAACTCAGGGCAGGAACCTGGAGGCAGGAGCTGAAGCGCAGGCCATGGAGGAATGCTGTCCACTGGCTTGCTCCCCTGGCTCATGCCCAGCCTGCCTTCTTATATGGTACACAACAACCTGCCCAGGGTTGCACTTCTCATTGTGGGCTGGGCCCTCCCACATTGCCTGACAATCAAGACAATACTCCACAGATGTGGCCACAGGCCAATCCAATGGAGCCAATTCCCCAATTGAGGCTCCCTCAACCCAGGTGTGTCAAGTTGACACTAAAGCTATCCAGCACACTAACTGACACAATGCAGCTGGCCACAGTCACACACACACACACACACACACACACACACACACCTTTAAATATAGCACTATGAGGCAGAGGTAGGGACATCTCTATGAGTCCTTGCCAGTCTGGTCTACATAGCAAGTTCCAGGTCATCTGGGGCTGGACAGTGGGGGGTAGTCATGATTCAAAAGACCAAAAAAAAAAACAACCCCTGTTTTTACCAATAAGGAAAACTTATTAACTACTTTGGCTAAGATACACAAGCTAAAATCAGACTAGACAGACAATGTTCCTTTTTTCCTGCTACATTTTGTATTATTCGTTTATTATTTTGGTCTTTTTCAGACTGAGTTTTCTTGTAGCCTGTATGCAACTTGCTAGAGATCATGTGTTCTTAATTCCAATGAGTTATTAGTGCCCAAAGATAGATTTTTTTAATTATATTTATTTTGTGTGTGTCTGTGTCTGTGCTTATAGATGACAGGGCATAGAAGTGGAGATAAGAGGATTGTTTGTGGGAATCAGTTATCTCCTTCTAAAACGTGGGTCCAGAAGATCAAACTCGGGCTTCAGAACATGGGCCTTTACACATTGGGGTTCTCTCCAGATCTACATAGATTTTTTATTAAACCCTCTCAATTTCATTTTTCCTAAATTCTTCCTCAGTTAATATGACCCAATATTGTTTTGAATGTGTTTAATGTATTCACAAAACAGACCTTAATTAATTTAAACCCCACGCATGGGATTTTTTAAAGTTCTTCTTGACAAATTTCCTCAGCATCAAAGCCGTATCAATAGCTCTGACCTGGGTGTGGTGTTGTACTACAGTTTTACAAGACACTTCCACTGCAATTTAACAAGTAAAAGGATATGTTGTTATCTCCTTATATATTCTAATGACTAGACAGGAATCCAAAGACATAGACTGGGAGATTGGATTAGGAAACAGAACCCATCAATATGCTTTCTACAAGAAACGCATCTTACTTTCAAGGATAGGCACGACCTTAAAGTGAGAGGATGAAAAAAATATTCCAAGCAAATGGTACCAAAAAGAAAGCAGGTGTTGCTATTTTAATATTGGACAAAGTAGACTTCAAAGTAAAAAAAATCAGAAGAGTCAAAAAAGGCCATTATATTTTTATCAAAGGAAAAATTCACCAAGAATATTTCAAAATTAGGAATATACATGCACCAAACTCTGGTGCACCAAACTTTATAAAGACAATTCTCCAGGATGACAAGTGACACAGTAACCCCAGTACACTCATGGTAGGGGACTTCAATACTCCACTGAGCCCTTTGGACAGGTCAACAGCACAAAGAATAAACAGAGACATCTGAACTGAACTGTATGATACACCAAATAGAACCCACAGACCTCTACCGAATATTCCATGCTAATACCAGAGAATACATTTTCTACTCAGCATCCCATGCAACATTCTCTGAAATTGACCACATACTGGGACACAGAAGAATCCTCCACAAATACAAAAAGTTTGAAATTATTTCACGCATTCTGCCAGATGCAATAAAGCTCACTATCAAAACCAGGATAAGTCCTACTAAATATAAGAACACATGGAGACTAAACATCACACTCCTGAGTAATGAATGGGACAAGGAAGAGATAAAGAAAGAAATAAAAGCATTCCTGGAACTGAATGACAATGATAATACAGCACAACAAAACCTATGGGATACCTTAAAAGCAGTCCTAAGAGGGAAGATTATAGCCATGGTGCCTACATTAGAAAATCAGAAAGAGCACAAGTGAACCATCTAACACTGCAGCTAAAAGCACTTGAGAACCAACAACATATGAACGCTAAACGCAACAGACAGGAAGAAATAACAAAAATCAGAGCAGAAATCAATGAAATAAAAACAAAGGAAACAATACAAAAAATCAATAAAACCAAAAGTGGGTTGTTTGAGAGAAAAAACAAGACAAACAGACTTCTAGCCCAGTTAAACAAAAGAAAGAAAGAAAAAATACAAATCAATACAATCCATGATGAAAATGGAAATATCACAACAGACAATAAAAAGATCCAGAAATTCATACGGGAATATTTCAAAAACCTATACTCTACCAAGTTTGAAAACCTAGAAGAAATGGATGAATATCTGAAAGCCTGGGAATCACCAAAGCTCAACCAAGAAGAGATCGACAGTTTAAACAGACCTATAATACAGGAAGAAATTGAAGATGTAATAAGAACACTCCCAACTAAAACAGTCCAGGCCCATACGGTTTCATGGCAGAATTCTATAAAACATTTCAAAAAGACTTACAACCATTATTACTGAAATTGTTTAGAAGGATACAAACAGAGGAAATTCTCCCAAATTCCTTCTATGAAGCCAGCTTCACTCTATTACCAAAACCAGTCAAATATACAACCAAAAAGGAGAAATGTAGACTTATCTCCCTAATGAACACAGATGCCAAAATTCTAAACAGGATAAGGGCAAATTGCATACAGACACACATCAAGAAGATCATCCAGGACAACTGGGATTATGAAAGCATCTAAGGAGGCAAGCAAAGCAAGCCTTCAACACAGTGAAGAGGCATTTAGGACTCACATTGGAACACAGGCAAGGAGAAGTCCATATGCCAGGATCACAAAGAACAGACAACACTGGAAAGGGGCAGGATAATCCCCGGTTAAGCTCTACCAATCCTATGGAAGACTCCTGCAGTGGGATCCCTCTGGGGATGCCCCAGGACAAAGATATCAGAAACACAATTGGGAACATATTTAAAGAACTACAAGATTATAAAGAACAAATCAAAGAACTAAGAGAATGAAGAACACAAGAAGGACCTAGAGAGAGAGAATGACAAGCTCCAGAAGGAAGTAGAAATACTGAAAAGATCCATGCTGAAAAAGATAAGGAAACCAACCAACGAAGCAAAGAGCTACAAAAAGAGATTGAGAAGCTCCAAAAAGAAGTACAAATACTAAAGAAATCAGAAGAGGAACTGAAAAAGGAAATCAAAAACTCATCCATTCAAGAGGAAAGGAATGGAAAAAGCCTCAGAAGCAGAATGGAGGAAGCAGAACAAAGAATATCAGATCTAGAAGATAACACAGAACAACTAAAAACCTCAAGGAAAGATTTTGAAAAATTTAAAAATACACAAAAGTGGAACAACCAGGAGATGTGGGACACTATGAAAAGATCAAACCTCCACATAGGAATAGAGTAAGGAGAAAAATCCCAAAAGAATGGTACTGATCAGATCTTCAACAGAATAATAGATGAAAACTTCCCAAAACTAAAAAAGGACAAATGAATACCAATACAAGAAGCACATAGAACTCCAAACAGACAAGATCAGAAAAGAAATTCTCCACGCCACATCATAGTTAAAATGCTAGACACCTAAAACAAAGACAAAATCCTTAAAGACACAAGAGAAAAACAAGTGACCTATAAGTGGAAACCTATCAGAATTGCAATTGACTTCTCAATACAAACGATGAAAGCAAGAAGAATCTGGAGCAAAGCATTCACAGTGTTAAGGGACAATAGATGCCAATCCAGGTTACTATACCCAGCAAAAATGTCAATTATAGTTGAAGGAGAGAGAAAAACCTTCCATGACATAAACAACTTGAAAGAATACATGTCTGGAAAACCAACCCTTCAGAGAATACTCAAAGCAATTCAAACAGAAGAAAGGAGCAACCGGTTTGGGTTGGTGCCTCCACACCTGGCCGGTTTGAGTTGGTGCCTCTGCGACTTTGTGCGGGCTGGCCAGAAGTCACGTAGGCGGGTACCCAGGCAGAGGCTAAGTCAGGGAAATCCCCTCCCCCCCACCACCGTCGGACATCGGTGAGAATCCAACTGGAATTTTTTTTGCAGATCCTTCAGAACAAGAAGAGAAGAGTGCTTTGGATTCCAATATCCAATATATAAACAAAATTGAAAGCCTGAAAACTAGACAAGTCAATAATCGATAAATAAGGAGGAGGAAAGGGAAAAAAAAGCATCTGAAGGAGGAAAGCAAAACTATCTGCTAACATAGTGAAAAGGTATTTGTGATCTGAACCACAAAAGGGAAGCCCACATTCCAGGGACACGACGAAGAGACTACATGGGAAAGGCACGGGATAAACCTGTACCAGGCACTACCAAACCTATAGGCAATAGCTACAATGGGAACCCCTTGAAGGAGACCCAAGGAGCAGATCTTAGAGGAATAATTGCAGACCTATGCAGAGAAATTAAAGAACATAAAGAAGAAATCAGAGAATTAAAGAGAGAGAATGAAAAACTCAAAATGGACCTAGAGGGATACAATGACGAACATTGGAAAGAACTAAAGGAACAGATTGACAAACTCCAGAAGGAACTAGAGGGAGAAAAAAATAAAGAAGAATTCAGAGAAATAAAGAGGGAGAATGAAAAACTCAAAAAGGACCTAGAGGGATACAATGACAAACTTCAGAAAGAACTAAAGGATCAGATTGACAAACTCCAGAAAGAACTAGAGGGAGAAAAAAACAAACTCCGAAAGGAAGTAGAAACACTGAAAAAGGAAGCCAACCAACGAAGGAAGGAGCACTGAGAAGAGACTGAGAAGCACCAAGAAGAGATTGAGAAGCTCAAAAAGGAAATGGAAGTACTAAAGAAAACACAGGATGAAACGAAAAAGGAATTGGAACACTCACTCAATCAAGAAGAAAGGAAAGGAAAAAGCCTCAGAAGTAGAATGGAGGAAGCAGAACAAAGAATACCAGATCTGGAAGATAGCACAGAGCAATTATAAGCCTCAAATAAAGATTATGAAAAATTTAAAAATAAACAAAAGTGGAACAACCAGGAAATATGGGACACTATGAAAAGATCAAAATTTCACATCATAGGAATAAAGGAAGGAGAAGAATCTCAAGAGAATAGTATTGATCAGATCTTCAACAGAATAATAGATGAAAATTTCCCTAAACTAAAAATAAACAAACCCATACAAATACAGGAAGCACATAGGACCCCAAACAGACAAGATCAGAAAAGAAACACCCCACGCCATATCATAGTTAAAATGCTAGATTCCCAAAACAAGGACAAAATTATGAGGGCTACAAAAGAAAAAAAGGTCACATACAAAGGGAAACCCATCAGAATTACAAATGACTTCTTGCCTTAAACCATGAATGCAAGAAGAACATGGAGCAAAGCATCCCCAGTGTTAAAGGACTATGGATGCCAATCCAGAACACTTTACCCAGCAAAAATGTCAACTATAATTGAAGGAGAGAGAAAAATCTTCCATGACACTAACAAGATGATGGAATACGTGTCTGGAAAACCAACTCTTCATAAAATACTTGAAGCAATTCAAAGGGCAGAAGAGAGGAACAACAATCCTCAAACACCTAGGAAAAGAAACTAATAAAAACATAGCCATAGGAGCAAAATCAGAGGCTAGAAGGCCAAATGGATAATAACGTGAAAGGACGCAACATGCATCCTTCAATTATAACCTTAAATATTAATGGGCTAAACTGCCCAATCAAAAGGCATAGATTGGGAGAATGGATTAGGAAACAAAACCCATCTATATGCTTTCTACAAGAAACCCATCTCAATTTCAAGGATAGGCACCAACTTAAGGTGAAGGGATGGAAGAAAGCATTCCAAGCAAATGGTACCAAAAAGAAAGCGGGTGTGGCTATTCTAATATCAGACAAAATAGACTTCAAAGCAAAAGAAATCAAAAGAGACAAAGAGGGCCATTACATCCTTATTAAAGGAACAATTGACGATGAAGATTTCACAATCATAAATATATATGCACCAAACATCAGTGCACCAAACTTTATAAAGACAATTCTTCAGGATCTCAAGGCACAGATTAACCCCAGCACACTAATACTAGGGGACTTCAATACCCCATTAAGTCCTCTAGACAGATCAACAGGACAAAGGATAAACAGAGAGACATCTGAACTAAATGACACAATACACCAAATGGACCTCACAGACATCTACCGAATATTTCACCCAAACACCAGAGAATACACTTTCTACTCAGCACCTCATGGAACATTCTCCAAAATAGACCATATACTGGGACACAGGGAAAAACTCAACAAATATAAAAAGGTTGAAATAATCTCATGCATTCTATCAGACCACAGTGCAATAAAACTCAATATCAACACCAGAATAAACCCTACAACCTACAGGAACACATGGAGACTAAACAACACTCTCCTGAATAATGAGTGGGTCAAGGAAGAAATAAAAAAAGAAATAAAAACATTCCTGGAACTGAATGACAATGATAAAACAACACAGCAAAATCTATGGGACACTCTTAAAGCAATCCTAAGAGGGAAGTTTATAGCTCTAAGTGCCCACATTAAAAAAACAGAAAGAGCACAAGTGAATGATCTAACACTGCAGCTAAAAATACTTGAGAGACAACAACAAATGAACCCTAAACGGAGCAGACAAGAAGAAATAACAAAAATCAGAGCAGAGATCAATGAAATAGAAACAAAGAAAACCATACAAAAAATCAATGAATCCAAAAGTTGGTTCTTTGAGAGAATAAACAAGATAGACAGACCTCTAGCCCAGTTAACCAAAAGAAAGAGGGAACAACTCCAAATCAATAGAATCTGTGATGAAAGGGGAAATATCACAACAGACAATGAAAAGATCCAGACAATCATACGGGACTACTTCAAAAACTTATATTCTACTAAGTTTGAAAACCTAGAAGAAATGGATGAATATCTGAAATCCTGGGAATCACCAAAGCTCAACCAAGAAGAGATCGACAGCCTAAACAGACCAATAGTACAGGAAGAAATCGAAGATGTAATAAGTAGCCTCCCAACCAAAAAATGCCCAGGCCCGGATGGATTCACGGCAGAATTCTATAAAATATTTCGTAAAGACTTACAACCATTACTACTTAAATTGTTTAGAAGGATACAAATGGAGGGACTTCTCCCAAATTCCTTCTATGAAGCCAGCATTACGCTACTACCAAAACCAGGGAAAGATACAACCAAAAAGGAGAACTATAGACCCATCTCCCTAATGAACACAGATGCCAAAATTCTAAACAGGATTCTGGCAAATCGCATACAGACTCACATCAAGAAAATCATCCACCATGACCAAGTTGGATTCATACCAGAGATGCAGGGATGGTTCAACATACGAAAATCAATAAACATCATCAAACATATCAATGGACTGAAGGACAAAAACCACACCATCATTTCAATTGATGCGGAGAAAGCCTTTGACAAAATCCAGCATCCTTTCATGTTTAAAGTCCTGGAGGGAATTGGCCTAGAGGGATCATTCCTCAATGTAATCAAAGCCATATACAGGAAACCCACAGCCAATATCATCCTAAATGGGGAAATGACAGAAGCATTCCCCTTGAAGGTAGGAACTCGGCAAGGCTGCCCCCTGTCACCACTCCTCTTCAATATAGTGCTGGAAACCCTTGCAAGGGCAATAAGGCAAGAAAAGGAAATTAAAGGAGTTCTAATTGGAAAAGAGGAAATCAAGCTATCCCTTTTTGCTGATGATATGATTGTCTACCTAAGGGATGCTAAGAACTCCACCAGAAAACTCCTAGAAATGATTAAGAGCTTTGGTAAAGTGGCAGGATACAAAATAAATCTAGAAAAATCAGTAGCCTTTCTTTACACCAACAACAAGCAACTGAAGAAGGACTACAAGGAGACCTTCCCACTCACAATAGCCTCAAAAACAATAAAATACCTAGGAACAAACCTAACCAAAGACACCAAGGATCTCTACAACAAAAATTTTAAACCCCTGAAAAAGGAAATTGAGGAAGACATCAGAAGATGGACAAACCTCCCATGCTCATGGATTGGGAAAATAAATATAGTAAAAATGTCCATCCTACCCAAACTAGTGTACAGATTTAATGCGATCCCAATCAGAATCCCCAAGAGTTTCTTCACAGGCCTGGAAAAAAAAATCCTCAATTTCATTTGGAAAAACAAAAGACCCCGAATAGCCAAAGCAACCCTGAGTGAAAAGAGCAATACAGGGGGGATCGCTATACCAGACATCAAACTATACTATAGGGCTATAGTCATAAAGACAGCCTGGTACTGGCACAAAAACAGACCAGTTGACCAATGGAATAAAACTGAAGATCCAAACCTGAGCTCATACAATTTCAGCCACCTCATATTTGACAAGGGGGCCAAGAAGACACAATGGAAGAAAGACAGCATCTTCAGCAAGTGGTGCTGGCAAAACTGGATCACCACTTGTAGAAGAATGAAATTAAACCCCTACCTCTCACCTTGTACAAAGGTCAACTCCAGATGGACCAAAGACCTCAACGTGAAACCCCAAACTCTGGAGGTGATAGAAGAGAAGCTTGGCAGCAGACTACAAGACATAGGTGTAGGAAAAGACTTCCTAAATCAGACAGCAGCTGCACAAGAAATAAGATCGACAATTGACAAATGGGACCTCATTAAACTCAAAAGCTTCTGTACATCAAAGGAAGCAATAAAGGAAGTGAGGAGAAGACCCACAGAGTGGGAGGAAACCTTCACAGCAGATACATCTGACAAAGCATTAATTTCCAGAGTATACAAGCTACTCAAAAAACAAAGAAGAAAGAAAACAAATGAATCATTCAAAAGATGGAGCAAAGATCTGAATAGAGACTTCACAGAGGAGGAGTTAGAGATGGCCGAGAAACATCTTAAGAAGTGTTCAACATCTCTGATAATTAAGGAAATGCAAATTAAAACCACTCTGAGATATCACCTTACTCCAATAAGACTGGCTAGGATCAGGAACACGAATGATACCAAGTGCTGGAGAGGTTGTGGGGAAAGGGGAACACTCATCCATTGCTGGTGGGAATGTAAACTTGTACAGCCACTATGGAAAGCAGTGTGGAGAACCCTTAGAAGACTCAAAATGAGCCTTCCATTTGACCCAGTCATACCACTCCTGGGTATATACCCACAAGACACATCTTACTGCAAAGATACATGCACAGCTATGTTTATTGCAGCTCTGTTCACAATAGCAAAAAGCTGGAACCAGCCCAGGTGCCCCTCAACTGACGAGTGGATAGAGAAAATGTGGTACATGTATACAATGGAGTTCTATGCAGCAGTAAAGAGGGACAACATCATGAACTTTGCAGGTAAATGGATGGAGCTGGAAGACATTATGTTAAGTGAAGTAACACAGTCCCAGAAAAACAAACGACAAATGGTGTCCCTCATATGTGGATGCTAGTACCAACAACCCAGATATAAATATTTCTCATGGAGAGGGATGCATAGTAAAAGAACAACAACAGAAAGACTGCATCAGAAAACGGACTGAAATGGTGAATTGGGAAGGGGGGAGGGGTGGGAGAGGGACATGGGTGTATATTCGATTAATGCATATTTAATTGACGTGAGTTCAACAAGTATCCAGTTTTGCCTAGACACTGTCTACAGGTTACATGGTGTTTTAGGACTTAGTAAAAGTAAATATGTGTATATTAAACAACATTGGTTTACAGGCTCTGATAAAAACGGTAATGCATCTGAGTTAAATGGAGATATAAATTGCTGTTGTCCACATTTGTTTTACTTAAAATCTGTATAACAATAACTTTGGGATTGGCACATACAAATGTTCTCTATAATTTTTCTGTTGTACAGTATCACCTTGTAGCATTCTCTTTCACCTATAAGATGATTTAACGTAAAAATTAAGTTTGCTTCCCAAGTTAATCACATACAGTCACCCAAAACAGCATGGGTGAATTTGATGAAATCTGTGCCTTGATTCCACCCTATAGGTATGTATAATACAACTGCCTTCTGGAGACTCATGGGTCAAAAAACAAAAACCTAAAAAAAAAGGGGGGGATACAGATAGATATGAAACCTTTTTGTCAAAAACCTTGCAATTCAAATCTTAAAACTAACTACGGGAAAAGATTTGTATGTTCCAACAGGTCAAAATGTCACCAACTTAACGGCTGAGAAAGAAAAGATACAGCTTTGCATTGAGTAGGATGTATCAGAAAGTGCCAACAGAAAGGTTGACCCATCTGAACATTGAAAGGAAGAAAGGCCTCAGATTACTACAAACATCGAGCCCCTCTGTGGATCCTACTTGTAACAACTGTTTATAATGAGTCCTAATGAAACTTACCTTCTAGGTGCCGCAAAGGTTTTAATACAAGAGACTTTCTTTTTTTTTTATTTATCTCTGTATGTGTATGAATGTACTGTCTACATGCAAGTCTGTGCACCCATGACGTGCAATGCCGCGGAGGTCAGAAGAGGGTCTCGGATTCCCCTGGAACTGGAGTTCTCCTGGAATTGGAGCTTCACACGGCTCTCGGCCACCATGTGGGTGCTGGGGATCGAACCCGGGTCCTCTGTAAAAGCGGTCAGCACTCTTAACCACTAGGCCATCTCTCAAGAGACTTTCTTACTTCCACCCCAGTGATGCAACAAACCAAATTAGACCAAATTAGCAAAGTATAAAATAAGTTTCATTGGAAAATGCAGCTCTTGAGCAAGTTCATGAGCCATTGACAGTGGAGGAGGAGGAACAAGGGAAGAAAGAGAGGGAAGAGGGTAAGGGAGAGGTCAGGCCTTAGGTTCCTTTGGAGAAATGGGGAGTGGTGGATTAAGAGATGCAGGGCATCTGGTAGGTGATGGCGTGGATGGGGTGGACAAAGCAAGAGAAAGAGTAGGATGAGTAGGAGATGGAACTGGCAGAGGTCAGGGAGGGGAAGCCAGAGCTTCAGGTGTCCCAGTTAAAAGTAAAGGCTCAGGGTCAGCCCCTCCAGGTAGAACCACCAGAGAAGGATCCTTAATCCTAGCCATAGAGCACTGACAATAGAGGGAGAGGCAGGAGAGTAAATCCCAGAATCCCTGTCTGTAGAAGAGCTAAGATTATTTACCAGTGTATGGTCTGAGACAGTCCCAATTTAGACAAATTTTGTACAGATACCCTAGGGGTGAATAAGGAGTGGGATTTGATCTTGAGTTACTCATCCCTCAAACCTGCACTGCAGACCAGAATCTAGGATAAAACATTGTGGGGAAGCCCTGGGGGGGGTGTTCCCCAGGACTGACTAGAATGCCCATAGTAGCAAAGGTAAAAAGGAGGTGGGCAGTGAGGTCCTTAGCTCTTTCTCCTGTTTTGACAGTAGGCCAAATAAATTTATAATAAGTGTCTATGGTGACAAGTACATACATTTGTTTCCAAAGGAAGCTATGTGTATAAGGTTAGTTTGCCAGAGAGCATTGGCTTTCAATCCCCTGGGGTTAATTCCCAAAATCTGTAGTGCAGGTGTTTTAATTAGAGCAGAGCAGGAGGAGCAAGTTCTAAGGATTCACTGAGGTTGGGCAGAGGGACTATTAGGAAAACTAGCTTGGAGGAATTTTAGGTTAACATATGTGATGGAGTGGAATTTTTCTGCTTCAGAGAGGGACAGGACATAAATACCTGTAGGGGAGACTTGGTCTGCAAGAGAGTTGCCTTCAGAGAGAGGTACTGGTAGGAGGCTGTAGGCACAGATGTGCTGTATGAAGAGAGGGTGACTCCTATTCTATAAGAGGGATGAAACTGCAATGAGAAGTGGGGAGAGAGGATTTTTGTCTAATCACACAAAGGATCTGGATAGCCAAGACAGCAGATTGATCACATAGATACTGTCTGGGAAGAGATCCTGACTGAGAAGAGATACTGACTGAGAAGAGATGTTGGTTTCTTTGAGAGCTAGATAAACAGCATAGAGTTCTTTGTACTGTGAAGAATCGTCAGGGAGCAGGTGAAACAGGATCTGAGGGGCTTGATCCAGGTTGTCATAAATGATGGCTGCAGCTCCTTGCTTCCCTCTGTCTGTGAAAACAGACGTGGCCTGCCTTATAGGTGCATATTGGAAAATATGGGGGAAAGCCAGGTTAGCAATGGGAGAGCAGAAACCCACCTGTCATTAGGGTAGTGATTTTCTATCTGTTCTGAAAATCCCATGAGGCTTACAGCTATATGAACATGATTTTGCATCAGCCAGTAGATATCCAGGAGGGAGAAGTGTGTCACTATGACATCAGGCTCTTTCCCTGGTGTCTTCAGGGAATGCTCCCACCCATTTCGTATCATGGCAGCTAAAGAATCCATTCTTGTTTCTCTTCAGTTGCTGTGACAAAACACTCTGACTGACACCAACTTGGGGAGGAAAGGGTTTATTCAGCTTACATCTCCTGGGTCACAGTTCATCACTCAATGAGCCCAAGGTAGGAACTCAGGGCAGGAACCTGGAGGAAGGAGCTGAAGCACAGGCTATGGAGGAGTGCTGTTTACTGACTTGCTCCCCTGGACCATGCCCAGTCTGCCCTCTTATATGGTATAAAACAAACTGCCCAGAGGTTGCATCACCCATATTGCACTGGGCCCTATCATATTGCCCAGCAATCAAGACAGTACTCCAAAGACGTGGCCACAGACCAGTCCAGTGGAGCCAATTCCCCAATTGAGGCTCCCTCAACCCAGGTGTGTCAAGTTGACACTAAAGCTATCCAGCACAGAATCCATTTCAGTTAACAGTCGGGCAGTTCCCCCTATGAGTGTGTGCAGCCACTTTAGTACTCCCGTGGGTTGGTAAAGAGCTCCTACAAGCATGGGGGTACTGTTAAAAATAAGCAAGTGTACGGGAAGGGAAGGTGTAAAACGTGCTAAAGCCATGCTCTGGAGGGCTTGGTTGACTTCAGCTAGAGCTTCTGAGGCTTCCGCTTTCATTGAGCTTTCACTTGGAAGCTGGGTTCCTGTCACCTTGCAGAAGATCAAAGACAGGCTGTATCATTGTCATGGCGATCGACAGCCATGGGGGGAGCCAGTTACGATTTCCTAGGAAGGACTGAAGGGATGCTAGCGTGAGCTTTGGAGGAAGGGAGAGTACAGGTTTGAGTGGACTCACTGCTGTGAGAGAAATTTCAGTGGCTAGGAAACGAATTGGGGGAATCATTTGAAACTTAGCATGGGCTGTTTTAAATCCAAAAGCCAGGTCAATTGATAATTTGTCCCAAACTAAAATGTCAACCATATAATGGAAGAATTGCAGACCCTCTTCCATGTGGGGTTTAAGAGTTGCTGCTACTGGGCTGGAGAGATGGCCTAGCGGTTAAGAGCACCGACCGCTCTTGCAGAGGACCCGGGTTCGATCCCCAGCACCCACATGGCGGCCGAGAGCCATCTGAAACTCCAATTCCAGGAGAACTCCAGTTCCAGGGGAGTCCGACACCCTCTTCTGACCTCTGCGGCATTGCACGTCACGGGTGCACAGACTTGCACGCAGACAATACATTCGTACACACACGGAAATAAATAAAATTTTTTTAAAAAATTAAAAAAAAAAAAGAGTTGCTGCTTCCACCTCTTGGCAGAGTGTTGGGCTATTGGCCATGCCTTGTGGCAGGACAGACCACTCATAATGAGTTGCTGGGCCTGAGTTGTTAATTGTAGGGACTGAGAAAGCAAACTGCTTGCAATCCTCAGCGTGGAGGGGAACTGAAAAGAAACTGTCTTTGATATCTAAGGCTGGCAGAGGGGTGTTGGCTGGGGTAGCAGAGGCAAGGGGGAGACCCCTCCGCAGAGACCCCCATATATGCATAGTTCTGTTAAAGGCTTACAGGTCTTGTAAGATATGCCAACCTCCTTTTGCCTTTTTTATGAAAAACACAGGGGTGTTCCAGGGACTGGGAGAAGGACAGATGTGTCCCAATGAAAATTGCTCCTTGACTAAGGCTTGGAGAGCTTGTAATTTCTCCCCTGGTAAGGGCCACTGCTCAGTCCAGACTGGATCATCTGAATTCCAGTCTAGATGAGGGGGAGCATATTCTGTAGTGACCCTCAGGATTGGGGGTACTTCTTGCTGAGATGATGGAGGCATTTTTCCCCCAATTAAATGGTCTGTCTGGGCATGGTTGTTCTCACTTGGAGTGGCAATAACCACATCCAAAACCTCCAAAATATCTCACACTAGGAGACTGATATTAGTGGATGCTATTAATGGGCGAATCTGTCCCATGTTTCCATCAGGGTCATCCCAGGTGTAAACATTTTTAGTGATGTAAGGCTGTCAGGGCCCTCCTATTCCTAGAAGTTTAGTTCCTGGAAGCAAGGGCCAGTCAGGGGGTATTTCTTGCTGTTTTATAATGGTTCTATCTGCCCCTGTATCTATCAAACATTTAAAAGGCCTCCTCCCAATTTTAATTGTCAATGCAGGATATGAGCCTTCTGAAATAGGTGCTGCCCAGAGGGCATGTATTTACTCTTTTTCCCTGGTCCAGGGGCTGCCAGCCTCGGAGTTTAAAGGTGGCAGTTTTTTGCCATCTTTCTCATAGTTTGAGCAGCAATCTTTCCTCCAATGGTATTCTTTTTACATCAGGAGCAGAGAACGCATGGGGGGGGGCATTCAGGAGGTCCTCTGGGAGAGACTGGTGCTTTCAGGCACCATCATTTCCAATGACATCTGTCTGCACAGTTAAAACATTTCTCATTTGTGTTGACAGCAGCTGCAAAGGCTTGAGCTATGCAATTAGCTTTGTGGGAGGCTGTGCCCATGTCCTGATTTGCCACTATCCATCGGTCATAATGCTCATCTTTTAAGCCCTGGTACACTTGCTCGCATTACGAATTCACTGCCTCCCAAACAATATTTTATTTTATTTTTTTTCATATAAATTTATTTTTATTTTTTTTATCAAATCAAGATCCGTGTCCCCCCCATTCCTCCACCGCACCAGAGCTCATGCATTCTGCCAAACATGCTTTTCAGCTCTTTCTCAGTCTTTCTCAATATTCTCCATGAAGAAGTTGACTGTTTTTGAGAAGTTCACTATTTCAGTCAGTTCTTCGATGCAGTCCTTTCTGTTGTTATTGTTCTTGTTGTTGTTTCCAATATGCAGCACTCCCAACTGCTTCGGACAAAAGGTCAAGGGTCCATGCACAAGAAATACTTACAACTAGGTAATTAGCACTAGCATCCACAGATGAGGGATACCATTCGTCGTTTGTTTTTCTGGGACTGTGTTACTTCACTCAGCATGATGTACTCTAGCTCCAGCCATTTTCCTGCAAATCTCACGATGTCGTCTTTCTTTACTGCTGCATAGAACTCCATTGTGTAGATGTACCACATTTTCTCTATCCACTCATCAGTTGAGGGGCATTTGGATTGGTTCCAGCTCCTTGCTATTGTGAAGAGAGCTGAAATAAACATGGTCATGCATGTATCTCTGCAGTGGGGTCAGTCTTGAGGGTACATACCCAGGAGTGGTATGGCTGGGTCGGGTGGCAACTTCATTCCAAGTCTTCCAAGGGTTCTCCACACTGCTTTCCATAGTGGCTGTATGAGTTTACATTCCCACCAGCAGTGGATGAGTGTTAGCCTTTCCCTTCAACCTCTCCAGCACTTGGTATCATTTGTTTTCTTGATCCTAGCCAGTCTTATTGGAATAAGATGATATCTTAAAGTGGTTTTGATTTGCATTTTCTTAATGATTAGTGATGTTGAACACTTCTTAAGGTGTTTCTCAGACATCTCTAATTCCTCACTTGTGAAGTCTCTGTTCAGTTCTTTGCTCCATCTATTGAGTAGGTCATTTGTTTTCTTTTTTCTTTGTTTTTTGAATAGTGTTCTAGTTTGTCTTTCCATTGCTGTGACAAAACACTCTGACACCAACTTGGGGAGGAAAGGGTTTATTCAGCTTACATCTCCTGGGTCACAGTTCATTACTTAGGGAGCCCAAGACAGGAACTCAGGGCAGGAACCTGGAGGCAGGAGCTGAAGCACAAGCCATGGAGGACTGCTGTTCACTGGCTTGCTCCTGGCTTGCTCTCTGGCTCATGCCCAGCCTGCCTTCTTATACTGTCACTGCTCAACAATCAAGACAATACTCCACAGATGTGGCCACAGGCCAATCCAATGGAGCCAATTCCCCAACTGAGGCTCCCTCAACCCAGGTGTGTCAAGTTGACACTAAAGCTATCCAGCACAATTGACCCTTGTCCACTTGACACACAAAACACATCCACTATTAAACCACCACCTTTCAGTTCTTCTCCCCAAAATATGATGTTAACATGAATCAACCTAAGACAGTACAACCTCAAAAGCCTCACAGTCCTTAAAATGTCCAAACATTAAAAGTTCACACAGTCCGTTAAAAGTCTCTTAAACTGTGGGCTGCTGTAAAATCCAAAACGAGTACTGTCTTATTTCAAAGGGAAGAATCAGGCACTCTCAAACAAACCTAAGTCCAGCAAAGTAGCTCAAGGCTGGACACCTGGGATTCATCACGATCTTCTGGGCTTCCAAGGGTCTCTGGCAGCTCCCTCCCTCCGACTCTGCCGTCCGTGCACACAGCTCATCTCGCAGCCCAGGCCGACTCCATTCTACACCTACTGCTGCTCTTGGTGGTCGTCCCAGGGTACAGGCATCTCCAAAAAGCTGGGGTCGCTACATGAAACTGAGGCAGCACCTTCACCAATGGTCTCTTCTGACCTCTCCTGGTGCAAAGCCTCAGCTTCTCTCCCATGACCCCTGCAATCCTGGGGTCTTCACAGCAACTGAGGTGACTTCCACAATGGTCTTTCCTGACCTCTCACATGCCAAGCCTCGGCTGCTCTCTGTGACCCCTCAAATTTCAACCAGAAACCATATAGGAGACTCTTACAGTTACTAAGTCCGGCTTCTGGCTCGAGATGGAGGCTCAGGCCCTTTCTGGTCACAGCTTCTGTGTGCTGACCTTGAAGAAATTCTCCCCAGAAGATTTACCTCAGTGATGCTGGTCTCTTGTTATTACAGCTGATTTTTCAGCCCCAGCTAACCAGCATCAATTGCCCCAGTACACAAAAATTTCACTTCAGGTTCTGGTCTCTTGTTACCTTCAGCTGATTCTCCAGCCCCAGCTGACCAGAACCCACAAGATTACACAGTCCTGATGATCTCTACTCTCCTTTGAAACTAGAAACTTCACAAGCCAGGCCTCCATCTTCTACAACTCCTTCAGCAAAACTGCTCCACTCCACAGCACAGATCTTTAGCATTCAAATGATCTTCCCAGCCCAAAAGCCTCCACAATCCTTCCCCAAAACACCAAGGTCAGGTCTGTCACAGCAATACCCCAACTCTTCTGGTACCAATTTCTGTTCTAGTTGTCTTTCCATTGCTGGTGACAAAACACTCTGACCAACACCAACTTGGGGAGGAAAGGGTTTATTCAGCTCACATCTCCTGGGTCACAGTTCATCACTTAGGGAGCCCAAGGCAGTAACTCAGGGCAGGAACCTGGAGGCAGGAGCTGAAGCACAAGCCATGGAGGACTGCTGTTCACTGGCTTGCTCCTGGCTTGCTCTCTGGCTCATGCCCAGCCTGCCTTCTTATACTGTCACTGCTCAACAATCAAGACAATACTCCACAGATGTGGCCACAGGCCAATCCAATGGAGCCAATTCCCCAACTGAGGCTCCCTCAACCCAGGTGTGTCAAGTTGACACTAAAGCTATCCAGCACAAATAGTTTATATATTCTGGAAATCAATGCTTTGTCAGATGTATCTGCAGTGAAGGTTTCCGCCCACTCTGTGGGATTTCTCTTCACTTCCTTGATTGTTTCTTTTCATGTACAGAAGCTTTTGAGTTTAATGAGGTCCCGTTTGTCAATTGTCAACCTTAATTCTTGCACAGCTGCTGTCTGATTTAGGAAGTCTATTCCTACGCCTATGTCTTGTAGTCTGCTGCCAACTTTTTCTTCTAACCAAACAATATTTTTAAAGTGCATCTCTCTGCCTGTAGAGTTGGGGATATTTCTCTCTAGGCCGCTTTTGGTTCTTAAGTAAAGTCAGACAGGGGTTCTTCAGGTTTTTGCCTAGGAAATAATAAGGAGGAACTGGCCTGGGATTCAGTGGGTGGTGTAATTCAATCCCAGGCCTGTAGGGTGCAAAGGCATACCTGGTCAAAGTACCCTGGGGCTAGTCCAGCCTACTGCAACACTGTGCTAAAAATCTCCTTCTCCCAAAAGAGGTGTTTGTAACCCCAGTCTATATTAGGTTGCCCTTGATTTCTCCGAACCTGTTGGTGACATTCATCTCTATACAGTGCTTCCCATTGTAAAAATAGCAGACCTGGAATTGAAGATCTACATATATCTCTTCAGTCCTGGGGAGTGTTAAGAGAAGTGCAAAAGATCTGGATAATGGACTTTTTCCATGATGCCTGGACACCATCCTTTCTGACTGTTTGCCTGAGTTCTTTCAACTCACTTGCCTGGTACAGGTACCAATTTAGAGGATGACCCCGAGGTGTAGCTACATTAACTGAGAATGCCTGTAATTGAATATCTGGGTTGTGCCAAATCTGGCACAGTTTTTCCATACCAGAGAGGGAAGAGGTTGAGGGTGAAGGTGTTCTCGGCCCCTTGAGAGGGAGTGGCTGATAACTAGGGGAAAGGTTAAGGCTAGCTGGTTGAATGTTTTGATTATCCTATTCTATTTTTACTGGCTCTGAAATTTGGGGGCTTTCAGAGGGAATTTTATTGTGGTTCTCGAGGGGAATTTTAGCAGGTTCTTGGGAGGAGGGGGTCTGTGATTTAATTTTGTTGTTTTCCTTTCCTGGCATGGTTTGGTGAGAAAGCCCTAAGCATTGTCTCACTGAGGCCAATAGTGGCAAGAACGTTAGAGATGCTGGAACGTGTTCTCTCTGTCTAGCATTCTGTGCCACACGTGTCCTTGATTCTGAATTCCATAAGTCTTCAGGGGACATCCACAGGGTAATATTAAGAGTCTCATTCCAAAAGGAGGCAGCTTCCCACGTGGAAATTTTAACTCATTGACTCTTGAGGAGCGTTTTTATTTTCTTAGCCTGTGGGTCTTTTTGGCATGTCTGATTGTTATCCATGATAAAGAGAGATAGGAAATGGTAGTGGTTAAGGACCAAGACAGTTTAAAGACTAATCTCATAGGAAGAGAGAATTCCACGGAGATGTGCTGAGCTGGCCATATAGAGGACAGAGGCTTAAAGCAGATTCAAAGATTAATACCTCATGGGAAAAGAGTTAAAGTCCATGGAGATATACCCTCATTAGGGGAGATATCTCCCTGTGTCTATGGTAAAACCCTCCAGGATTTCCCTCACGTGGGGGAAATCAAGGGCTAAGAGGGAGCCTGAGGAATACATTGTTTCCTTCTTCCTTTGGTGGAAATTCAAGCCCCATATTGGGCACCAGTTGTTGTTGTTCAATGTCTTTGAGTCACACGTGATCACATTCCACACAGTGTTCTTCCCTTCTTGGCTCAGCTCCAGGACTTGTCTCCTGCCTGCAGGCCAACAGTCTCTAGGCTTCACCTTCACAAGAAGGTGGGAGGGAAAACCGCAGGAGATCACCTGTGGAAATGAGTAGACTCACACACAGAGAGCAGGGGAGATAGTAACTCTGTTTATTTTCTGTCAGTGAGGTCTATATATTGAAGGCTACTATGCTCTGGACAAGGAAGTGGGGGTGGGTAGGCAGAAGGGAAGGGTGAACCACTTTGGTTCTAATCAGGGGCCTGCAGAGCTCTGCTTTCTGCAACAGGTAACTAGAGGTGTGACATTTTGCTCAAAGCCTCAAGGAAGGGGCCGTCCAGTTCTGGAACTTTGCAGAGATAGGACAAAGCAAGAATCATTGTAATATCCCGAATCTTCCTGCTACAATAACTCACAGAGGCCATTTGAATGCCCACAGAGATATCAGGTAACCAGAGATCTTCTGTGACAGGAATTACAAGTTCTTGCTTCAAGACACACACACAAAATATCATTCCCACATTTAAGGATGCTGCTTATGTTGTCTTTGGAATTTGCCAATGCAATGGTGTATGCAGACTTCCTCCTGATGTCACTTCCTCTAATTTGTCATCCAAGGAGTAATGGCTTTCTCAGTCTTTCAGTGGCCTATGGGACATGAGGATAACAAATTGGATGGCACTTAAGATATAGAACTAGATATTGGATGATAACCTGATGGTTACAATGGCCAACACTGGAGGGCTGCACTGACTCTCTGATGTAGCCTGATTTTTGCACACAGATGCATGTGAGTTTCATCCTGTGCACCAAACATGGAGGACAGGGAAGGGAAGGAAACACAGGCAGATTCATGAGTGTTAGGTTGGAGTTCCTGGTGTGCCTTCATGCAGGCTGGAAAAGTCCCTACTTTCCTTCACATACTTCTCTATCATCATTCATCACTCTCTCTCCTCACCCAGACTGCAAAGAGTGGAACAGAACAAAGAACTGACATGAGAGGCATAAAACTCAGTTCTGCACTCTGGTGAGGTTACATAGTCCATTGGGGTACCCAACCCCTGAGGTCCAGTCTCATAATCTTACTTAGGCATCAGTCCATCTCTCTGGCACACGTCATCCCCTTTCCCACAGAGGCATATAAAATCTCCTTGCCCTAGCCCCAGCACACAACTTCCAAGGCCCCTTCACCTCTCTCAGGACCTTTGAATGAGCCTGGGAACACCTCCATTACAATTTGGCTTTGTTGGACTTTAATTTGGTTTGATCTGTCCTCTCTCTGCATCAATGAAACCTTTCACTGAGGTGACACTTTAAAACCAGAAATACTCTATAGGAAGGCTACTTGAATGACAGAAATCCTCAGAGTTTATTTCTAGCTGTGTCATTTGGAGATTTTCCTAATCAGATTTTCCTTCCTAATGAGAGAATGGATAAGAAGAGAAAGGTGCCTGCTTCAGAAGAGCTGGTGTCACTGCCAGACCCTCAAATTAACACAGGTCAGTGCTGTGCCCTAATAAGTATTCTTTTTTAGTTGTTGTTTAGAACATTTTTTAAATGTTATATAGTTCACAGGGAGGAAAAATTGAGCCAAAATACACAAGAATAGCTAGTCGGTTCTCTGTTTCCACTGTGTGAGATCCAATAACGGAACTCAGTTCAGCTGGGTTGGATTTCCATTATATGCTGACTCCACCTCATGGCCTTTTTCTCTTACTTTTTTATTTTAGTTAAAATTTTACTTTAATTATTTTAAGTTATTTAATTATATAACCAAAGATATTCTTAAACGTCTGATCCTCTTCCTGGCATATCCAAGACCATATGTTGTTTATTACATACTGTGAGTCCAGGACAGGGAATACTGCTTGTTCTTCAGACACTCCCATCCCCAGACCTTACACCTGCCCACATCCCCTCACATACACACAGAAAAGGCACAGGAACATGCATTGTGCAGAAAACTATTAGAATTTTATCTTTTTTTTTCTTTTGTGTTGGTTTCTGCTTTTTGAGGCAGGGTCCCACTAGGTAGACCTGTCTGTTGTAGAGCTCACTACACAGACAAGGCTGGACTTCAGTACAGAAAGATCAGCCTGCTTCTGCCTCCCAGGTGCTGTAATTAAAGGTGTAGGCCACCACCTAATCTCATCTTTCTTACTTATTTTTTAATATTTTTTTTATTTTATATGTATGAGTGTATTGCCTGTATGGATGTAAGGGCACTTGTGTCATGCAGTTCCCACTGGGTGCAGAAAAGGGCATTGCATTCTCATGGAACTGGATTTACTTATGGTTGTTAGCCACCATATGGATTCCAGGACTCATACCCAGGTCCTCTGCAGGAGCAAGCACTGTGCTTAATCATTGAGCTGTCTCTCTAGCCTCCCTCATCTTTTTTTATATGCTTTATTTGGGGTTTGTTTGGTTTGGTTTTCTTTTGGTATTTTTGAGACAGTCTCTCTGTAGCTCCTTTTTATGTAGAACAGGACGTGATTAAAAGCATGTGTAAATAACAGATTTAAAAAAAATAATTTTGGGACAGTCTCGTTATTTAGCCCCAGCTGACCTAGAACTCTCTACATATACCAGGTTGGCCTCATCTCAAAGAATTACCTGCCTCTGGCTCCTGAGTTCTGGGATTAAAGGCTGGTGTCATGATGTCCATCTGTAAAAAGAACCTTTGTAGCTGAGTGTGGTGGCACAGACATTTAATCCCAGGACTCAGGAGCAGAGGCAAGAGAATCTCTGTAATTTCAAAGCCAACCTGGTCTAGATAGTGAGTTCCAAGCTAGCTCAAGCTAGCTCAGCCTACTGGGAAACCCTGTCTCAACCCACCCAATACTTTTTAACAGTCATATCCACCATGATACTCATTTCCATCTGTATATGATAGAATCCCAGTTACTTCCAATTTGCCTTTCCCTAATGGCTAAGGATGTTGATACTTTCTTATATATTTATTGATCTACTATTGTTATCATTTCTTTTGTCTGTTCATCTCAGCTACTTTTTTTTAATTTAATTTTTATTGATGCTTTGTGCATTTCATACATTTTTTCCAATTCAGTTCAGGCTTATTTCCCTTTCCCTTCCCCCCCACCCCCACCCATCCCAGATCATGCATTCTGCCATAACTGTCCTGCATCTTTCTCTCAGTTTTTTTTTCATTTTTAGCTATAAGTGATAATCCATGAGTACAAGCATCCTTCATGCAAAACCAATCTGCAGGCTGTTGTGCCCAAACCCCTACAGACCCACCATCTAGTGGGGGGTGACAGGTTGTTTGTTCAATCAAGTTGATCAAATGAGTGTCCAGACTACATTGCTGTAGTTTCACCATTCACCCCAATCGCAGCCCTTACATTCTACCACGCCCCCTCTTCCGCAGGTTGTTCCCTAGGCTTAGAAAAGGGGCACAGGTGGATGAGAGGTAAAACAGTCCACTCTCTCTGGAGCTGTTGACTTGGACTCTGGTCAATTCTGGCTGTTTCCTTTCATGGGCTGACAGTTTGTCCAGGAATAACCTTTCGATCCTACTAATGAAGAACAAGCAATTAGATATATAGGTATTTAAGCAGCACTAATAGTTATGGTAGGTTACTTTAGCATAGACACATGTTTGGATATGTTAATCCATGAATTACAATTTTCCCCCCTGTTAAATATGACAGGGTCTTACTGTGGCTTATAACATCTCCTAACCTGTAGAGGATGTAAGCTTGTGGCATCAGCCATGGGTTATTTCTCCAAGGGGAGAGCCAATAGCCAATTAGATTTGGGATATACAGGCACATGGCTGCCTCTGCTGCACAGTATTTCCAGGCAGGTGAGGTGTAGCTGGTGCTGACGGTGGAGTCTTGCTTGACTCAGGGAGACCCATATTTGCTTTATTGGTTTAGTGGCCTTTGGTAACACTCTCTGGCATTCCAGAGGCCATCTGTACACTTGCATGTGTGGTCTCAATACATCCCTCCCATGTTAACGTCAGGTCTTCGGCAGCAGGGTCTTATTGCCTCTCCTCCTGTAGGTATCCCAACTTAGAGGCAAGGAGCCCTTACCTTTTGTGGGGCCTTGGATCCCCTGGCCAACATCCACCTGGTAGAACAATCCATTGCTGATGTCAGAGCTCCTGTATTAATATATTTTGCCTGAGTGCATAGCCCTAGGACTTTAGTATTATATTTGGTTCTGAACAGAGAGTAATCCCTTCCACAGTTCCCATGTCTAGTAGTCAATTAAAGAAAGCAGTTTTACCGGTTTTATAAGAGATTACCTCTACAATAGTTGTCTCCAATTTACAGTTGGGGAGCGACCTCATCATTGTCATATTTCTCCTTGTTCTATGGGTGGGAAGGCAAGGAAGTCTCTCATATCAGAACCTTTGTGGCACCTAGAAGGTAAGTTTCATTAGGACTCATTATAACTAGTTGTTACATGTAGGATCCACAGAGGGGTTCGATGTTTATGGCAATCTGAGGCTTTTCTTCCTTTGAATGTTCAGACGGGTCAGCCTTTCCGTTGCCACTTTTTGGTACATCCTACTCAATGCAAACCTGTATCTTTTCTTTCTCAGCCGTTAAGTTGGTGACGTTTTGTCCTGTTGGAACAAACAAATCTTTTCCCATAGTTAGTTTTAAGATTTGAATTGCAAGGGTTTGATGAAAAGGTTTCATGTCTTTCTGTATCCCCCCCCCTTTTTTTTTAGCGTATGAGTCTCCAGAAGATAGTTGTATTATACATGACTATAGGGTGGAGTCAAGGCATAGATTTCATCAAATTCACCCATGTTGTTTTGGGTGACTATATATGATTAACTTGGGAAGCAAACTTAATTTTTACGTTAAATCATCTTAAAGAGAATGCTACAAGGTGATACTGTACAACAGAGAAATTATAGAGAACATTTGTATGTGTCAATCCCAAAGTTCTTGCTCTACAGATTTTATGTAAAGCAAATGTGGGCAACAGCGAATTATATCTCCATTTAATTCAGATGCATTACCATTTTTATCAGATTCTGTAAACCAATGTTGTTTAATATACACATGTTTACTTTTACTTTTACTAAGTCCTAAAACACCATGTGTCCTGTAGACAGTGTCTAGGCGAAACTGGGTACTTGCTGAGCTCACGTCAATTAAATATGCCTTAATCGAATATACACCCGTGTCCCTCTCCCACCCATCCCCCCTTTCCAATTCACCATTTCAGTCCATTTTCTGATGCAGTCTTTCTGTTGTTCTTTTACTATGCCTCCCTCTCCATGAGAAATATTTATATCTGGGTTGTTGGTACTAGCATCCACATATGAGGGACACCATTTGTCGTTTGTTTTTCTGGGACTGTGTTACTTCACTTAACATAATGTCTTCCAGCTCCATCCATTTACCTGCAAATTTCATGATGTTGTCCCTCTTTACTGCTGCATAGTATTCCATTGTATACATGTACCACATTTTCTCTATCCACTCGTCAGTTGAAGGGCACCTGGGCTGGTTCCAGCTTTTTGCTATTGTGAACAGAGCTGCAATAAACATAGCTGTGCATGTATCTTTGCAGTAAGTTGTGTCTTGTGGGTATATACCCAGGAGTGGTATGACTGGGTCAAATGGAAGGCTCATTTTGAGTCTTCTAAGGGTTCTCCACACTGCTTTCCATAGTGGCTGTACAAGTTTACATTCCCACCAGCAATGGATGAGTGTTCCCCTTTCCCCACAACCTCTCCAGCACTTGGTATCATTCATGTTCCTGATCCTAGCCAGTCTTATTGGAGTAAGGTGATATCTCAGAGTGGTTTTAATTTGCATTTCCTTAATTATCAGAGATGTTGAACACTTCTTAAGATGTTTCTCGGCCATCTCTAACTCCTCCTCTGTGAAGTCTCTATTCAGATCTTTGCTCCATCTTTTGAATGATTCATTTGTTTTCTTTCTTCTTTGTTTTTTGAGTAGCTTGTATACTCTGGAAATTAATGCTTTGTCAGATGTATCTGCTGTGAAGGTTTCCTCCCACTCTGTGGGTCTTCTCCTCACTTCCTTTATTGCTTCCTTTGATGTACAGAAGCTTTTGAGTTTAATGAGGTCCCATTTGTCAATTGTCGATCTTATTTCTTGTGCAGCTGCTGTCTGATTTAGGAAGTCTTTTCCTACACCTATGTCTTGTAGTCTGCTGCCAAGCTTCTCTTCTATCACCTCCAGAGTTTGGGGTTTCACGTTGAGGTCTTTGGTCCATCTGGAGTTGACCTTTGTACAAGGTGAGAGGTAGGGGTTTAATTTCATTCTTCTACAAGTGGTGATCCAGTTTTGCCAGCACCACTTGCTGAAGATGCTGTCTTTCTTCCATTGTGTCTTCTTGGCCCCCTTGTCAAATATGAGGTGGCTGAAATTGTATGAGCTCAGGTTTGGATCTTCAGTTTTATTCCATTGGTCAACTGGTCTGTTTTTGTGCCAGTACCAGGCTGTCTTTATGACTATAGCCCTATAGTATAGTTTGATGTCTGGTATAGCGATCCCCCCTGTATTGCTCTTTTCACTCAGGGTTGCTTTGGCTATTCGGGGTCTTTTGTTTTTCCAAATGAAATTGAGGATTTTTTTTTCCAGGCCTGTGAAGAAACTCTTGGGGATTCTGATTGGGATCGCATTAAATCTGTACACTAGTTTGGGTAGGATGGACATTTTTACTATATTTATTTTCCCAATCCATGAGCATGGGAGGTTTGTCCATCTTCTGATGTCTTCCTCAATTTCCTTTTTCAGGGGTTTAAAATTTTTGTTGTAGAGATCCTTGGTGTCTTTGGTTAGGTTTGTTCCTAGGTATTTTATTGTTTTTGAGGCTATTGTGAGTGGGAAGGTCTCCTTGTAGTCCTTCTTCAATTGCTTGTTGTTGGTGTACAGAAAGGCTACTGATTTTTCTAGGTTTATTTTGTATCCTGCCACTTTACCAAAGCTCTTAATCGTTTCTAGGAGTTTTCTGGTGGAGTTCTTAGCATCCCTTAGGTAGACAATCATATCATCAGCAAAAAGGGATAGCTTGACTTCCTCTTTTCCAATTAGAACTCCTTTAATTTCCTTTTCTTGCCTTATTTCCCTAGCTAGGGTTTCTAGCACTATATTGAAGAGGAGTGGTGACAGGGGGCAGCCTTGCCGAGTTCCTACCTTAGGGGAATGCTTCTGTCATTTCCCCATTTAGGATGATATTGGCTGTGGGTTTTCTGTATATGGCTTTGATTACATTGAGGAATGATCCCTCCAGACCAATTCCCTCCAGGACTTTAAACATGAAAGGGTTATCTCAACTACTTTTTAATTGGGTTATTTCTTCTTTAGTTTTTTTTTCCTTGTGTGTTGTAGTCGGTTCTCTGTCAGATGTGTTGCTGGCAAAGATTTTCTCTCATTCTGTAGCATCTGTTGAATAATTATTCTGTGAAGTATGAGAGGTGACTTGTCTTTTTATATATCAGACACTCCTGTCTGTATGCTCTGTAAATTTCCTTGGCTAAATCTCAGAGGCATCTTAACTTCCTTCATTGTCCAGGGTGTCCCTAAACCCTGAACCACTGAGAGGGTTGCTCAAGGACATTTCTTTTTCACTTGTGTTCTTTCCCTTTCATGTTTCAACAGTGACAAGAGTTAAGTGTACCGCAGTGCAGAGGTCATCTCTCTACATGACATTTCACTGGTCTATGCCAAGATGTTGAAAACCAAACTTCTAGAAAGTCTACAAGGTGTCCTGTTTCCCATCCTTCCTACCTTCCTGAAGATTCTAGCATTTCTTGGCTGCTGAGCCTCCTACATATTCAATGGCAAAATAATGGCTGGTACATCTTCAATGATGCCATTCATTATGACTGTGATTGGGTAAGATTAGGCTGGGTAGCAACACACTTATACAGAGCTCATGCTGGAGGACTGAGGACAATTTTCATAAATTACTTCTCTCCTTCTCCTGTCAGATCTTAGGATCATATACTTCATCAGGCTTGCATGGCAGATGCTTTTACCCCCTGAGCCATTCCATCATACAGTGTAGACGTTGCTGAGAGTCAGTAATTTCAACTAGCTCTGCACAGTGCATTCTGTGACTCAGTTTATGGTGACAATGTCCCAGCTCCCCATGAATGTAGTATTCCTTTGTTGATTTTTTTTAATCTACGGCACGTTTAAGTCCAACATATTCTAATGAGGATATTTCAGGTCTGCTGAGCAAGGAAATAATTAAAAGCTAAGGAGCTGATATTAACATCAGGCCAGGCTGTATGATACATACCTCAACCTCAGCTACTTAGGAAGCTGAGTCAGGAGAGTCACAGGTTCAAAGCCTGCCAGAAAAACTTATTGAAGCACGACTCAAAATTGAAAACTTAGGGTTCACCCTATAAGTAATTGAAGAGGGCTTGCCTGGCAAGTCCAGATTCCTAGCCCAAGCATCAAAACAGAACACAAAAGAATTAACATTATCTATAATATCAACATCCTGAATATTTCTTATATTTTCCTATCATTCCCAATCTTCTCTAAACATAGATATTTCTAGAATATTAAGTTTAGTTATACAGGAAATAAGCCAAACTGGATTCATATCAGGCTCACTGAAACTGTCTCTTTGTCAACTCTATACCTCTGGTTCAAGGTGATAAAATCTATTTTCACTTGAACCAAATCATCTTGTTATGTGCAAAAGAAATATTAAAAGTGACACTTGTATAATATATAGAAACATAAATCCACTTCATTTAGACTGTTACTGGGTGCATAGTACAAGCCAGAAGAGTAGAATAAAAATTTTGACTACAACAGTAATAATGACTCTTTATCTCTATAATCTTATTTAGGCCTTTGACACACTTACCTAAACATTTAATATACTTATTGACATCATTTTCTTATCCCTTTTATTTTGGAAATATCCAGCCATCTTAATCTTTATACATTTTTGACCAAACACTTAGCCTTTTTTTATTAATGCCACAAGACATTCCCTTAACATTATGCATAAGCTTACCCATTTATCATAGTTTTGATTCAGGATATTTAGACTTTTTATATTAACAGATTTTTACTGTCTTTAATAGCATAAAAAAGAACTGTTTACTTCCTTACTCTTGGCAATAAAATAGACTGACATTCAAATGAAGAGAAATATGGCTTACAGAATCTTATCTGGGACTGGGAGGCTTGTAAACACAAAACAATACCAGGAATTTTACTTTCTGTACAAGAATAATTCCCAGACTTTGAAAATGTCAAGTGTTTAAGCATATTCTTTTTTTTTTTTTTTTTTTTTTTT
>VZQC01004376.1:3173598-3199203 GCA_009823505.1 Rhizomys pruinosus
TAGATCCCCAGCTCTATAGAAATCCCCAACAAAAGTAAATGTTGCTATAAGGCAAAAGTAGAATCTAGCTAGTGTCACAAGTTCTTCATAGGATAGGAAGCCTAGAAGCACACCCTTGGAATATTGCAAATAAGAGACGTAAATTTTTACTTTGAATATCTTTTCTTTTTTAACATTTTTTATTTTTTTATTTAATTTTATTTATTTCTGTATATGTATGAATGTACTGTCTGCATGCAGGTTTGTGCACTCATGTCGTGCAATGCCGTGGAGGCCAGAAGAGGGTGTCGGATTCCCCTGGAACTGGAGTTCTCCTGGAATTGGAGTTACAGACGGTTTTCTGCCGCCATGTGGGTGCTGGGGATCGAATCCGGGTCCTCTGTAAGAGTGGTCGGTGCTCTTAACCGCTAGGCCATCTCTCCAGCCTGAATATCTTTTCTTTTTATCATAAAATAACCTAATGCTCATGGTCTTGTGTTCCAACTATAGTATTTTTTTTTAATTTTATTTATTTCCATATGTGTATGAATGTATTGTCTGCGTGCAAGTCTGTGCACCCGTGACGTGCAATGCCGCGGAGGTCAGAAGAGGGCGTCAGACTCCCCTGGAACTGGAGTTCTCCTGGAATTGGAGCCCCAGACGGCTCTGGGCCGCCATGTGGGTGCTGGGGATCGAACCCGGGTCCTCTGCAAGAGCGGTCAGCTCTCTTAACTGCTAGGCCATCGCTCCAGCCCTCCAACTATAGTATTTTAACAACACATTTCCTTACCTGATTTGAAAAAATACAACCGAACTGATGTTCATTGAATATTAACATGACTGTTACATTGAATACAGTCAAAATAATATTAAAAGTTTTCAAGTTTTATAGAATACTGAGAGTCTCCCGCTCCAGCTGTGGAGCACAGTTTCCATTAAGCTGCTTTCTGTATCTGACAGTTTGACCTATGTTAACAAACTGGGATATTGATTAAGAATAAAGCAGGGGCTGGCAAAGTGGCTCAGCCAGTAAAATTATCTGCCATTATGTCTGATAACTGTAGTTAAATCCCCAGAACCCATAAAGGAGAGAAGTGAGTTCAAGTTGTTCTCTGCCATGGTGCACACATACATTCACACAAAGTGTCTGGGAGGCCAGGCTGCCAAGCTGGTGGGGCAATACTTCAGGTCCCGGACTGCCTTTTGCTTCCTATTAGGAAGAAAAGAGGAGAAAAACCTCAGAGAAAACAGACAAAAAATTACATATCTTTGAAGGTGTGATAAGTTTCTTTAAGATAACAAAAAGATGGGTTTTCTTTATTGATCCATTCCGCTAGTCTGCCTCTTTTGATAGGGGAGTTGAGGCCATTGATATTTAATGATATTATTGAAAGGTGGTATTGCATAGTTTCAGCTTAATGTCTTTATGTTTGTGGGCCTACTTTCAATCTCCATTTTTCCACCCTCCTCTGTTTTCTTTCTGTAGCCTCTTGAGTATGTTCATTCCTGTCTTCAGTCCTTTTCATTGTTTCAAGTATTCTCTCTAGGGCTGGTTTGGTAGACATGAATTCTTTCAGCCCATTCATCTTATGAATATTTTTTTTTATCCCCTTCAACCTTCATAGATAGTTTTGCTGGATAGAGTATTTGCAGTTGGCATGGGAGGTCATTTAGGGCTTGGATATGTATGCATTGAAAAGACAACTGTGATTCTGATGGATTTTTATTTATATGTAACTTGTTGTTTTTCTCTAGCAGCCTTCAGTACTCTCTCTCTCTCTCTTTGTTCTATATATTTAATATTGTTACTATCATATGTCATGGGTATTTTCTGTTCTAGTCATGTCTAATTGGCATTCTGTGTGTTTCTTGAATCTCTATAGGTAGGTTTTTTTCTTGATTTGGGGATGTTTTCTTCTATAATCCTTTTGCAGATCTGCTCAATGACATTAGACTGAGATTCTTCTCCTTCCTGCATGCCTATAATTCTTATTTTGGTCTTCTCATGTTGTTCCACATTTCCTGTGTAGTCCATTCTTGTGTTTTTTTTTAATTTTATTTATTTTTGTATGTGTATGAATGTACTGTCTGCATGTAGGTCTGCGCACCCGTGTCGTGCAATGCTGCGGAGGTCAGAAGAGGGTCTGGGATTACCCTGGAACTGGAGTTCTCCTGTAATTGGAGTTACAGACGGTTCTCAGCCGCCATGTGGGTGCTGGGGATTGAACCCAGATCCTCTGCAAGAGCAGTCAGTGCTCTTAACCGCTAGGCTATCTCTCCAGCCCCCCCATTCTTGTTTTTTTTTTTAATATTTTTTTATTGATGCTTTGTGTATTTTATACATCATTTTCCAATTCAGTTCAGGCACATATTCTTGTACATAGTCTTTGATTAAGGACTCCAGATCTTCACATTTGTCCTCCACTCTTAATAGTCTATGTTCTGTTTAATTCATTCTGCCTGTGAAGATTTATGCCATGTTTCTTTTTGGCTTATTGAATTATTTGATTTCATGCAGATTTCTGTTTGGGTTTTCCTCAATATTTCTATCTCTTTTGTGAATTCGGGTTTCAAGTCATGAATTGTTATTGATATTTCTTAATGTTGCGTATATTCCTGAGCTTGCGTCACAATTTCTTTGAGTTGTTTGTGCTTTCTTTATTTTTACCCTATTTATAATTGTTCTTTTAAATTCTGAGTCCAGCTGTTCCTAATAATGGTTTTCACTGAAGTGCATTTCTGGAGGGAGAGTGGGTTTTGTTGGGAACATATTCTCTTGGTTTTCGTAGTTTTTGTGCTGCCTTTTGAGCATATGACTTACCACTGACCTAGCTAGGAAGGGAATGTCTGACAGGTCAGGTGTGCCAGGAGAAATGGGTTTTGGAATACCTGAAGGTGGTTGGCAATTCAGGGTAAGGAAGCTAGTCCAGAGAAGGGATTGCTGTCTTTAAGGATTCAAGTCTAAGCGAGAACAGCATTGGGTGTGGAGGAGATGCATTGGAAGGGGGTATTTGTTTTAAAGCATATTTTCCTGACTTCTGTCAGTAACGGATTGTCACCTGGGAGTTGTGATATAGAATACATCCCCCCCTCAAGAAAAAAAACATATTTATCACATACATTTCTTTAATATCTTACAACTGAACAAGTATATACGCTGTTTAAATAAATGCAATCACTGTAAATATCTATATGAAGCGGGATTTTGTTTTTACTTTGATTTTGAAGCTTATATTAAAAGTTTGCTTAATGGGGCTGGAGAGATGGCCTAGCGGTTAAGAGTGCAGACTGCTCTTGCAGAGGACCCGGGTTCAATCCCCAGCACCCACACGGCGGCTGAGAACTGTCTTTAACTCCAGTTCCAGGGGAATCCAACACCCTCTTCTGACCTCTGCAGCACTGCATGACACAGGTGCACAAAACTGCATGCAGACAGTATATTCATACACAAATGAAAATAAATAAATAAATAAATAAATAATTTTTATTAATTTTATTTATTTCTGTATGTGTATGAATGTACTGTCTGCATGCAGGTTTGTGCACCCGTGTCGTGCAATGTCGTTTGCTTAAAATTTAAAATTGTTTCTGCAAGGAAGCAAGCTTTTTTTTTTTCATTCCTTGAAAACTTTGTATGAAATTTCCACATATTTTGGAAGATTTGAAACTATTTATTAAATTATATTCCCTTGCATGTCCAATTCAGATTTACTGTATAGGGCTGGAAAGATGTTTCAGCAGTTTTAAGACCACTACCTGCTCTTGCAGAGGTCCCAGTTTGAGTTCCCATCATGCACATTCTGACTAACTACTTTGTATGACAACAATTTCAGGAAATATATGCTGCCCTTTTCTGACCTCCATGGGCATTGCATGCACATGGTGCACTCCCATACATGCAGGAACATCACTTGTAAACATAAAATTAAAATTGATTAATTAAAATTATACTCCCATTTATATATTTACACCATATAAGCATAAATTTAAAAGGATATGTCAAAAATGCCGCCAAGAGCCTATTATTTAAACCCCAGTGATGCTGTAAGCCAGCACAGGGTTGAACTGTGAAATGCCTTGTAGATAAATAGATCAAACAGGCACTATAACTGCTGCTATTACTGTTGCCCATGGAGAGCACACTCATTCCCCCCCTCCAATTCCTTTCTGCTTGGGGCCTCCATTCCTGGGGTAATCTAGGACACACTGGGTCATAGGGCTCTGCACCTGACATCTTCATTCCAGGTGATATTTATTTATTTATTTATTTATTTATTTATTTATTCATTTATTTATTTTAAGATTTTTTAAATAAAATATTTTATTGGTGTTTTGTGTTTCATACACTATTTCTCAGTCCAATTTAGACACACTGCCTTTTCCACCACCACCCCCATGCCACCCGAGTTCATACATTCTGCCATACATGCCTTGCATCTTTTTCTCAGTCTTTTTAAAGTCTTTCTCTGCAGAGGCTTATTGTTTGGGCAGAAGTTAACTGTTTCAGTCAGTTCTTTCACCCAGTCTTCTTGTCATTGTTGTTCCCTCCCATAAGTATTGCTTCAAAGTATGCCTATATATTCATCACATATATACCAAAATTATGACCTATGAAAATAAATTCTATGATAACTACAAAATATATTTAGGAGTTCACATTTTCCCTTTCATTTTAAATTACTCTGATATATGAACACATACCCTCCATACATATACCACAATTACAAATTCTGAAAATAAGTGGTGGGTTAATTCTAGACCTATTAAGGAATTCACATTATAACAGTATAGTTGCCTTCAGATAAAAAGAAATAAAACATTAACTTTTCTTAGCTTGCCTTTCTTTTTTTCAGTTTATTTTATTTTGCTTTTTATGTGTATGGGTATATTACTTGCATGTGTGTAAGTACACCTGTGTCATGCAAAGACCACAGAGTCAGAATAAGTTGTTGGATCCCCTGTTACTGCAGTTACAGACAGTTGTTAACCACCACGTGAGTGCTGGGAATTGAACCTGGGTCCTCTGCAAGAGTAGTCAGTGCTCTTACCACTGAGCAATCTCTCTAGCCCCAATAACTTTCAAATTTCTTTAGGTGGAATGCTTCAGACTTTTCTCCATTTAGAATGATGTTGGCTGTGGTATCTCGTATATGGCTTTGATTACATTGAGGAATGATCCCTCCAATCCAGTTCCCTTTGGGACTTTCAGCATGAAGGGATGCTGGATTTTGTCAAAGGCTTTTTTCTGCGTCAATTGAGATGATTGTGTGGTTTTTGACTTTCAGTCCATTTGTGTGTTTTCTGATATTTATTGATTTTTATATGTTGAACCATCCTTGCATCTCTGGTATAAATCCAACTTGGTCATGATGGATGATCTTTTTGACGTGGGTCTGTATGGGGTTTGCAAATATTTTGTTGATAATTTTTGCATATGTGTTCATTAATGAGATGGGTCTATAGTTTTCTTTTTTGGTTGTATCCTTGCCTGGTTTTGGTATTAGAGTGATGCCGGCTTCATAAAAGGAATTTGGGAGACTTTCCTCTGCTTGTATCCTTCTAAACAGTTTGAGTAATAATGGTTGTAAATCTTTTTGAAATGTTTGATAGAATTCTGCTGTGAAACCATCTGGGCCTGGGCTTTTGTTGTTGTTGTTGTTGTTGTTGTTGTTGTTGGGAGGTTTCTTATTACCTTTTCAATTTCTTCATATGTTATTGGTGTGTTTAAGCTGTCAATCTCTTCCTGGTTAAGCTTTAGTGATTCCCAGGATTTCAGATATTCAAATGTTTCTCTTCGGTTTTCAAATGTTTACCTGGAAGCATTGAAAAGTGTGTGGGGGAGGGAATTCAGGGTTTGGGGAGTCATCCTCTGAGAGCAGGCTTTGAAAATAGGAAGAATAGAGTCAAGATTAGTAGAAGCATATGCTGGAGAGATGGCCTAGCGGTTAAGAGCGCCGACCGCTCTTGCAGAGGACCTGGGTTCGATCCCCAGCACCCACATGGCGGCCGAGAGCCGTTTGAAACTCCAATTCCAGGAGAACTCCAGTTCCAGGGGAATCCGAGACCCTCTTCTGACCTCCGTGGCATTGCACGACACGGGTGCACAGACTTGCATGCAGACAGTACATTCATACACATACAGAGATAAATAAAATAAAAAAAAAAAAAAAGAAGCATATGCAAGGTAGCGCTTGGGCCTGGTGAAGCCAAAGGCTGGGAATTTCGAGTTATGGGTTCTAGGGGAAGTGCCTGCACTTGTAGTGGAGGCTTTGTCTGAGGCAGCTGATTCTGTACCTGAGGCAGCTGTGGTAAGGTGTTAGTCTTTGGATCAGGGAGTTTAAGAAGAGGATTGAGATGGGGAGGAGCAGGAGATGGCAAAGAAAATCGGTCCTCTTGCAGCTGTATTGATGCAGCATAGTCCATAAAGGTAAATAAAACTCTGGAATAATTGTTCCTTTTTCTACAGCTGTTTTGTACATTATTTACTGCAGCTTTCCAAATTTTAATATCTAAAGTCCCAGCTTCAGGAAAATTAGGATTATATTTTATAGTGATATCTAGAAATATCTTAATATGAGCTTTTGATCACTTAATTACTCTATACTTGAGCACATGTTTAATTACATTCTAAAAGCGAGCTTTGACTTCTTAAACTGAATTTCCCATTTTAACTATCCTCATGACTGCCCCAACTCATCACCTCCTTGCTTGGTGCTTGTGGGTCCATCTCCTCTCAGCAGCTCTTCTTGAAGGCTGGCCCTGGGCTGGTCCACTTCTGTAGGTTCTGAGCAGGTCTCTGGTCCTGGACAGGTCCAGGCTGTTCCCTGTTCCTGGCACCAGAATATATGGGGCCCCTAGGCCCACTCCTTGCCCTGCCAGGAAAGCTGCTAGAGACAGCAAGCTAGTAAAGTCCCTGGAAGACTGCTCTCAGAGACTCCTTGTCTGTAATAAATGCTTTGTAACCTCACTACAGCAGTCCTGAATGAGGTTGTAAGTAAGTTTCTTTATTCTGCAGGAGAACTCTAATGCAGCAAAGTTCTTAGGCAAAAATGTCTCATACAAAACACATAAAAGTTCTTATAGCAAAATCTCTATTACGGAAAAAGTCTCTACTTATAACAAGGTCTCTTTAGGTTCTTATGGCTACAGATTCTTATCCAGAATCTCTGCTTATGGCAAAAGTCTCTCGTGTCTAGCTTAAGGTAAGTGGCAGGTGTCTCTGTCCGGGTTAGGGCAAATGTTGATGATCTCTCTGGCATTGTTCAAGCTTCTTTTGTATGCCAAGAGCATGTGGCTTTGAAAGCCCACCAAATTCTAGGAATGTGCTTCACACAAAGGACCTGGGGAGAGACAGCTCCAAGAGATAAGACTTGAGTGAACTAACAACCTTGGTGGTGGGAAGGGTCCCTTGGCCACTAAAAGTATACATAAATCATGGTAAAAGCAAGGACAGTCTAGAAACAATGTACTCAATTTCTAAATCTAAAGCATGCACTAACTAGGAGAAAAGGTATATATTTACAAATGGAGATTGTCCCAGCATGGATTTTCCACAAAACAAAGGAATTTGAGGCCTAGCAGTGACTCCTAATTCTTGTGTTTCAAAGATGAGGCCTGTAGGAGAAGATCCGGTTTCAGACCTCCAGCCCTGCCAGGGCTGCACTGTGAGCTCAAGAATTCCTAATTTCCCTGTTAAACCTAAATCTGCATTGCAGCAGAGGGTGTTAAATTATTTATTTATTTATTTATTTATTTATTTATTTATTTATTTTCGTATTTTTGAGACAGGTTCTCCTTTAGTCCCAGCTGGCCCAGAGCTCACTCTGTAGACCAGGCTAACCTAGAACTCACAAAGATCTGCCTGCCTCTGCCTCCCAAGTGGACCATCATGCCCGGCTATGTGTTTATTTATTTATTTTTAAAAGACCTGATTTTCCTTTCTTTCCTAATATTAGTAGCAATTAGCACTGAAACTATCATTTGGAAATATTTTATTTTTTAATATCGTTATCAAAATTTGTGCATTTCGTACAACATCTCTCAGTCCAATTTAGACTCTTTCCCTCTTCCATGCCTCTCACCCCACCTGAATGCATTCTAGCATATGTTTGCTGCATCTTTTTCTCAGTCTTTTTAAAGTTTTTCTATACAGAGATTTATTCCTTTGGGCAAAAGATTGCTGTTTCAGTCAGTTCTTTGACAGAGTCTTGTTGCATTTGTTGTTTCCTCCAATTTGTATTATTCCAAAATATGTCCATATATACATCACACATATACCAAAATGATGATGTTGGAAAACAAACTTTATGCCAATTACAAAACATGCTTATTAATTTGGATTTTTCCTTTTAATTTTTATATTTCTCTAAAATATGCATGCATACCCTCCACCCATATACCAAAATTACAATATCTAAAAATAAGTGGTAGGTTAATTCTAGGGCCTGATAAGGGATTCACCTTATAACAGCAGAGTTGCTCTCAGATAAAAAGAAATATAACATTAACATTGCTCATTTTGCCTTACAACTAGGGGTTTGATGCTATCAGGCACAAATGAGGGATACTATTCACCATTTGTTATTCTGGGACTGTTACTTCATTTAGCATAATGGCTTCTAGTTCCATCCATTTGCCTGTGAAGTTCATGATGCCATCTTTCTTTATAGCTGCATAGCCAGTCTTATCAGAGTGACATGATATCTTAAACTGGTTTTAATTGCATTTCATTTAATTATTAGTGATGTTGAACAGTTTTTAAGCTGTTTCTCAGCCATCTTTACTTCCTCACTTGTGAAGTCTCTATACAGCTCTTTACTCCATCAATTAAAAGAGTCATCCCTTTTCTTATTACTTTTTTAAGAAATTTATATATTCTGGATGTTAATGTTATGTCAGATGTATCACTAGTGAGTGTTTCCTCCCACTCTGTGTATTTTCTCTTCAAATCCTTGATTGTTTCCTTCACTGTATAGAAGTTCTTGAGTTTTAGCCGGGCGTGGTGGCGCACGCCTTTAATCCTAGCACTTGGGAGGCAGAGGCAGGTGGATCTTTGTGAGTTCGAGGCCAGCCTGGTCTACATAGTGAGTTCCAGGACAGCTGCGGCTACAGGGAGACCCTGTCTCGAAAAGACCAAAAAAAGAAAAAAATGTTTATAATTTGTGGGCTTTCTGATAGACTCTTTTTCCAGGTATGTCATAAGCCTTCACTTTAATGTCTCCTAAGTCTCCCCACCTATAATTGGTAAGGTTTTTTCTTTCCAAGGCACCTGGCATACTGATTATTATGTGGTCTTGATGGTCTCTTTCTCACTATGGCTGTTTATTGATCCTGGTGCTTGTGAGCAGACACTCACAAGTTTCTGTAGTGAGTGAATCCATATACTATCTATCTTCACTTCTTTCTCTTTCTCCCTTTCCCTCCTTAGTCAAGGACACTTGTGTCGCAACCCTCTGAAACCAGATGACATGTAAAAAGCCAGGCTCAGGACAAGTAAGTACTGCATAATTTCAGAAGAAAGCTTTGTGCTGCTTCTGCCCACAGCCTGAGGAACAGAAGAGCTAGGTTCTGAAGCCACCCANTCCTGAGTTTTGTCACATTTCTTTGAGTTGTTTGTGCTTTTTTTTATTTACCATATTTTTTTTTTCTTGTTTTTAATAGCTTTGTTCAGATTCTGAGTCTAACCAATGCCTCATATGTATTTCATTGTAGTGCACTGTAGATAGTGGGTTTTTGTTGGGAACATATTCTCTTGGTTTTCGGAGTCTTTTGTGCTGGCTTTTTGGCATATGAATCTAACACTGACTAGCGTAGAGGGTAAGATGGTCTGGAGGATCAGGTGTGCCGGAAGAAATGGAGTTTGGAATACTGAAGGTGGTTGGCCAATTCAGGGTAGGAAGCTCAGTCCAGAGAAGGGATTGCTGTTTTAAGGATTCAAGTCTAAGCGAGACAGCATTGGGTGTGGAGGAGATGCATTGGCGGGTATTCTGTTTTAGCACATTTCCGTGACTTCCTGTCCAGTAATAGATTTGTCACGCTGGGAGTGATGATATAGAATACATCCCCCCTCAAGAAAAAAAACATATTTATCACATACATTTCTTTAATATTTTACAACTGAAAAGTATAAAAAAAAACGCCTGTTTAAAAATAAATGCAATCACTGTAAATATCTATATGAAGCGGGATTTGTTTTTACTTTGCATATTTGATATGCTGTGAAGCTTAGATTAAAAGTTTGCTTAGGCTGGAGAGAGATGGCCTAATGCGGCCCCCTCCGTAAGGCGCGACGCGCTCTTGCAGAGGACCGAATGGCGAATCCCCAGCACTCAACAAAGCGGCCGAGAACGTTTCTAACGCCATTCTACCCAGCTAGGGAATCGCAACGCACCCCTTCTTGACCCCGGGAGTGCACGACAAACGTGCAAAAGATTACATGCATACAAAATGTACAATACAAAATAAAATAAAATATAACATAAAAGTTTTATTTAAAAAAAAATATTTATCATACATTTCTGTTATATCAAGATGAAATGTATATCCTGATCAGTTTGATAAGCATCACTGGAAATCGTCGCTAATACGGTTGTGTTAAATTTAATTGATTTACTTGAAAGCATATTGCATTTTTTTTTAAGCTATTATGAAAACTATGTTGATGCATAATCTGTGCTGGAGAGAATGGCTACGTTAACAAAAGTGCCGCTGTGCACAGGCCGGTTTCAATCCCCAGATACTCCAACGGATGAGATTTTATCCGCAGAATTCAACTGCTCCTAGACTGCAGGCAAACTGTGCAGTATATTCAACAAAGAAAATAAAAAAAATATTATTATTCGTAATTACGTCTCACAGTTTCACCCTGTCTATCCAGGCTTAAATAAAAGTTAAGGAGCAAGCTTTTCATTCTGAAAACTTTGATGAAATTCAATTTTGGAGTGAAACATAATAATCTGCATCCATTCAATTACTGTATAGGCTGAAATGTTCATACAGTTTTGCCCCTACTGTAAGTCCGGACCACATCATGCTTCTGACTACTACTGTAGAAAAATTAGTATAGCTGCCCTTTTCTGACCTTCCATGGGATGAATCGCACATGGTGCACTCCCATGACATGCAGGAACATCACTTGTAAACATAAAATAAAATTGATTAATTAAAATTATACTCCCATTTATATATTTACACCATATAAGGCATAAATTTAAAAGGATATGTCAAAAATGCCGCCAAGAGCCTATTATTTAAACCCCAGTGATGCTGTAAGCCAGCACAGGGGTGAACTGTGAAATGCCTTGTAGATAAATAGATCAAACAGGCACTATAACTGCTGCTATTACTGTTGCCCATGGAGAGCACACTCATTCCCCCCCTCCAATTCCTTTCTGCTTGGGGCTCCATTCCTGGGGTAATCTAGGACACACTGGGTCCATAGGGCTCTGTCACCTGACATCTTCATTCCCAGGTGAATTTATATTATTTATTTATTTATTTATTTATTTATTCATTATATTATTTTAGATTTTTTAAAGTTTTAAAAATTTTTATTGTGTTTTGGTTTCATACTAATTTTCTCAGTCCAATTTAGACAACTGCCTTTTCCACCACCACCGAGTCATGCCATCCCTGAGTTCATCATTTCTGCCATAACATGCTTGTATCTTTTTCTCAGGGTCTTTTAAAGTCTTTTCTCTGCAGAGGTTATTATTTGGGCAGAAGTTAAAGTTTTCAGTCAAGTTCCTTTCCACCAAGTCTTCTTGTCATTGTTGTTCCCCCACTCCCATAAGTATTGCTTTCAAAGTAATGCCTATATATCATCACATATATACCAAAAATTATGCCTCAGAAAATATCTAATAATAACTACAAAATATAATTTAGGAGTGTCACATTTTTCCCTTCATTTTAAATTACTACTGATATATGAACACATACTCCATACATATACCAAATTAACAAGTATTGAAAAATAAGTGGTGGGTTAATTCTAGACCTATTAAGAGAATTCACATTATAACATATAGTTTTGCATTCAGATAAAAGAAAAAGAAACATTAGACTTTTCTTAGCTTGCCTTTCTATTTTTTCAGTTTAATTTTATTTTGCTTTTTTATGTGTATGGGTATATACTTGCTGTGTGTAGACACATCCTGTGTCAATGCAAAGACCACAGAGTCAGAATAAGTTGTTGGATCCCTGTTACTGCAGGTACAGACAGTTGTTAACCCAACAGTGATGCTGGGAATTGAAACCTGGGTCCTCTGCAAGAGTAGTTCAGTGCTCTTTACCTACTGAGCATATAACTCTAGCCCCAATAACTTTCAAATTTCTTTAGGTGGAATGCTTCAGACTTTTCTGCCATTTAGATGAATGTTGGCTGTGGTATCTCCTGTATATGGCTGTTGATTACATTTGAGGAATGATCCCTCAATCCAGTTCCCTTTGGGACTTTCAAGCAATGAGAGGATGTGAAATTTGTCAAAGGGCTTTTTCTCTTCTTTTGTCTTTCTCTTTGTTCGGTAATTGAGATGATTGTGTGGTTTTTGTACTTTAGTCCATTTGTTAGTTTTCTGGATATTTATTTGATTTTTATATATTGTTAACCATCCTTGCATCTCTGGTATAGAAATCCAACTTGGGTCCATGATGGATGAACTTCTTTGACGTGGGTCGTATGGGGTTTGCAAATATTTGTGTTGATAATTTTTGCATTGTGTTCATTAAGAGATGGGATCTAATATTTTCCTTTGTCCGTTGCTGGTTTTGGTATAGAGTATCGGCTCATAATAAGGAGATTTGGAAGCTTTTCCCTGCTTGTCTCTTTTAACAATTAGTAATAATGGTTGTAAATGCTTTTTGAATGTTTTATAGAATTCTGCTGTGAAACCATCTGGGCCTGGGGCCTTTTGTTTGTTTGTTTGTTTGTTGTTGTTTTAGTTTGTTTTTTTTGTTTTTTTTTTGTTTTTTTTTTTTTTTGTTTTTGTTTTTTTTTTGTGTGTTTTTGTTGTTGTTTGTTGTTGTGAGGGTTGTTTCTTATTGGAGTCTTATTACTTTTCATTTTCTTCATATGTTTATTGGGTGTTTAAGCTGTGCAATCTCTTCATGGTTAAGCTTTTAGTGATTCCAAGGATTTCAATATTCAAAATGTGTTCTCTTCGTGTTTTTTCACAAATGTTTACCTGGAAGCATTGAAAAGTGTGTGGGGGAGGGAATTCAGGGGTTTGGGGAGTCATCCTCTGAGAGCATGCTTTGAAAATAGGAAGAATAGATCAAGATTAGTAAGAAGGCATAAGATGCGGAGAGATGGCCTAGCGTGTTAGAGCGGCCGACGCGCTCTTGCAGAGGACCTGGGTTTCGATCCTCGCACCCACATGGGCGGCCGAGAGCCGTTTGAAACTCCAATCCAGGAGAACGCCAGTTCCAAGGGGAATCCCGAGACCCTCTTCTCGACACTCCGGGCAATTGGCACGACACGGGTAGCAAAGACTTGCATGCAGACAGTACATTCATACACTACAGAATAAATATAAATATAAAAATGAAATAAAAGAAAAAAAAAGAAGCATATGCAAGGTAGCGCTTGGGCCTGGTGAAGCCAAAGGCTGGGAATTTCGAGTTATGGGTTCTAGGGGAAGTGCCTGCACTTGTAGTGGAGGCTTTGTCTGAGGCAGCTGATTCTGTACCTGAGGCAGCTGTGGTAAGGTGTTAGTCTTTGATCAGGGAGTTTAAGAAGTAAGGATTGAGATGGGGAGGAGCAGGAGATGGCAAACAAAATCGGTTCACTCTTGCAGCTGTATTCGATGCAAAGCATAGTCCATAAAGGTAAATAAAAACTACTGGATAATGTGTTCCTTTTTCTACACAGCTGTTTTTGTGTACATTATTTAGGCTGCAGCTTTCCCAAAATTTTAATATCTAAAGTCCGCAGCTTCAGGAAAAATTAGGATTATATTTTATAGTGATATCTAGAAATATCTTAATAAATGAGCTTTGTGATCATTAATTACTCTATAACTTGGAGCACATGTTTAATTACATTCTAAAAGCGAGCTCTGACTTCTTAAACTGAATTTCCCATTTTAACTATCCTCATGACTGCCCCAACTCATCACCTCCTTGCTTGGTGTTGTGGGTCCATCCTCCTCTCAGCAGCTCTTCTTTGAAGGCTGGCCCTGGGCTGGTCCACTTCTGTAGGTTCCTGAGCAGGTCTCTGGTCCTGGACAGGTCCAGGCTGTTCCCTGTTCCTGGCACCAGAATATATAGGGGCCCTAGGCCCACTCCTTGCCCTGGACGCTGAGAAGAAAGCTGCTAGAGACAGCAAGCTAGTAAAGTCCCTGGAAGACTGCTCTCAGAGACTCCTTGTCTGTAATAAATGCTTTGTAACCTCACTACAGCAGTCCTGAATGAGGTTGTAAGTAAGTTTCTTTATTCGCAGGAGACTCTAATGGCAGCAAAGTTCTTAGGCAAAAATGTCTCTCTACAAAACCATAGAGTTCTTATAGCAAAATCTCTATTACGGAAAAAGTCTCTACTTATAACAAGATCTCTTCAGGTTCTTATGGCTACAGATTCTTATCGGCAGAATCTCTGCTTATGGCAAAAGTCTCTCGTGTCTAGCTTAAGGTAAGTGGCAGGTGTCTCTGTCCGGGTTAGGGCAAATGTTGATGATCTCTCTGGCATTGTTCAAGCTTCTTTTGTATGCCAAGAGCATGTGGCTCAAAGCCCACCAATCTAGGAATGTGTTCACACAAGGACCTGGGGAGAGACAGCTCCAAGAGATAAGACTTGAGTGAACTAACAACCTTGTGGGGGCAAGGGTCCCTTGGCCACTAAAGTATACATAAATCATGGTAAAAGCGAAGGAACAGTCTAAGAACAATGTACTCAGTTCTAATCATAAAGCATGCACTAACTAGGAGAAAAGGTATATATTTACAAATGGAGATTGTCCCAGCATGGATTTTCCACAAAACAAAGGAATTTGAGGCCTAGCAGTGACTCCTAATTCTTGTGTTTCAAAGATGAGGCCTGTAGGAGAAGATCCGGTTTCAGACCTCCAGCCCTGCCAGGGCTGCACTGTGAGCTCAAGAATTCCTAATTTCCCTGTTAAACCTAAATCTGCATTGCAGCAGAGGGTGTTAAATTATTTATTTATTATTTATTTTATTTATTTTTTATTTATTAATTATTTATTTCGTATTTTTGAGACAGGTTCTCCTTTAGTCCCAGCTGGCCCAGAGCTCACTCTGTAGACCAGGCTAACCTAGACTCACAAAGATCTGCCTGCCTCTGCCTCCCAAGTGACCATCATGCCCGGCTATGTGTTTATTTATTTATTTTTAAAAGACCTGATTTTCCTTTCTTTCCTTTTTTTTAATTATTTTTTTTGAAATATTTATTTATTTTTTTAATATCGTTATCAAAATTTGTGCATTTCGTACAACATCTCTCAGTCCAATTTAGACTCTTTCCCTCTTCCATGCCTCTCACCCCACCTGAATGCATTCTAGCATATGTTTGCTGCATCTTTTTCTCAGTCTTTTTAAAGTTTTTTCTATACAGAGATTTATTACTTTGGGCAAAAGATTGCTGTTTCAAGTCAGTTCTTTGACAGAGTCTTGTTGCATTTGTTGTTTCCTCCAATTTTTGTATTATTCCAAAATATGTCCATATATACATCACACATATACCAAAATGATGATGTTGGAAAACAAACTTTATGCCAATTACAAAACATGCTTATTAATTGGATTTTCCTTTTAATTTTTTATATTTCTCTAAAATATGCATGCATACCCTCCACCCATATAACCAAAATTACAATATCTAAAAAATAAGTGGTAGGTTAATTCTAGGGCCTGATAAGGGATTCACCTTATAACAGCAGAGTTGCTCTCAGATAAAAAGAAATATAACATTAACATTGCTCATTTTGCCTTACAACTAGGGTTTTGATGCTATCAGGCACAAATGAGGGATACTATTCACCATTTGTTATTCTGGGATGTGTTACTTCATTTAATAATGGCTTCTAGTTCCATCCATTTGCCTGTGAAGTTCATGATGCCATCTTTCTTTATAGCTGCATAGCCAGTCTTATCAGAGATGACATGATATCTTAAACTGGTTTTAAATTGCATTTCATTTAATTATTAGTGATGTTGAACAGTTTTTAAGGCTGTTTCAGCCATCTTTACTTCCTCAACTGTGAAGTCCTCTAAATACAGCTCTTTACTCCATCAATTAAAAGAGTCATCCCTTTTCTTATTACTCTTTTTAAGAAATTTATATATTCTGGATGTTAATGTTATGCAGATGTGTCACTAGTGAGTGTTTCCTCCCACTCTGTGTATTTTCTCTTCAAATCCTTGATTGTTTCCTTCACTGTTAAGAAGTTCTTGAGTTTTAGCCGGGCGTGGTGGCGCACGCCTTTAAACCTAGCACTTGGGAGGCAAGAGGCAAGGTGGATCTTTGTGGAGTTTCGAGGCCAGCCTGGTCTAATAGTGAGTTCCAGGACAGCTGGGCTACAGGGAGACCACTGTCTCGAAAAGACCAAAAAAAAAAAAAAAAAAAAAAAAAAAAAAAAAAAGAAGTTCTTGAGTTTTAGGGGCTGGGGAGATGGCCTAAGCGGTTAAGAGCACCGACCGCTCTTGACAGAGGACCGGTTCGATCCCCAGCCCACATGGCGGGCCGAGAGCCGTCTGAAACTCCAATTCAGGAGAACTCCAGTCCCAGGGGAATCCACACCCTCTTCTGAACCTCCGTGGCATTGCAACGAACACGAGTGCACAGACTTGCATGCAGACAGTACACTGATAACACATACGGAAATAAATAAATGCCGGGCGTGGTGGCGCACGGCCTTTAATCCTAGCTACTAGGAGGCAGAGGCAGCGGATCTCTATGAGTTGAGCCAGCCTGGTCTAAAGTTGAGTTCTAGGACAGCCGGAGCTACAGGGAGACCCTGTCTCAAAAAAAAAAAAAAAAAAAAAAGAAGTTCTTTGAGTTTAAGACAGTCCCACCTGTCAATTGTTGACCTTATTTCCTGTGCAGCTGCTGTCTGATTTAGAAAGTCTTTTCTTAAGACTATGTCTTGTAGGTTGTTGCCAACAGTTTTGGCAATCACCTTCAGAGATTCGGGGTTCACATTGAGGTCTTTGACCCATTTGTAGTCAATTTTTTACAGGGTGAGAGGTAGTGAATAAATTCTATTCTTCTACAAGTGGTGGCACAGTTTTGCAAACACTATTTACCGAAGATGCTGTCTTTCCTCCATTGAGTCTTATTGGCCCCTTTGTTAAATATGAGGCAGCTGACATTATATGTGCAAAAGTTTGATCTTTGATTTTGTTTCATTATTCAACAGGTCTGTTTTTGTGCCAGTTTCAGGCTGTATTTATGACTCTAACCCTGTAATATAGTTTGAAGTCAAGTATAGTGATGCCCCTGTAATGCTCTTTTTGTTCAGGAATGCTTTGTCTATTCTGGGTCTTTGGTTTTTTCCATATGAATTTAAGCATTTTTTCTACGTCTATGAAGAAATTCATGGAGATTTTGATTGGGATTGCATCAATTTGGGCAGAATGGACATTCTTATAAACATTTAATGGACAATTTTTCCAATCCATGAGCATGCAAGGTCTTTCCATATTCTGATATATTCTTTAATCTCCTTCAGTGGTTTATAATTTTAATTGTAGAGGTCTTTGGTATCTTTAGTTAAGTTTGTTCTAGGTATTTTATTTTTTTGAGGCTACTATGAAGGGGAAGGTCTCTTTATTTTCCTTCTCCAGTTTCTTGTTGTTGGTATAAATAAAGGCTACTGATTTTTCTAGGTTAATTTTGTATCCTGCCACTTTACTGAATCTCTTAATTGTTTCTATGAGTTATCTGGTGGAGTTTTTATCATCCCTTAGGTAAACTATCATATCAAATGCAAAAATGAATAGTTTGACTTACTCTTTTACAATTAATACTCCTTTAATTTCTCTGCCTTCTCTTATTACCCTAGCAAGTCTTTCAAGAGCTATATTGAAGAGGAGTCATGAAAGGAGCAGCCTTGCCATGTTCCTGCCTCTAAGGGAATGCTTCTAATTTTTCACCACTTAGGATTGATATTAGCTGTGGGCTTGTTATACGTGGCTTTGACTATGTTGAAGCATGTTCCCTCCAGTCCAGTTCCCTCTAGGACTTTAAATATTAAGGCATGCTAGATTTTATTGAAGGCTTTTTCTGTGACAGTTGAGATGATCATGTATTTTTTTGTCTTTCAGCCCATTATGTGTTTCATGATATTTACAGAGTTTAGTATGTTGAACCATCCCTGCATCTCTAGTATGACTCCAACTTGGTCATGATGCATGATCATTTTGATGTGGGTCTGTATGCAGTTTGCTAGTAATTTATTGATAATTTTTGTATCTGTTTTCATTAATGAGATGGATTTATAGTTTTGGCTTTTTGATTGTACCTTTGCCTGGTATTATAAAGTGATGCTGGCTTTATAGAAGGAATTTAGAAGATTTTGCTCTGTTTGTAGCCTTCTGAAAAGTTTGAGTAATAATGATTGTAAGTCTTCATTAAATGTTTTGTATAATTCTGCAATGATACCATCTGGGCCTGAGCTTTTTAGTTAGGAGATTTTTTTATTATATTTTCAATTTCCATAAATATTAGGGGCCTGTTTAAGCTGCAATTATCTCCTTGGTAAAGCTTTGTTGATTTCTAGGATTTGAGATATTCATGTTTCTCTTATGTTTTCAAATTTATTAGAGTATAGGTTTTTGAAGTATTCTCAAGTATTCTCATATGATTGTCTGGATTGTTTTGTTGTCTGTTGTGGTGTTTCTGTTTTTATCATGAATTCTGTTTATTTGGAGTTGCTCTTTCTTTCTTTTGGTTAACTGGGCTGGAGGTCTATCTATCTTGTTTATCCTTCCAAAGAACCAGCTTTTGGATTCATTAATTATTTGTATTGTTTCCTTTTGGGTTTAGGGTTCATTTGTTGTCTCTCAAATGTTTGTAGCTGCAGTGTTAGATCAATTATTTGTGCTTTTTCTGTTTGTTTTTAAGATTTGGATATATATTTTTACATTTTTAAATTTAATTTAATTTTTAATTTATTATTTTTTTTGTATGAGTGTACTGTCTGCATGTAGTTTGGTGTGCCCATGTCGTGCAATGTTGCGCAGGTCAGAAGAGAGTGTCGGATTCTCCTGGAACTGTAGTTAAATATGGTTCTTAGCTGCCATGTTGGTGCGGGGAATCAAACCTGGGACTTCTGCAAGTGCATTTGGCGTTCTTAACTGCTGAGCCATCTCTCCAGCCCTTATTTTTATATTTTCTATTGATGTTTTGCATGTTTTATACATCATTACTCAGTTCGATTTAGACAAATTCGCCTTTGCATGCTCTCCACCCCACCCTGGTTCCTGCATTCTGCTGTACATATCTTGCATCGTATAGTCTTTTTTGTCCACATTTTCCCCTTTAATTTTATATTTCTTCAAAATATGTATACATATCCTCCACCCATATACCAATATTACAAAATCTGAACATAAGTCGTTGGTTAATTCTCAAGCCCACTAAGGGATTTGCATTTTAACCATACTGCTGCTTTCAACCAAAAAAAAAAAAAAAAAAAAAAAGAAATATAACAAAGATGATGCTCAGTTTATCTTGACATTAGAGATTTTGTGCTAGTGCCTACAAAGTTCATGATGCCATCTTTCTTTACTGCTGCATAGAACTCCATTGTGTAGATGTACCACATTTTTTTGTATCCACTTGTTGGTTGAGGGACATTTGGGATGCTTCCACCTTTTTGCTATTGTGAAGAGAGCTGCAATAAACATAGAGGTTCATGTGTCTTTGTGATAGGATGAGTCTTGTGGGTATATAGCTAGGAGTGGTATGACTGGGTCAGGTGATAGGCTCATTTTCAGTCTTTTAAGAGTTCTCCACACTGCTTTCTATACGGGTTATACGAGTTTGCATTCCCACCAGCAGTGGATGAGTGTTCCCCTTTCCCCACAACCTCTCCAGCATTTGGCATCATTAGTTTTCCTAATATTGGCCACTCTTATCAGGGTAAGTTGAAATCTTAAGCTCGTTTTAATTGGCATCTCCTTAATTATTAGCGACATTGAACACTTTCTGAGGTGATTCAGTTGTGAATTCTGAATTCAGCTCTCTACTCCATCTTTTGATAGTGTCATTTTTTTACCTGTTGGTTTTTGAGTAATTTATATATTCTGGATGTTAATGCTCTACCTGATATATCACTTGAGGAGATTTCCTCCCACACTGTGGGTTCTCTCTTCACTTTGTTGATTGTTTCATGTGCTGTACAGAACCTTTTGAGTTTAATGCACTCGGCCCCATTTTTCTATTGTTGACCTTGTTTCCAATGTGGCAGCTGTCTAAATTAGAAAGTCTTTTCCTATGTCTATGTATTGTAGTTTACTGCCAACGTTTGCTTATATTATTTTCAGAACTTCTGGTTTTACATTGAGGTCTTTAATCCATTTGGAATTGATTTTTGTGCATTGTGAAAGGTAGGGGTTCAGTTTCATCTTTCTACAAGTGGCAGTCCAGTTTTTCCAGCACCATTTGCTGAAGATGCTGTCTTTCCTCCACTGTGTCTTCTTGGCCCCCTTATCAAATATGAAGTGGATGAAATTGCATGTGCTCAGGTTTGGATCTTCAATTCTATTTCATTGAACTGCTTGTCTGTTTTTGTGCTAGTATCAGTTTGTGTTTATTACAATATCCCCATAATATAGTTTGAAGTCAGGTGTGGTTATTCCCCCTGTGTTGCTCTTTTTGCTCAGGGTTGCTTTGGATATCTGGGGTCCTTTGTTTTTCCATATGAATTTAAGGATTTTTTTTCTAAGTCTGAGAAGAAACTCATAGGGAGTTTGATTGGGATTGCATTGAATCTGTATATTAGGTTTTTGTTTCTCTCTTTTTTTTTGCTTTTTCTTTATTTTATTTTTATATATATTTTGTACAAGATTATCAAATCTAGACCCGTGTCCCCCACCCTATCCCCCCACCCCATCAGAGCTCATGTATTCTGCCAAATATGCTTTTCATCTCTTTCTCAGTCTTTCTCAAAATTCTCCATGTAGAACTTGACTGCTTTGAGCAGAAGTTCACTGTTTCAGTCAGTTCTTTGATGCAGTCCTTTCTGTTGTTGTTGTTGTTGTTGTTGTCTGTTGTTGTTGTTGTTTCCAATATGCATCACTCCCAACTGCTTGGACAAAAGCTCGAGGGGCCATGCACAAGAAATACTTACAACTAGGTAATTGGCAGTAGCATCCACAGATGAGGGATACAGTTCATCGTTGGTTTTTCTGGGACTGTGTTACTTCACTCAGCATGATGTCTTCTAGCTCCAGTCATTTTCCTGCAAAGCTCATGATGTCATCTTTCTTTACTGCTACATAGAATTCCGTTGTGTAGATGTACCACATTTTCTCTATCCACTCGTCAGTTGAGGGGCATTTGGGTTGATTCCAGCTCGTTTCTATTGTGAAGAGAGCTGAAATAAACATGGCTGTGCATGTATCTCTGTGGTGGGGTGAGTCTTGTGGGTACATGCCTAGGAGTGGTATGGCTAGGTCGGGTGGCAAGTTCATTCCAAGTCTTCCAAGGGTTCTCCACACTGCTTTCCATAGTGGCTGTACGAGTTTACATTCCCTCCAGCAGTGGATGAGTGTTCCCCTTTCCCCGCAACCTCTCCAGCACTTGGTATCATTTGTTTTCTTCATCTTAACCAGTCTGACTGGAGTAAGATGATATCTTAAAGTGGTTTTGATTTGCATTTCCTTAATGATTAGTGATGTTGAACACTTCTTAAGGTGTTTCTCAGCCATCTCTAATTCCTCCCTTGTGAAGTCTCTGTGCATCTATTGAGTGGGTCATTTGTTTTCTTTCTTCTTTGTTTTTTTAGTAGCTCATATGTTCTGGAAATCAATGCTTTGTCAGATGTTTCTGTGGTGAAGGTTTCCTCCCAATCTGTGGGATTTCTCTTCACTTCCTTGATTGTTTCTTTTGATGTACAGAAGCTTTGGAGTTTAATGAGGTCCCATTTGTAAATTGTTGACCTTAATTCTTGTGCAGCTGCTGTCTGATTTAGGAAGTCTTTTCCTATGCTTATGTCTTGTAGTCTGCTGCCAACTTTTTCTTCTATTGCCTTCAGGTTTTGGGGTTTCAAGTTGAGGTCTAGGTTTTTTTTTTTTATGTAGACATTTATGGCTAAAATTTTCCCTCTTAGGGCTGCTTTTAAAGTATCACATAGGTTTTGTTGTGTTCTATTGTCTTTTTAAACATTTTTTTAATTTTCTTTCTTTCTTTAATTATTGTGTATGAATGTACTGTCTGCATGTAGATTTGTGCATCCATGTCCTGCAATACTGTAGTGGTAATAAGAGGGCATCGTATTCCCCTGGAACTGGAGCTAAAGATGGTTCTCAGCCACCATATGGGTGCTGGGGATTGAACTCAGGTCCTCTGCAAGAGCAGTCAGTGCTCTTAACCGCTAGGCCATCTCTCTATCCCCGTGTTGTATTGTCTTTTTTCTTGAGTTCCCCCAATGCTTTTATTTCTTTATTTATTCATTGATCTACTCATTATTCAAGAGTGTGTTTTTTAGTCTCCATGTGTTCTTGTAGATAGTAGGACTTATTCTAGTGATATTGAGCTCTATGGCACTACGGTCTGATAGAATGCATGAAATTATTTAAATTATTTTTTATTTGTGGAATTTTTTATGTGTCCCAGTATATGGTCAATTTTAGAGAATGTTCCCTGGGGTGCTGAGTAGACAGTATATTGTTTGGTGTTTGAGTGGAATATTTAAGCAATGTCTGTGAAGTCCATTTGTATATTATGTTATTTAGTTCAGATGTCTCCCTGTTTTTTTCTTTGTCCAGTTGACCTATACAAAGTGCTCAGTGGGGTACTGAACTCCACCCACTATTAGTGTGATGGGATTAATCTGTGCTTTGGGGTCCTGTAGAATTGTGTTTACAATATTTGGTGCACCAGATTTTTTACATATATATTTATGATTGTGAAATCTTCATGATTAATTTTTATTTGATAAGAATGCAATGGCCTTTGTCTCTTCTGACTAGTTTTACATTGGGGTCTCTTTTGTCTGATATCAGAATAGCAACTCCTGCTTTCTTTTTGTTACCATTTGCTTGGAATATTTTTTCCATCCTTTCACTTTATGTTGGTGCCTGCCCTTGAGGGTGAGATTTTTTTTAGATATCATATAGATGGATTCTGTTTCTTAATCCATTCTTCCAATTTATGCCTTTTGATTGGGGAGTTTAGACCATTAATATTTAAGGTTATTGTTGAGAAATATGTTGTTTCCTTTCACCTTATTTTCTGTTTGAATTCTTAGACTAGGTTTATATTTCCATAGTTATACTTTTATTATTTTCTCTCTCTAGCTGTTTGGGGATAATTGCTCCTTTCCTTTGTCCTTTGAATTGCTTGAGGTGTTTTCTGAAGGGTTGATTTTCTGGACATGTATTCTTTCATCTTGTTTATGTCACGAAAGATTCTTTTCTTTCTCCTTCAACTATAATTGAGATTTTTGCTGGGTATAGTAATCTGGTTTGGCATCTATAGTCATTTAGTACAGGAATACTTTGGTCCACATTCTTCCAGCTTTTATAGTTTGCACTGAAAAGTCAGCTGTAATTCTGATGGGTTTCCCTTTATATGTAATTTGTGGCTTTCTGTATTTCGTCTTTGCTTTGGTCATCTAACATTTTAACTATGGCACGGGTAGATTTTTTTCTCTTATTTCTTTTTATTTTATGTACAGTTGTGTTTTGACTACATGCTAGCACACCAGTGCATGCAGTGCATTCATAAGTCAGATGAGGCCATCAGATGCCTGGTAACTGGAGTTATGGATAGTTGCTAGCTGTGATGTTGATGCTGGGAACCCAATCCTAGTCCTCTGCAAGAGGATCCAGTGCTGTTAACTGCAGAGCCAACTCTTCAGTGACAGCATGGAAGATTTGAATTCTCCTAATTTCACGTATTATAAACAGAAGCAGGAAAAAGGAGTACATATGCATGTTGATATATAAATTACTATAGTTTTAGGGAAGGGAGATGAAGGCTTTAACTGTGGAATAATTGAGTCCTGGGAAGGTGGGGTTATGTGCTGTAGTGTGTACTCTAAGGTGTACTGGTGGGTCAACCATGACAGTCTTAGGGTGATGTGTTCCCCCATAAGTCTTTATATTACTGGTGAAATTAAAAAAATTCTCTGACAACTACATATTTAGTGACCCATAGGTTGGCTACTGCACTCCTCTGATCACACAATACCATTTATTTTCCATGGACCTCTAAGGTGCACACACACTGCTGCCTCTTTCCCTGTAGGAATTCCATTTGGCAGAAGCATTTAAGAAGTCAACTGGCAACCCCCAAGTTCTAAGGCTGGAGTCCTGCTGATCTCCTGCTTGCCTTTGAAACCTGCCTGGTGCCAAATGTCTTTGATGCATTGGGCAAAGCACTGTCACATTCCTCTAGTGATCTGGAGTGTATGGTGTGAAATTCTGTATCCCCCAACCCCCAATCCTGTTCATGCAACTCCCGCAAGGACCATTATAAATACCCTGGATTACAGAAATAAAACTGAGTTATTCCCTCGTGAAATTCCTCTCGGTCTTTTCATTGAGTCTGTCTCTTCTTTGTTCTTTCTCTCTCCCTTTCTCTTTCTTTCTCCAGGCTTCACTTCCTATCTCCTCCTCCTCTCTACCAGTGCTAAGACCTGGGTTGTTACCCTGCTGGCCATAACAATCCAAAGGCTTGCAGTCTCAGGAGCTGCAGGCCCTGGTCCATAAAGGAAGAATATCTTGGGAAGCTGCATGTACAAGCCATCAATTTTATTACTCAACATAGATGCCAAAATTCTCAACAAAATACTTTCCAACTGCATACAGGCAGACATCACAAAAGTCATTCATCATGACCATGTAAGATTTAGATTTATACCCAGAGATGCAAGGATGGTTCAACATACCTATATCATTAAATGCCATAAAGCATGTAAATGAACTGAAAGCAAAAAATCTCATGGTCATCTCAATTGATGAGGAAAATGCCTTTGAAAAAATTCAACATGCCTTCATGTTCAAAGTCCTAGAGGGAGGGAACATTCCTCATCCTAATCAAATCCATATAAAAACAAACCACAAACCAATATCATTCTAAATGGGGAAAATTCGAAGCATCCCACTTAAAGTCAGGAACCCTGCAAGGCTTCTCCCTCTTCCCACTTCTTTTCAATATATAGTTTGAAACACTTGCAAAAAAGGGAAATTAAAGCAGAACAAATTGGAAAATATGAGGCCAAAGTAGCCCTTTATGTAGATGATGATATGATAGTTTACCTAAGGGACCCAAGAAAAAAAACTCCAGCAGAAAACTTCTAGAAATGATTACTCATTTCAGTAATGTGGTGGGATACAAAACTAATAAAAAATAAATAACCTTTCTTTATACCACAGCAATCAATTGTAGAAGGAATACAAGGAGACTTTCCTGTTCACAATAGCCTCAAAAAAAAAAAAAAAA